>VZRV01008896.1:2569869-2580160 GCA_013398115.1 Falcunculus frontatus | reverse complement strand
GGGAGGGGGGTGGTGAAACCATAAGGACCAGAAATATACAAGAACATTTATTGTATGATTTTAAGTCCCCTTCTAATACAACTTTTGATCCCAAAGAAACCTGTATGAGTCTCACTGCCTACTGGAATACCAAAGAGGTGTCATAGGTGAAGGATTAAAATGCATCTTGTATATGTGGGAATATGGAAAAATTATGTTTAAAAACATACATGTGGTATTTAACTCCATTTTCCAATTTAGACAAGAGTTTCTAAAGAAATGGCAGGAGCTTCTGGTATACCAGAGAGAAAACTACAGGCATGTCTAATATATAGTACTTTTTACACACAAACAGGGATTTAACAGATACTTGTGCCCTTCCTTAGTTTAAGTTTTCAAAAGTCTTAGAGTGAGATGATCTATATGCATGATGATGAAATCACCCAATATATTAACAATTAATTTAATATAAGGAAAAAACAGCATTTTTAAACAAAAACCACCATGGGTACAGAAGTGCAGATTAAGTTAGCAAAAGGAAGCCAGAAAAAAGGCCCCAAATGGTGAGGAATCGTACAATTTTATCTTACTTCAGGAAGGAGCAAACTTAAGATCAGTATTTTTGCTCATGCAATTTTGTAGCAATGACAGTGTCAATGCAATACAACCGGAGGTATTTGCACAGTCACTGCCCTATGCCCAACTACTCAGCTCTGCAGCTGAGAAGATACTGTTACCACAGTAGGGCACTAACCGGGCACCAACCGGGCACCAGCATCTAACAGGCCAACAACACCAGGTTTTGACTGCCTGCAAAGACAGCAGCTCATCACCACAGGAAAAAACATTTCATTACACTAAACACTACGCGAGTTCATCAACGGCGAGGCATCCAAATATAATTCCTGCAAGAAATAAGGTGGAAGAAGACGTTGTAAGTTTTAGGGCAAGAAGAAACTGCCACTCAGGGATGAGAACTACAGGAAGGGAGGAGAAGTTCATGTTTATTTTAGAGGTTGACATTCAAAATAAAAGTAGAGCAGGTGACATATGCCAAATTGCAGGTGGAAAATGGAAACTAAGACTCTGATTCTGAAACAAGTTTCATAGTGACAAATCCACTGACTTCAGCACAATTCTCTAAGACGGCAAATAAGAGGTATGGTGTGGTGGGATTCCTCCTTGGGAGAGGAACTGCAGTTGACTCAAGGGCACGTACCCGGCATACAGAAACAGCACAAACCTTGCAAGTGCTTCCCAATTCATTTCTGACCAGAATGTACTCTCTGAAAGGGTAAAAAGGGAAGCTCAGGTAGCCACATCCTTTCCATTTGGGGTCACTGACAAAAGCATCCTTAATACAGCAAATTCATGCTACACACAACAATAGATTTACATGATAAAGATGCTTATCAGAGCCAATTACTGCAAGCTAAGCATCAGTGAAATGGTATCTGGAGCTCCAGCTAGATGCAAATTACCAAAAAGCTTCATTATTAGTAATATAAGCCATTGTAGTCATCTTATAGAGTTATGAAAGACGTTTGCTAGTGAGGGTGAGGGATCGGATTTTTATTGTGCATTTGTTTGAGCTTTTTTTTTTTTTTTTTTTTTAAGTCCATCACGAGTCAGGTTATTCAAATTTCAGACCAAATATCTCAATGGGGACAGTTTTATCACACTAGCAAGAGGGATAGAGACAAAAAGTGTTCCTTGAACACATCAAGGACTAATTTCTGGCTTTCATGTAAAATTTTGTCGCACTAGCAAATTAAGTAAAAGGCCTGAATAAATAGATTCCAAGTTCCTACAAAGCTCTACAAGAGCTCAATATTAGCCACTTTTTAAAGGAACAGCAACGACACTAGGAGACAAAGTACCCAGTCTGAGATCCCCCAGGGGTCAGCACCGGCATCTTAAACAGGTGCCAGACTCTTCAAATTTTGTCCAGTGCTTCAGCCCTGTAAAATCCACTTAAAATTATATTTTGGGAGGAAAATAATGAAATCCTGGTACTTTCAATTCAACTGCGAAGTTTCCCATTGGCTTGAGCAGGACCACAGTTTCTTCCCAGATCAGGACAGATTTGCTCTTATGAGATAAGAAGTACTTACAGAAGTTTTTCTTCACAACGCAGCATCAAACCCTTTTGTACATCCCTACTACTCACATTCCTTATCTAGAATACCCTGATACAGCAGTGTTACAAAGGGCACTGTTGCAGGCTCTCTACAGAGGGTAAAACGTCCTTGAAGGACAAGATACATCATCTTTCCACTACATACAGATTTATCTTGGTTTCTTCTTCTTGCCTGTTGTGTAGGCCCAATCAGCCAATGAAAGGGAATTTCATCCTTGCACAGCAACAGTGTCACACTTTCTAATAATGTCAAGATACTAATAGTAACTATTTCAGCTAAGCGTGTGTCCTGTCAGCAATTTGCTCCACGTGGGCTGTGAAGGGGCTGGGAACACCTAAAGAAAACTATATTACTGTTTCCCAAGTCCTTTACAATTACAGCATATGGAAGGTTTTAGATACATCTCTTCACCTTTTTGTATCAGTTTTAAACTGAGCTTCAGCAACACACAATGTGTACAATGTATCAGTGCTGACAAAATACAATCCCTGCCTCCAGGAAGCTATTACCACCTAAATATCTGTCACATATGTAACCTGTACAGGTGAAGGAGTGAGCACCTTTTTTCAGGCTTTGAGAATTTTTTTTGCACAACTATGAAGCACATGTGAATTCCAAATTTATAATGAGCAGAATTTCTGGACACTTACTAAAAGAAGAAGAATTTTGTCACACAAACCTAGATATTAGCTAATTATGGTGATTACAAAGAAGCTATTTTCCAACATTAGAAGCTTGGAGGTCTTAATTCTCCTGCTACTTATATAGATTCTGATTTCAGGCATTCAACTATTCTAACTTCAGCAGGGCTTAGTGTTAAATAACATGACTTCTTGCAAGACTGGAGCTCTAATTATTTTCTCCAAAAACATAAAAAGTTTACTTCATATTGGCTGACACTAAAATATAAGCCTTTTTACATTAATATCTCATACAAACTGAAGAACAAAGAAATTGACAGGAGTCAGTTAAAGTTAAGTGTTCACTCACTTGAAAATGAACTGCATTATCCAAATCGTGGCTCACGAGATTACAGCAAATACTAAACTTGTTGCTGAATGAACAACCAAAATCAAATTAATGTCCGTGTTAACTTTGGCAAATCTGACAGAGTGTTGTGTGAAAATACACAAATCTTATGGATACAAAAAAAGTATTCTGAAAAGTTGAGTCTGAAGAGTTGTTCCTCTATCCCTACTTCAGAAACACTTCACATGCTTTGATGTGAGTCCGACGCAAGTTCAAGGGCAGTGGTCAGGACTAAGCACACCTGACAAAAATGTGCCAGATGTGCTCTGATTCAGGTTGCACCTACCAGTACCTGTGTTTGTGACTCTGTGTCCCCTTGGGAACCAGCAATGGAGTCACCAGCCCCCACAGCAGGAATACAAACTGGGACCCCAGCTCTGATGCATAAGGCAGCTATGTCATCACTCACTCTAAAGAAACACAGAAGAGAAGCAAGTTCTCATTGGGTAAAAATGCTGTTAAAACTCCCTTTTACTGTGTGAAAAGAAATCCACTGTGACCCACTGTCCTCCTGGCAACTGGAAAGGATAACATGGCTGCCATACTGCCAGCAACAGAAATCCCCTTCTGCCAACTGTTTCCATCCATAACATTGCTTTGAAAGACTAAAAATTCCCAGAGTATCAAATAAGATACTTGCAATCACAGATGAAGCAAGGTGTTAGTACAATTAATATATTGATTGTACAAAAACACATAAGCAGCTGGAAGACTTCTTTCATGAACTGCTTTTCTCTAAACATATTACCAACTAGAAACCATCTTCAACTTGTAAATAAAAATACCTGACTGCTGCACAGGCTTAAGCTGACCAACAAGAACTGCATAAGGTATTGAGAACTGCATTTCTAGAACATGATAGCATCTTTTACTCGTCACTCCAAATCTCCAACTTCTGCTCAAGAAAACTACAGGTCCCAGGATGCCTTAGGATAGCACAATCCTGGCAGGCCATAGCAATAAAAACACAGCACTGCACACTGGGGCCTGTAGTTTCCACGAGCCACATTCTTTCTCGAGATGAGACCAGATGTAGGCCATATTGCACACTTCCACAGGCCTGCAAACAACACACACACACCATACAGGGAGACTGCTGCTGGTAATAGTCAGGTAAGCTGGATCGATATCCTGTTGTCGTGTGTTGAAGTTAAGAGGCCAAAGATTTCTGCAGAAATAAACATCAGCTGACCAAGAGTCCCTAAAGAATAATCAGCAGTTCGGCTACTTTCAAACATGCACAGTCGGCTGTAGCTTTTTAACATCTTTTACTGAAGTGCAACAAGAATTTATGTGGTTTTTCTCCCAAGACTGCTACATTTAATAATATTAAAGAGTACTCTTTTGAATAGCAATAGGAAAAGTATGTTTGGTGAGGGGCATACTCTCCCATCCAGAATTCAGTTATCTAGAAACAAATTGCTCTCTCCCTCCATTTCTACAATGTGCTGAAGCAGGGGCTTGCCTCTCTTCTGAAAAGAAGTGGCTCTTAGCTGGAAATTAAATAGCTGTGTCTCAGCGTAGGCCTCATAGAGGAATACGCTGTACTTCAGTAAAGGGAATGGCAGCTCCCCCTACCAGTCTGTTCTAAGAAGGTTTTAATCGAGGAAGGAAACAACCAGGGAACAAAATGAGTAAGTCCTCCTTTTTTTTTTCCCTCCCGCTTCCCTGAGCTCTGGATTATTATTATTAAAACAATTAAAAAACAATAATATGCATATAAAATTCCATCTAAGTACTTATATGCTTCCCTAATCCTTGTAGTGTCAGACAGTCTTTGCAGCATTTCCAGACTAGCAGGCAGCACCTGCAAAAATATGCAAAAGAAAAAGGACCATGCAAAAGGAAAAGGCTGGGACAAGAGAAAGACAGCATCCCACTGCAAGAGAAAGAAATGGTGATGCTTCAGTCACCTGAAAGTCATCCTGATGCACTTCCCTATAGAGGCAAAAGGCCTCAGAAGCATGTAAAGGTTTTGTCAATACAGCAATGCTGTCCATAGGCCAGACAGCTGTTGCCATAGTTACTATCACCCAGCTTATCAGAAAATAATTATTGCGATTACTCAGAAGTTTTGTTAAAATAATTTAAAGCTTCAATAGGATACCACTTGATCTCTTCAATTAACTGTTTGCAACTACTGTGCCTTTGGGACCCACACAGTTAACTTGGATCTGCAGGGTTAAAGTCAAACAGGGGAAGGAATCAATGTTCCTTCTCCCTTTCGTACTGACAGCTTGTATTTCATAGGCAGAAACAAGGAAGCTGAACCACCCATAAGCCTGGCTGCTCTGCTAGAGTTCTCTCACAGGCCATCTTAGAGTCACAGGCTCAAATCTACCCTCATTTGTTTTAACATTCACATATTCATACTGCAATTCAAGAAACACACCGGCTACATTTTCAAAGCATACTTTTAATTACACATGCAAAGGTAGAGTCCCTCACTTCAGAGGCAGGTGACATAGCTTCTGTACCAAGTGAACTTTCTCTTTTGTCCTACAAGTGCAGTACTGTTGGGTGGAAGGGCGGAAGCAGAAAACACACATTTTAAGAAATCGGACATTAAAAATGCATAGAAGCTGTACGAACGTGGCCTAGAACAGAGCTCACATGAAGTAGAGCCTCACTGCTTCTGTACCACTTATAGATGCATTCCCACCAGTAACAACAAACATTAGGCCGGGGGTCTGGGCTGGGGGTGGAGGCAGCACATTTGTTTTGTGGTGTGCGGTTTTTTAAAGCATGCTTTGAGTATACAGCCTCTAATCAAAAGAGTGAGCATTTGTAATAACAGCAAACAAGAAATCTCGGGCAAGAGGGAACAAATAATAGGTCAAACCATCTAGGCAAAGAGCTTTTAAGGCATGGGGTACTTGATAATTCCATCAGAGATATTAAAATAGTGTAAACAGAATACCAGAAAATAAATGCTGCAGATAAGCCTATATCAAGCAGCACATTTTTTCCTCAAAAACCTGGAATGATCGAAGTACTAAAACAAAAGGTTCTGTGGCAAAGTTGGGGCTTTGTAAGGACAGTAGGCAGGGCAATCCTCTCAGAACAAAGGAAGGGACCTGTTAGAACTTTTTACAGCTATAAAAATTATTTTAGGGACAGGTGATTCTAACCGCAAAGTCTGACTGCCATGCAAGTGCACCTTTCCTCAGCACTAAGTACTTTTAAAAAATTCCTTAGATTTCTGTATGTTTTACAGCCATTCTATGAACTTCACTTCACTTCTGTGAAGTTTTGACATAACAAAAGCAAAATCAAGCAAACTTTAAATCACATTTTAACAATTTTAGTCCAGAGAGGAACTTTGTAAAGTGCAGGAGCCATAAATAAAAACTTATGAAAGAAACAAAGGGGCTTTTTTTTTTTTTTAAATGAGATTGTATTTGTCACAAGGAAAAAAAAAGGAAAGGAAAATGAGAAAATACAAACTTACCCCCTCCCGCCCCCTTCAAATGTAAATAAAATTCTTTTTTGCCTGCATAATGCATATCTCTACGACCAGCACAAGCCAGACACTGGCTTTGTGCTATACTGAACATGAAATATTAATGTAAGATACCTATAAAAACTATCCTTCTATACCCTCTATTTACAGGGTACAGAAGTAAGTACAGCCCTTTGCATTCAGCAGACATCTCAAAACCCTTCTGCGCTCTGCCCCACCTTTCCACTATATGGTTTGTTCCTAAATAACCTTTGTGCTGCTAAAATACATCAGAAACAGGATGTGAGCTGCTTTCTGGCACAGAGTAATTGAACAAGGGCAATTCACGAACGTACAGGAGCCGGGCCTTTTGTAGAGTCTTACACTTCTAGTATACAGCTACGCATGTGACTGCACAGTTGTGAGCATAAAGGGTGAAGGGGACAGTGAAGAAATATTATTAGAAGCTTAATAATAGGTTTTTAGCACTGCCTCTTCTACACAAGAAGCCTCTCCTGGTGAAGATGCTTTACAGCTCACATCTCCATGAGATGGCCCTCCAAAAAGCAAAGCTCTATCACCCTATGAAGTTGTTTCTGGAGGATTTTAAACAAGTAAAACCAACAAACCTGAAACAACAATAAAAAGGTTAGGGTCACCAACACGTTTCTCACATGACATTAGTCTTGAGTTTCTGGTACCCGTGCAAAATGCCAGTAACACATGAAATAAGATCGTCCATCAAGGTTCCTTCAAACTGGACTAAAATAAAAGAGAAATTTCCATTGCAAACAATTTCCAGTAGTATCAATTCATTTGACCAAAGAAAGTTCTTCATGGCTCTGAGAATAAGGATAAAGGAACTGAACAGCTACAATGTGTTCATTACAAACTGCATGAACAACTCAAGTGATAGCCAGGCTCACTATCAAAGCTTTCCAACTGCACACCGAATTACACAAATTTTTAAGGAGTCAATAAAATACATCTTATTTTCTAAAAAAAATTCCATGAAAATTGTGTCCTTTGTAAGGATCCACACCAAGATATTTTTAATTTTTCTAAAATCATATTTCTACAGTGAAGTTTAATAGGCACACACAAAACCTCATTTCTAAAAAAAAAAAAAGTAAAGTTGTAATAAGAAATAGTTAGGCCCAATATTTGAAACACAGCTGAAGCTGAATAGCCTACAGTGAAGAGATATCTTTACAAAATCTAAACTTATAGCAGAGATGTCACTGTTGAAGCTGGAAAACACAATAGCACTTTTTTCTAAGAAGCCTAAGTTTTAATTTCCTACTTTTGCTTTTTTTAAGTTCTTTGAGGGAAAGTTTTTTTATTTTAATTCCCTAAAGGAAGAAAACCACTTTCAAATGCCTACTTCCATCAACAAAACTAGTTCAGGATGTACATAGAGGAGAGCAAAGATTAAAAACTTTCAGGTAAAAATCTTACACAGACTAATGGCAAAACAATTATTAATAACAAAAGACTCCTCCACACAACATTTTGAATTATACAACGCGTTAGCTTCGCTAGTAAAATGAAAAATCACCAAAACCCAAAATGGGATCCACTCCAAATTTCTTGTTGCTCAGGTCACTATGGCTAAAATCTTGGGATATGACATAGCTGACATCCATCTGGTGGCAAGTACTCTCAATGAGCAAGCACCTACCTTCTGCTGGACAACGGGTCTCTTAAGACCTTGAAGACACACTCTATATATGCTACTATACAACATGAAATGAATGGATAGAGAGGCTACTCCATAATCCCTCTGTATGAGCTCAAACCACTAGCTCATATAACTATCATAAAATAATCTCTCTACCATAGTCAAGTTGAAAGTTTTAAAAACATTTGAGAATCTCATCATGTATTTTTTTAAATAGAGTTTTAAAGTTTCATTTACTGAGCTACAGAATTCCTTTCTAGAAAACAATAATAAAAAATTCCCCCAAAGAAAGTTTCATTTAGCTATCGTGAAGCACGCACAGATATAAACAAAATTTCCAAAGACTGATCTTTCTCCTAAAGTATGATAATCAAGTTCTTTAACTAATATGGGTAGTTATGCATATTTTTTTTATTTCTTCAAGATCCTCTTCTCAGTAGTAATTTAATGGCACTATTTAATAAAAACTATAAAGTTATATTATACACAATCACTAACAAGTTCGATATTAAAGTTTTGGCATTACATGCTAACCTGGTAGAAGTAATGAATTTTAGAATTTTAAGGGGTTTTTTTTAACAAGGCGTTGAAATGCATGTTATTTTTTTCCACAAATGAAGCCTCAAAATAAGCCTCCCTTCATCAAAGTTAGAAATTCCCCTGCTGTGTAGCAGGTCCAGCCTCACCAGCTAACTCCGGGAAATCACAGGAAAGCCAGAGGAAGCCGACTTACAAAACTGAAACTAAGCAGGTGTCTTCATTGTTAGAAGTGAGCACAATGATAAAAGGGGGAAAAAAAAGGAAAAAAAAAAGTAAACAGACAGCCAAAATCCTTCCTATTTCTGATACCTGAAAATCTACAGCTAAGCAAAAAAAGATGCATCTATCTACACATATGGGTGTACAAGAGTATCTATCCTTTAACCTGATAACTAGCAACAGCACAAGAAAATTTCCCTGGCCCAAAGAAGCCTACCTCTTCCTCAAGCCCTGCCATTACAGATCACACATCCACACCTCATTTCTCCATGCTCAGACCCACCGTACATCACAGTACACAACTTTCTCGTGACACGCACGTTATTACCCCCAGTGGGACGTTTTTACATGCAGTCTCCACAGTGAACAAAAGTTCATTGTCAAGCTCAGTGCTTGGGCCCAAACAAATATCCAAGAGGATAGACAGGGGAGAAAGGGAGAAAGTGCTTCTCTCTGCAATTATAAGATTTGCAGGCAATCACCGTTACTTACAATTAAAAAGTGGGAACAGGTGTAGCAGATATCATACTTTGATAGCTGAACAAAGAATATAACAGCACGTGACTGAAATGTGATGACATTTGTTCACCAATCGAAAACAAAAGCCACTCTCCAATGGCACTCTTTCCTCCACCCCCAAGAATTAGGAACTTAGAAATCTCTCCATATTGAAACACATCTGTTCATAGCCTCATTTTCTGACACTTGAGAAGAAGTTGAATGAAGAGCTCCATGCATTAATAAAATAGGAATTCACCCAAAAAACCTCAGCGTACAAACCCACAAGCACCCACCAAACTGCAGAGGTGGTTGAGGAGAAAGCTCTACCGACAGTGAAGCACGGAATAATAAAGAACAGGAAAAAACAAAACACACATCACCACAAAAAGAAAAAAAAAAAAAAAGAAAGAAAGAGAAAAAAAAAAACCCGCAGGAAGGCAAGTGAAGAAAGGAAAGGAACATGCATAAGAGGACTACACCAAATGGCAGAGTCCCACATAGAGCCCCACTCCACCTACACGGGCGCATGAGGGAGGGAAACAAATCAAAATAAAGAATTGTCCGTGCCCAATGCTGGGGAAAGCGTGGGCACCCCCGGCCCCCGGCCCCGTACCTGTGCGGGAAGGGCAGCCCCAGGGCGAGGGGGGCAGGCCCGGCTCCGGAATAACAAGTTGCTGAAGAAACGGAATTTTCCCGGCGCTGCTCGGGCCACAAAGACGAATGAAAGGAAGGAGGGAAGAAAAAAAAAAAAAAAAAAAA
>VZRV01008896.1:2524260-2568190 GCA_013398115.1 Falcunculus frontatus | reverse complement strand
GAGCGCGGGAGCGCGGCGGCCTCATCCCCGTGGATGAGGTGCGGATGCGCCACGGCCCGTTCGCCCGGGCCAAGAGCCGCCCTCCTTCCTTCCCTCCCTCCCTCCCCTCCCCGCATCGCCGGCCCTGCCATGTTATTCGCAGGAATAGCGCACCCGCTCGCCGCGCGGCCGGGCAGAAAAGGAGGGTGTTCCCTCCTCCACCTCGCTGTTCACGCAGCGGGGTTGGCTTATTTATTTATTAACTTACTACTACAGTGGCGGGCGGTGCTGCCATTTGCTTTCGTGCGACCGGCGGCGCATCAGCTTTCTCTGCTTTTCCCCCCCCCCATTCCTCTTCTAATTCCCCTCCCAAAAGAAAAAAAAAAACAGAAAAACACCAACCAAACAAAAAACCACCAACCGTGGCGAGTCAGAAACTTTCATGGGCAGGTTCAAAGCAGGGAAGTTAACACGCCATGGATTAGAACGTTTCTGCGGTACTCGTTGGCGTGAAAATCAAATATACGTGACTCGGGCTTCGGAGGCTCCTCGCTCCCTCCCTCACACTCTCGGGCGGCTCTGGGTCCGCCTGTGCCGGCAGCTTGGGGACCACGGTACCCCCGGTTCCCAGCCACCGCACAATGAGCTGCTGGGGGCTGCCCGAACGCCAGCGGCCGACCCATGCGGGGTCAGTCCTTATCTGCAATACGCTAGCTTAAGTTACAGGCATGCCCCTGTGCGTCTCCGGCTTCTGAAAGTCTCCAGAGTCTTAGAAATACTTAAAACCTCGCCTTTCTGTCGGAGCCACCATTGCTAAAGCAGTGGGACGTGTTCTGGACGCCGCGGGATTTGCATGAGCTCTCAGGAAAAGCCGGGGCTTGATGCAATGCAAAACTGATTGGGTTTGGTTTTTTTTTAAAATAGCCTCTTTCATCGCTTTAGTCCTTCGAAATGCTCACAAGTTGTGAAGAAAAGTAAGTGTTTGCGTTATCTCTGCAAATGCTTCAGGAAGCCACGATGAACTCATTATTATATTGTGAAACTAAATCCATAAAGCAGTCATGATGAGTAACTCGGGGACGAGTCGTAATTGGGCAGTAACACACAGTTTTATCATCTGGAGGATTCTAGAGGGCTCAACGTGAGTGAGAACGTACAGCAAGGTTTCCTCTCAACTGTAAAAAAATGATCTACTAAGCCATTGTTTATTTAATTACTGTTAATTTTCCACTACTTTTCCATCAATTGGTTGCCAAGTTCTGTGTGATTTAATTGTGAACTTTACAACATTTAGTGCCCTTCTTAAAGCTGTAGCTCCTGGACTTAGACAATTATGCAAGAAACTCAGGTTTATTTTTTTTTAATGAAGTTTCTAGCTTGTGGGTTTGTGGATATGACCTTAAAGGCACAAAAAGGAAAAGGTATGAAGGAAATAGAGTAATCCAAAAATGCCTTTATTTTTTTAATGTCACATTGTTTGGGTTTTTCTTTTTGAGGCAATCTCTCCTACCTCGTGGGGTTTTTGTTTGTTTGTTTGTTGGGGGGGGTTGTTTGTTTGGGGTTTTTTTTGTTTGGGGTTTGGGGTTTTTTGGGTTTTTTTGGTTGGTTTTGTTTTTTTTTTTTTTTTTTTTTGCAAGCCAGGTATGATACTAAACAGCAGGGTTGACAGAGCACTAAGAAAAGAAAAACACGGTAAATATATCTGGGTGCTCGTCAAATAGTTACTGATAGATCCATAGTTCATGGGATATCAGGTAAGGTAATGTGCACAAGACTACCAAAAATCTAGCAGCCGTCACAGTAGATGTTTCAATGTGTCCAGCTGTGATAAGAAGTGCTATGGTTAGTATAACTAAGATATCACACCGTTTCTGATAAATATATGTTTGCTTTTTATACTTCTTTCTACTTTACTTCTGCATCCTTTGAATAGATCAAGTGATCCTGGGATAAGCTCTATTATTCAGTCAGATCTGCTTGTAGCTTGCTGTGATTTCTCCTGTGTCTGGGGCACCGCCCAGCCCCCTCCCTCCTTAGACCTCCAATCTCAAATCCATAACCAATTTTTAAACCCCCCTGAAAATCCCAGCCCCGATACTCAGATTTTCCCTCCTCCACGTAAACTTTTACTACTAGCACTTAAGCTGTAGAGGCCAAGTGTTACAGCCAAGACAGCCTGGATTTTGAGTTTACCTTCAGTTAGTTTGAAGCAAGAAGAGGAGTCAGCTTACTCTGAAAACAATCAAGCCAGAGTTGCTTTTGTCCTTCAGATTTTTTTGATAGAGGCACCAGAAAAATAAATAACTGAGTAAAGCCTGTTTATTTTACTGTTTTTTATCTTTCTGGTTAACAAGCAAGTTAAAAGAATCTCGAATGAGTGATTTAAGTGTTATTAGAGATTTGGAATGTTTATTTTGCTGAGGAGTCAATACACAGAGTTAGCCTAAAGTTTGTTTTTTAGAGATGAACTTTGGACAAAGTTCAAAGGAAAAATAATCATCAGTTGTTACTGTAGATGCACACAGAAATTTTTCATGGTTTGTCTTAGAACTCAGACCATGATGAGTATCTCACATACTGCTCACAGTGATCTTTGGGTCACAACCAGGTAGAGTGGCTCAGATCATTTTCATAGAATCACAGAATCGTTCGGGTTGAAAGGGACCTTAAAGGTTGTCTGAGTCTAACCCCCCTGCTACGGGCAGGGATACCTCCCACTAGACCAGATTGCTCAGAGCCCCATCCAGCCTGGCCTTGAACACTTCCAGGGGTGGGGCATCCACAGCCTCTCTGAGCAACCCTGTTTCAGTGTCTCACCATCCTCACAGTGAAGAATCTCTAACATCTCATTGAAATCTACCCTCTTTCAGATTAAATCCATTATCCCTTGTTCTATCATTACACGCCCTTGTCAGAAGTGCTTCTCCAGCTTTCTTGTAGACCCCCTTTAGGTACTGGAAGGCTGCTATACGGTCTCCTCCAGGCTGAACAGCCCCAACCCACTCAGCCTGTCTTCACATGAGAAAAGCTCCAGCCTTCTGATCATCTTTGCTGGACTCCAGCTTCTCATAAGGTCTCATGAGAGCAGAGGGGCAGAATCCCCTCCCTCACCCTGCTGGCCACGCTGCTTTCGATGTAGCCCAGGATGCTGTTGGCTTTCTGGGCTGCGAGCACACATTGCCAGGTCATGTTGGACTTCTCATCAACCAGCCTGAACTCAGCAGTTTAAGCCACAGACCTTGATTATCACAGACATGCCAGAAGTCTTTCCTTTAAAAACGGTGCACATGCACTACTCCTTTGTTCAGACTTGCAGTGCTGAAGAGAAGTGGTTCCTGCTTCTGTGCTACTTAGCTTCACTTCCATGTCAGCAAAAAGGGCCCCCATTTGTGTATGTGAAGAATTCACCTTCTAGTAGCATGAGAAGTGGTTTTGTGTATGAAATGGAAAGCAATGGTATCATCAGATGCACAGCTAAATGTTTGAGCAAACTGACTGGTTTGGTACATTGGCTCTATACGGAGATATCTACCATTATTTCCTTTCAGTGAAAGGAAATCTTGCTAGAAGCTTAGGGAAAAAATCCTCCTTTGCTTGTTGAGTCTTTGTGCACAAAGTTGACCCACACACCTCTGCCTCTGAATGTGATGTTTGTGCTGCTTATCAAAAGTCATAGTTCAGTTTGTCTGGGTTTTCCACTTTCTGCTTGATCACATCACTCGATGCTCATCTAGTCCCCTTTGCCTAGTTTTTTTCCTAAGAGCACTTAGAAGTACAAGCCAAATCCAAAGCCTTACCAAAGTTATTGGAAAACTCACAAAACTCAACAGGATTTGATGAGAACTTGTAAGCAGCTGCTAGATTTTATTTCTCATTGAATGTTATTTCACCAGTTTGGGAGAATTTCAGAGAAAGAAGCACAGTCCATGTAAAGTATTAATGCAGGAGCATCTAAGAATAATAGTCATTGCTAACAACTATTGTACCAAGTGTTCAAAGTAAAAAGTGACATCGTAACATCCTAGCTTTGCTGTAGCCAGCTCATCTTGCAGTGCTGTTTGTTGAGAATACTTAGAACAGAATCTGAGAAGATGTTAGTTAACATGCAGAAACAGTCTTCTAGCAACTTGTGTTAAAAGGATATTAGCAGCAAGTGCATTGACAGGTCACAGATTAGGTTGACAGTGGAGCAGCCACATAGAACTTTCTGTTCCCCTGGTTTTCAGCAACAAAACTACCTTAAAAACTAAACCAAGAGTTAGTTACTTGCCTATTGCTGTTTTTCACTGTGCTTTTGGCAGGAATGCTAGATGGCTGCAAGTAAGAGGGGAGATAGCCTGTGCAGCTTAAAAATGAAAGCCATAAGACCATTTCAGACAAGACAGACCCCAGCCTAAGAAAACTGTTGGGAATCTGTCTTTCTCATCAGTGTTGAACACGGGGTTATCTCTCCAGCAGGATCCAGGCAAAGAGTGCCTTCTACAAGCAAATATCTTCCCTTTCCCAGGTCAGGGAAGTATAGGACATCGCTCACTTCCAGACGATAAGGAAAATTAACCAGACCGTTTAGACCACCAGCTGGGGCCAGAGCCTGAAAACACGACATGCATGAGGCACTCGCCATTAAGGACATCAGCCTAAGTGGGAACTGTGTTGCTTAACTCAACAGCCTCTGACTTTGACTGCAGATTATTGCTTTACACAGGAGTTATTGCTTACAGCAGCCAATGAAGTAGACCCCTGCTTACCCTGTCTCATCCCAAAACGACTTTCTTGCTCGTCAGCTGTCAGTTGGTCCACTAGGAGTGGTGCAGCCGCAAATCTCACTCTCCTGATTGCTCTGCCTGGGAGGCAGCTAGGGTGAGCTAAAAACAGTCATAGGAGTGCATTTCCCGGGATCTATATTCCAGTAAAAGTAATTCGACATTCAGGTTGCCCTGTTGCTTTTGTAAAATTCATGTTCTCCAGGCTGCCCTCAGCAGCTGAGCCAGGGAAGGCCTGTCAGCACAGCACAGCATTGTGTCTGTAGTGGGATTTCACTGGAGATGCAAGCTCTTCTGAGGCTAGCCTTGAAAGGATGACTCCATCCCGCTGTCTCTTCACCTGATCACTTACTGCTTTGCTTACCAGAGATACTGGTTATTTCATACAGAACATAGAGGACCGTAGCTCAGAGGGGGTAGCCTGGCCCATTGCACCAGAGAGCATGGTGAACCTGTGAGGGCTCACCACTTTCTCATACCTGCCAGCAGCTCCCAGAGCTCTTCTTCTTTGGCTTCCCTCTTAGGCTTTCAGTCTTGTTAAGGTTTTGGTATGTAAAGTCAGGTTGTTTGTCAGCTCCTTATCTAATCTGGAATAGTGAAAACACTATTTCCACCAGTACTTCTGTATCAGATCTGCAATTAGGGGAGGCCAGAGAACATTTTACCCTTCACAAGCCATTGCTTTCTTCTTCTGAAGGTGCATCTGCTTTCAGAGAGGCTGGTGATGTTGCTGCTTCCAGACTGAAGGAAGATCTGAGCAACAGTACTGTCTCTGGGAGTCAAGAGGAATGGGTTTCCTTGCTTCTTTTTTTTTTTTTTTATCCTTAAGTAGAAGTGAGCAGTCATAAAAGAGGCATTGCTCATGGCTCTCAGGTGGCTGGCCAGGCTGACTAAGCATGGTTTCGGATCCTGTACACTGTTTAGAATCACAATGAGCTAGAGATTGTGTGCCAAGATGCAAATGGTCCAGGGAAAGTATAGGACATTGCCATTTTTAAGCCAACAGTATGAAGTATCCTAGGAGCAATTGCAGTTCCATTATCAGATAAAAGAAACTGGTTTTGACTCGTTGTCCTTTTTGTTAAAAAATATGATGCCCCCTGATTCAAGCTGATTTGTTGTAATGTTGGTCACCCTACTAAATTTTTCAGCTGGTGACTGTTGGACCATTAGGGATATCTAGTCTCCATCAAAATGCCCTTTTTCCAAATGCTTTCAGAAGAATTCTCCCACTTCTATTTTTGAGGAACTTGGAGGGAAAAAATGTAGAATTGGAAAACTGTGGATGGAAATGAAACCACTGAATATGTTTTCAAGGACTGCTGAAAGGAAATGACAACTTTTGTAACGAAGCATTTCGGTGTGTCACTAACCTGATAAGCAAATAGAAATGCAGAGTGGTAAACCAAGGGCATGAGCCACAGACCAAGACAGCAGCTCCCAGGATGTGTTGCAGGCATATAGACATCTCAACAGCCTCCCACATGCACAGAAATCAGACATTGTGACAAACAGCATGCAAAAAAATAAGTCAATTTCTGTAAACAATAAAACACCAGTAGAAGGGACATCATGTCTTCTTAGTCCTTTTAGGTGTCAATGGTCATTTTGGCACCTTGAGGAGAGACATGATAAAGCAAAATCTGCTCCAAAGTCCAAGGAACATACAATGTAAAAGGTCACTAAAGGGGAGAGGCAGGAAATCAGACGACCTAAGGAAAACTACAGGATGATGATAATTCCAGGATATTAGGTACTTCAAATATAAATACTGATTGTGGTTTTCAAAAATGTTTCCATATATTTGTCCCCTAAACCCTTCAATATCACTAGATGCATAAACAGCCTGGAGTTTGAGTGGACGGAACATCTGAATAGCAATTCAGTTCTCTAAGTATTTAATTAGACATATATTTGAGCCAGTAGTTCGGGACTACCATCTGAGCAGCATCTTGTCCTATAGAGTAATTAGCAAGAGCATCAGTGTTTGAAAGCAATAAAAAAGTAGTAAGCTTTGAGAGGTATTAAAATACTGGAATCTTGTGTATTTACTGCAGCTTGCCTTGACTTCACCATGCTGAAAAGTAGCCCAGCATAGGCACAGGGACAAGGGAGGGAAGATGAGCTGTGAAACAAGTGTTATGGAGGGCTGGGGAAGGGGAATCTAGGAGCAAAGCTGTGCCTGCCTTTGCATGCAAGAATAAGAGTTAACAGTGACTCAGTGGACAGAAAGGTCAGTGCTAGTACAGGTATTCAGAGTGAGTTTTCATGGCCTAACAATAAATAGTGTTAGTCACCTCTAGATTATCTGGGATTAAGCGTATCATGGATAAAGATACCCCTGAGATGACTGATGCTGAATTAGCATGGGCTCGCTCACACAGCACTGTGCCACACAGCATTGCATCATCTGAGGTGCAGTGGACCCCCTGCCATCACAGCCCCTGGAGTCACCAGTCCTTCCTGATGGCATGACACCTCCTTCTCCAAGCTTCCTTGGCTTCCCTGGCTATTTCGGGGTTTCTGCTTTGACTGTGTTATCTTGTCTTGCTGCTTTCTGGGATAACCCGGAGTTTAATGTGGCTGGGTTTCAAACGGAATGAGAAGGGGCAAAGTAAAGATCAAAAAGAAGTCAATAAACCTGATGGACAGGGGAGGCATCTGCACAGCAAGAAAATGCCCTTTTTATTTAGTTGTGTCTTACAATACAGCTACCACATCATAAATTCAGAGACACGTTTGTAGAGAGAGGTCCTCACAGGTATTTTATTTATAATTGATTTTAATATCTTCCACTCAAGTCTTTTGTTGTTTGAGTGATAGGCAAGTTGCAAAATATATCACTCAAGACTTAGGGAATTGGGCAATTAAACCTGTTTGTGTGTTCTTTGTGTTCAAAATTGATTAATAACGGTAAGATACACCAACATCATGCTTTTCAGCTAAAAGACAGTTAGATAATGTCAATAAATTCACAAGTCTCATTGGCATTGCTTCCCTATATGAAGAGTACACATAAGCATAAATGTATTTTTTCTTACTAGGAGAAACAGAATGAAAAGACTGTTTCTTTCAAAACTTTATTAGGCTATGGAGTGGAAATCATAGAATCATAGAATATCCTGAGTTAGAAGGGGCCCACAAGGATCAGTGAGTCCAATTCGTGGCCGGGCACAGAAGAGCCCCTGTAATCGCACCATGTGCCTGAGGACGTTGTCCAAACACCTCTTGAACTCTGTCGGGCTTGGTGCTGGGACCTTTTCCATGGGGAGCCTGTTCCAGTGCCCAGCCACCCTCTGGGTGAAAAATCTTTTCCTAATATTCAAACTAAACCTCCCCTGACACAGGTTCAGGCCATTCCCTTGGATCCTGTCACTGGTCACCACAGAGAAGAGATCAGTGTCTGCCCCTCCTTTTCCCCTCACAGGGAAGTTGCAGACTGCAATGAGGTCTCCCCTCAGTCTCCTCCAGGCTGAACAGACCAAGTGCCCTCAGCTGCTCCTCATACAGCTTCTCCTCCTGGCCCTTCACCATCTTCATTGCCCTCCTTTGGACAATCTATAATAATTTCATGTCTTTCTTATATTTTGGCACCCAAAGCTGCACACAGGACTGCAGGTGAGGCTGCCCCAGTGCAGAGCAGAGTGGGACAATCCCCTCCCTTGCCCGGCTGGTGATGCTGTGCCTGATGCCCCCCAGGACACGCTTGGCCTTCCTGGCTGCCAGGGCACTGCTGGCTCATATCCAACTTCCCATCAACCAGGACCCCCATGTCCCTTTCCCGTGGCACTGCTCTCCAGCCTCTTGTTCCCCAGTCTGTCCACACATCCAGGGTTGCCCCATCACAGGTGCAGAATCCGGCACTTTCCCTTGTTAAACTTCATATGGTTGGTGAATGCCCAGCCCTCTGATTTGTCAAGGCCTCTCTGCAGGGCCTCCCTGCCTTTGGGGGAGTCAGCAGTTCTTCCCAATTTTTAGTATCACTGGCAAACTTAGTATGCCTTTGAGTCCTGCATCCAGTTCTTTAATGAAGATGTTGATGAGCACTGGCCCCAAGATGGAGCCTTGCAGAACCCCCCTAGTGACCAGCTGTCAGTCTGCTGTCACCCCATTCACTATAACCCTTTGTGCCCAGCCTGCGAGCCAGTTGCTCACCCATCACCTGATGTGTTTATCCAGTTGTGGGCTGGACATTTGAAGGATACTGTGAAAGACAGTATCAAAAACTTTACTGAAATCCAAAAACATTACTTCAACTGGCTTCCCTTGATCCACCAGGTGGGTTACCTTGTTATAAAAGGAAGCTAAGTTTGACAAGCAAAAGTTTCCCCTTATGAACCTGTGCTGGCTGATAATCATGTTGTCCTTCAGATGTTTTTCAATAACTCCCAGAATAATCTTCTTCATATGATTATGCCGTGATTTTCAGGTCATGACAATCATGACATGACATAATTTGTTTGGCTTGCAGTGGACTTGGAAACACCATATGGAACTTGAATAAAAGCCTACAATAGTTTGAAAATATTGCAAAATTTCAGGTCACCTTAGTCTCACTGGTAATATCAGTGGGGCTCCTGAAAAGATTCACTCAGTGCTTGCCATCAGCTAGGTAGTTAAACAAGGAGTTGGAAGTTATAAATAGTTTTGTCTATTTATGAAACCATTATGTGCCCACCCCCTCAGAGCAAGCTGAAGGATTTTGTTTCAAAAAAGATACACTAGAATTAGAATGACAACAGAAGGGTTAAGGAATAACTTTCACCTTGAAGAAAAAAACAACCTCGGGACTAAGACGTTTCAGATGAAATAAGAGAAAACTGAGAGGGAACATAAGAGGCCTGCTAAAGGGAGAGCAGCATGGATAAGGAAAATTGGGAGCGATCGTTCACCATCAAGTTGCAAGAGTAAGTGGCACTGAGTGAAATGATTAGACAATGTTTAAAACAAACAAAAAGCAGTGCTTTTTTTGCTCAATGCATAATCACATTTGGGACTCACTGGCGCAAGATTTCATGGATCCTGATAGTAGAAATGTGTTCAGAAAGGCATGAAACAAATCTACTGAAGGATGCAACATCTGACTCAGCAAGCACTTTTACCACTGCTTGCCAGAGGCTCACAGGGGGAAGGTCCTTCTGGATACATTCCATTTCTTACAATCCTCCTTAAACATCTGAGTTGGGACATTATCAGAGAAAGCCTGTTCCAGATGATCCACCTTTGGTCTCCTTCAGTATTGTCACTTCTATGAGTTCAGGAATAAAGGAAGCAGTAATATTTCAGTGAAGAAGAAAAAAATCAGTGCAAGAGGCTTCTATATTCATGAGTGCCAATGGTATATAGACTTTGCTCTTCACTTGAATAAAGTGAAACTTCTTGTACTGTGGGTCAGATTTTTTCCTTCTGAGAATGAAAACAGATCTTACATTGTCATGCATATCACATTTTTTGGAATGGGACACAGTTTATCTTTTAATAAAAACACTGTTCTGAGTGGAATCACGTAAAGGGGCTGTTTGAAGGTATGGAGGAAACAGACTGCACGTCCCTACTAAACCAAAACGGCTTGATCCTTGGTCTCCACCACTGTTCCCAGGCAGCCAGTGCTAGGCAGGAGCACGCCTGGGGATTGCCCAGTGGTGCTGGTGCCTGGTGTGGTTCTGCTGGGCCCCTGTGGTGGGTTTGCAGCCATCCACCAGCACACTTCCATCACAGCTAGCCTCTTCCCCGGAGAGGTGGAGACCAGAGCCAACCCACACAGCACCTTCCACTAGGGGCCACTGCTACATACAGGAGGAAGAAGAGGAGGAGGAAGAGAAAGAAGAGGGAAGAGTTCAGAAAGCACCAGAGTCTTGAGGGTTTATTTCCAGGCATGAGCACATCTGTTTGTAAATGGCTTGGCAAGTGTGTACGAAGTACCACTGTTTCTGTTGAGGTGCTCAAGAGAAAAAGGATGGCCACTGGGAGCTGCAGGGGCTGGTTTGCTTCCACCTCAGATGTTACTGGCAGGCACTGAAAAGTCACCACTCTTTCCAAATCATTCTCCCTGAACCATGTAAACTTAGAAGAGCAGTGGATCCCTCATTCCAGAGTGAACATCTGAAGGTGAAATATCCTATGCACAGCACTTCGGAGAGGAAGCAATGCATGTTACACAACAATGAAATTCTATTTACAAATATCTGTATGAAATTTGAAGCTTCCAGTTTTGACCTAAGGAAAGGCTTGTGTGCCTAGGAGCTTGTTGGCATTTTTCAGCAATACTGGTTGATTTCATAATATATATATATATTACCTTCACAACTTGCCCTTCTTTATCCTTAGACCATGGCAACAACAGCACTACTAAATATAATATTGAGACTTGGCAAAATATAGTTTTAACTCCCTAGTTTCACATGAACCATGTCTTCCCTTGCTTGCATGGGATACTTGCATTTTTATAGAGCTTCACTATGAGCAAAACTGAACTTGGAGGGCCAGAGAGTAATTATATCAACGGATACTTTTGGGGAAGTCACTCAAAAGTTTGAAATTCTTTCAGGAATGCCTCCTGGCAGAGATGAGAAGATTGGATATTAACCTTGATGGATAAAACGAGGGACCTCAAACTCTACATGCCCTCATGGAGAAGAAATGCCTCCTCTACAAATTTAGGGAAATATTCAAGGAAAATGTCAAAATACATAAAACCATTTCAAGACTACCACACGCCTCAGCAATTCTACTTTCACCCAGAACTGAAAGAAATTAATTATTCCCCAGAAACAAATGTTTTTCTTCTATCTGTAAAATGCTAAGGGATAGGAAGTTAGTCCCGTTCTACCATAGAGTCCTTAGAGGGGATCAAATAGCTTGTGTTTATTTATCTTTACTAGCATAACCGGCTGTCAGTGGATTATCTCCTTCTGTCATCGATATGGCTTCTTTTCACCATTAGGCAGCTGCAGGAGCAGCAGTGATTTTTTTTCCCCTTATTTTTGGCTTGTTAGTTAATTGTGTCTCTCACTTTTGGTTGAGGGAGTGAACTGCTTGGTGGGGAATCTGCCCCTGAGGCTAGTCTGTCCTGCTTCTCTGCTATGCAACTGAAAAATTTAGAGACTTCTTCTTTGTTTCAGTGGTGAGAATAAAATGGTATCATCAGATAGATAAACAGTAGTGTCATTTTGCACCCTCTGGCTCAAGATACAGCTGCCCCATAGATGTGCTTTGAAATGATACAGGCATGGGAACTCATGGTGGGAAGTGGGGGGATTTTCCACTGCAAGGTAGGATTGTCCCAGATGTACAGTGTTTGCCACAGTACAGCAGCATCAACACCTGATTTAGATGAGAAAGATTTGGCACTGTACACATTTTTTGGCACAGTTAAGGAAAGACTATTTCCACCCCTGGAAACTTAATATACAGCATCAGCATTAACAAACTCCAGCCCTTAGCTCAGTCTGAATCTGCATGCAGAGAGAGAAAACATGCATCTGTCTTTCTGCTACTGCCACCCCCAAACCTGGGATTAACATCTGCAGGGGGGATATGCCTGTGCTCAGCAGAGAGTGTACAGCATTGGGATTATTCAGACATGGGCCTTATCTTCACCTGGGAGAAGAAACTGAATACAGTAATAAGGAGTCCTCCACAATGCCAACTTTCCACATTGCCAAAACTTCTTTCCACATTGCCACAGTTTAGTGCATGCAGGAAGCTCCTTTCTATTGACTTCAGATGGGACCATCTCTGGCTAGATCACTTTGAGAGAGACCCCAAGTGGTGTGGGGTGAGAAAGGCCCCTGTGATACTTTAGAGGATCTAGGATAACTTAGCAGTGTGTGGGCTGGAGCGGGGTGGTGCCTGAGCAGTATACCTGCATTTGGAGTGGTCCACAGTAATTTGAAGGCTGAGATTCCTTTGCATTTTAAGGTGGGTACAGGTTATCTCAATTAAAAGGGGACTGAGATGCTTCTTTTGGGAACAGCTGAGGTTACTCAGTCCCAGGGATATGGATGATGCTTCAAGAAAAACACCTCCAAGTGCCACGGTTCAGAAGTGTCCCTTAAGCCTCCATTTGGGGTGATGTGGGACACCTCAGTTTGGCATTGACAGGACACCTGAGATTCACTGCAGAGCATTGATTCTGTGAGGGGCACATAGGGGGCTCTCAATATTCAGAGACGTCTCCAGATCTGAGTCCATTGGCTTCAATGTTTTGAAGTTTTTGGAATGCAGGTCTGTATGATACAGAGGGGACCAGAGAACTTCAGTTTGTGGAGGAGAGATTGCCCAAGGGCACCTCCATGGTGCTGCCAGGATACTTGGGTATGGTGGGTATCAGAAGGGCAGAGCTTGGAGGTCTCTGGGTATCTGGATCTCCGAGACTACCTCGCAACTTAGCTGGAAGACACATATGGTGCTGAGCACCATCTCCTCTGTGTCTCTGGCTTCTTAATTTGGGAAGATCCATTATGCCTTCATCCCCTGGTCCAAACAGTACTTCTGGCAACCTCTATGCTGTTGGTGGGAGGTGTGCAGAAAAACATTCAAGTCCAAATTTGTTTGGGATTTCTGTGTCTACACCTAGGCCTAGTGGGGCTGGGCCAAGCGTTGGTAAACACAGGCCTGCACAGCATTCTTGGGTATGGCAAGCCGGTGGTCAAAGCCAAGAGAGTGGCTGGTGTTGCATTAGTCTCTGTGCTGGAGAGCAAGGTGAGGGCTTGCAAGCTACAGTGAGGCTCAGAAAATGTCATGGTGAGGCACTGTCATTCCTGACCGGCCTCTTCCTTTAGACGTCTGATCTCTGGGCCCCTCACTACAAGAAAGACATTGTGGCACTGGAGCAAGTCCAGAGAAGGGCAACAGAGCTGGTGAAGGGTCTGGAGCACAAGTTGATGAGGAACAGCTGAGGGAGATGGGGTTGTTTAGCCTGGAGAAAAGAAGACTCAGGGGTAACTTTATCATTCTCTACAACTACCTGAGAGGAGGTTATAGTGAGGTGGGGATCAGCCTTTACTCCCAGGTAACAAGTGATAGGACAAGAGAAAATAGCCTCAAGTTGCACCAGGGAAGGTTTAGATTGGATATGAGACAAAAAATTTTCACAGAAGGAGTTGTAAAGCATTGGAACAGACTGCCCAGGGAAGTGATGAAGTCCCCATCTCTGGAAGTGTTCTAAAAACAGGTGGACCGAACATTTGAGGACATGTTTTAACGGTGAACTTGGTTGTGGTTCTAGGCTGATGGTTGGACTTCATGATATTAAAGGTCTTTTCCAATCTTAACAAATCTATGATTCTGTGATGGTTCTATGATCTTCCAGCCTTACCATTTGTTGCAGCTCAAAAGCAGAGCACTCGAGGGTGGGGGAAGGCCTGCCATCAATAACGGGGTAAAAAGAGAAAAAGGAACCCTCACTTTTCCTAATTCAGATCAAATATTCGGATCAGAACAGAAGATCAGAAGATATTAGGGATGTTTGAATATGAAGCAGAGGGAACCAGAGACCGTGATAGCAATGGCTGAAAATGAATAGAGAAAGGACGTGTGATGGACATATACAAGGTGGAGGGGATAGTCCTTTCTACTGGTGTTCAAAGGGGAACTGTAATGCTTTAGGTATTTCCCTTTGATGAGAAGGAATAAAATACTGAAGGTACCTGGGGAAGTTGCATGAGATCATCCAGGAAAGTACCAGTCTCGGTGACATGTGTGGGACACGTGCATTGGCAGGTGCAGGTAGGAGACGGCTTCTAGAAGTGGGCACCTGGAGAGAGAGAGTGAGAGAGATGAAGAGGAGTCATGAGCAACAAAAGGACCCCCAAAGGGCATAGGCAGGGTGAGGAAAATACAACCTGAAACTGAGTAAGTTGTTCGAGTACAGCAGGCAGAAAGTGAAATTGGGCTGGAAAATGTGAAAGATAAAAGAAAAACAACACAGCCAGTAAGAAAGTGAGAAGAAAGAGAGAAAAACGGACCATGAAGTCCACCTGAAAAGTTGAGTTCCTCATCCCCCATCTCTCACTGCGATGAATATTTGAAAGATTTGACTTGCTGCCTGAGGCAAATTATGTTAAGTTATGGGGAGGGCAATGAGGTTTACACATGGACAGATATTCTTGCCTCTCTACTGCTATTTCAGTAAAAAGTGTGTGGCTTTACATTATGTCCTTTGTATAGGGACGGGCTCTATAGTATGTTAAGGAAGTAATGGCAGTAAGGGCTGGGACCAGAAAAGATGACCGAGTGTGCTTGAAAATGTTTCAATGCTTAAGAGAGTGTGTGTTCGTATCGTTGCTGTAGTATTTTTTTAAAGATTCAGTTTAGAGCTGTTTTAGTAAGGAAATCTGAAATAGTCCAAGGCTCTTTTCCTTTCCTTCCATATTTCTGTCTTTTTCCAAGAGAGACTGTTTCATCTTCACCTTTTTTCATGCTGTGGTTTAGGATTACTGTTGTCTTTTATTTTCTAGCTATTTTTTTTCCTCATGGACTCACCTATTTTAAGATATAAATTTATTTTTTTTCATTCCTTCTTTTTCCCCTCTCTTTCCCTTCAGACCTAAGTGCAAGAATACTTCTACCTCTAATTACTCTCCTCCATGAAATCTCCCTTCTCTCCTGTCTCCTAATGCATATTCTCTCGCATCCTTCTGCTTCTCCCTGCTCTTGTGTATGAGTTTCCCTAGCTTCCCATCTCTTTCCCCCATCCTTCCTTGACATTTTTTTCCTCTCGTTTTTGCTGCCTGTATCCCACTGAGTGTCCCTTCCTGCCTTCCTCTTCCTCCATCCTCTTCCTTGCTCTCTTGCAACTTCCCCGGCTCCCACATTTCTCTTCCTGCCAGTGCCCCTCTCCAGTCCAAAAGTCTCTAACTCTCACTCTATTTGTGGGAAGACTGGCTTGAGATAGCCTGTGAGGGTGACAAGCCTGAAAAGAAGGACTTAAAATGAGAAATCAAGAAGAACAAGCCACAGGGAAAGCTGAAGAAGCGAAGTATGTAGGAAGAAAGTAAAAGAAGGTAAATGAGACTGGGGAGGCAAAACAGAGAGAAGAACTAAGAGTCAGGAAACATCTCAGATATGGTAGGGAGAGAGAAAAACCAAAATAAAACAGCTGGAAAACGTAGTAGAAAAGATAAGGCTATTCCTAGTTATCTAGCACTGTGGCAATGAGTCAGAATCAGTAAATTTCTGATCTCCTACTCAAATGTAAACAAATATTCCTTCATCTTTATTGCAGTGGTGCCCAAAGGGTGCCAATCACACAGCACAGCAGATTTATTTGCACACAAGAGACCTCACAACCCCCAGCAGCACTTCTGCTGTAAGGTGATGTCAAAGAGAATGAGGAGGGTACAGCACATCTGCAAAACTGTCAGGTAGATGTCAGGCTGGGGGTTAATAACTGGTGGAGGTTTTACAGGGTTTTTTCCCACCAAACCTGAAACACGTGAAGATTACCTGCTGGAAAGATTACATGGTCTGACCTGCTGGAACGCTGCTCTGCAGAGAAGGAACTGTGGGTCCTGGTGAACAACAATCTGTCCATGAGCCAGTAGTGACTTTGTGACCAAGAAGGCAAATGGTATCTGGGGGGGGGCATCAGGAAGAGCATTGCCAGCAGGTTGAGAGAGGTGATCCTACTCTACCCAGCTCTGATGAGGCTTCACTTGCAGCACCGCGTCCAGTTCTGGGCTTTTCAGTACAAGTGAGACATGGAACTTCTAGAGCAGGTCCAGTGGAGGGCAACAAAGATGATTAAGGGACTGGAGCATCTCTCTTACGAGGAAAGACTGAGAGAGTTGGGCCTGTTCAGCTTCAGGAAGAGACAACTGAGAGGGACCTCATCAATGTCTATCAGTATCTGAAGGGAAAGTGTCAGAGGATGGAGACAGGCTCTTATTGGTGTTGCTGAGCAATAGAACAAGAGGCAAAGGGCAGAAACTGAAACACAGGAAGTTCCACCTGAACATGAGAAACAACTTTACCCTGTGGGTGACCAAGCATTGTAACAGGTTTCCCACAGAGGTTGTGCAGTCTCCTTTCCTGGAGATATTCAAAAGCCATCTGGACACCATTCTGAGTAAAATGCTCTTGGGTATCCTGCTTGAGCAGGGAGGTTGGATTAGATCACCTCCAGTCATCCCTTCCAACCTTCCACATTCTGTGAAGATGCTTGCCCACAGGTGAGCCAGCATGTCCGCTCTGGCAGGAGAGCCTGGTCCTCACCAGCTCTGGTCCTTCTCTTTGGCCTGAGATTATCAAGCAGGAGATATTCTGCTCTTCTGCCCTTTGCTTCTTGTAACTGAACCTTACACAGTTCCAAATAACTCTTACCTCATGTATTCAGTAAAGTCTAATCCCCATGTTTAGCTATGTTAACTGGAGAAAAGTGCTAGACAGACCCTTGTTAAAGATTATCATATTCTTGGACTGTGAAGTCTGTAAGTTCTAACCATTTTGCTCATCTCTTTGGACCCATAACCACATGAAAATAAATAGTTATGATAAAGAGGGATTACCTTTTCTAGGTACATCTTGCCTATATCTGGCCATATGTCAGCAGGAGACTGCCTCACCCTTTATATTTGTCAGGAGAAGCTAAGTAAAGGTTGTATTAACTGCTATTTACTCTTGTCCTGTGGTATGCTGCCAGTGTGAAATTCAAAGACAATTTAGAATGCTGTCACCCATCCTACTGGTGGTATTTTGCACTCCGTTTATTTAGTACAAAGCAAATCATACTTCAGGTGCTTAATTTTTTTCTAAAAATTAAGACATTTAACATATTTGCTGTTCAGCTTGCAACACTCCATCCCTCTGGTGCAGTGGTTCTGACTCCAGAAATGTTTGTGCACTGCTGCTCACTGTAGAAATATGCCCTTAGTATCCACCCATAGTGAGTACCCTCCCTTTGAATCCGTGTAAGTTGGTTGTGAAGCAGAAGGGTCACTGAACATACTTTGGTCCTTTGCAATCAGTCTCTGAAGAGCAGAAACTTTCCTTTGGCAGCACAAACCTGTTAGCTCCATCAGCAAGACAGCACAGATTGAGGCTGCTGGCACTTAATATATGTAAATTGTCAGGAGTTCCAAGCCACCCATCCAAACGAGCTCTTCTGAAGGCAATGCAGTGTGCCCCGTGTCTCTCAAATCCAGCATAGTCTTGACCAACTCTTGTTGACTATTTCTGCCGTGAACTAGGGAAGCCCTTACATAGATTTCAGCACTGGAAGGGACCATGCCTGTTGTAATACTGTATTTGAAACATGTAGCAGAAAACAGGAAAACAAAAGTGATCCGTGCAAGATCTCTTTTCCAGAGGCTTGCTGGTGGTGCACTAGCCAAATCATTGGATTTCTCTGCCTCCTCTTCCTTATGCAAACAAGGGGAAGTGATACTCAGTCATTATTAGAACATCCAGGGATGCAAATTACTGTGTCAATGATTACTGTTTGTTCTCAAAATACATGCCATTTCCCTTTATCCCATTTACAACACTGGATTAGTCACTTCCAATATTACAGAATCATAACCATTCATTCCTTCAGATAAAGTACTAAAAAAAACGGGTCTCTGGTCTCTGAGAGGTGGGCTACTATCTAACACAAGCGTATGTGGGATCAAGTTGCTTAGATACTGGAGTGATGGAGGATATTAAGCACAGAGGTGACCAATAAACAGCACAAAAAAGTGCATAATATAATGAGGATATAGCAAATGCTTGTCTCATGTAACATCTGATGGCTAATGAGTATTTGTAACTCATCTGCAAGAACAGCTTTACTTTCTTGCAATGATACTGATTGCATCAGGAACTTCATAGTAGTACAGAACAGTACATAAATTAAAATCATTAGACTGAGGGGGTACACAGCTATTAGCACACATCAGCGTGCTTTCTTGAATGTGGATTTTACAAAGTAGGAAATGTCTTCAAGGATCTACCTACATCTTTGTGGTTTTGCAAAGGCGTTTTTTGCTGCTACATGTGTATTAGTGCCAACTTCTCCCTTACTGATTTTGGAATTATAAAAAAAATCCCTGATCTTTGACTATATATTGTTGTAGCAAGGGAGGAAAATGTTTTATTGAAGCTTGCTGGAATTTTGAATGAGCTTTAATCACAGAGATACTGGAGACAATTACTCAGGCTGCGGCTACACACAAAATTGCAGCAATTGAACTGAAGATTGGAAACTGATAAAGCAGTTCAAGCCTGTAGAAAGATACCTTTCTCAGCTTAGGTCAGCATGGGCCCCACACACCTTTCTTTGCAGGCATGGAGGAAGTAACAGTTGTCATTCATCTTGATTCTTACAAGGTTTGAACACCATTCCACACAACATTCTCCTAAGAAAACAAAGAAAACACAGTTTAGATGAAATTTTTCATAAAGTAGGCACCTGACTGGTTAAAAAAATAGCTTTAAAACCCAGTTATCCATCGTTCTTTGTCAGATTTAGAGGAATTTTCAAATGGGATCCTTCCAACATCTGTGTGGAATCCATTTTATGCAGTATTTTCATTAACAACCTGTGACGAGGGAATAAAGAGTACTCATAAAATCTGCAGACATCATCTAGCTGGGAGAGGATGCAAACAGTTTGGCGGATGGACTGAGAATTCAAAATGATGTTGCTAAATTGGAGAAAATCAACGACTCAGTAAAGAAAAGTGCAAAGTGCTACACTTAAGAGGAAGAAATCAAAAGCACAAAGAGAAAATGGGGAATATCCTGCTAGGCAGCAGTACTGCAGAAAAGCAGCTCGGGGTGTCAGCCATGAACTGAACAGGAGTCAACAGTATGATGTTGTTCCAAAAAAAGGCTGAGCTAATGCAGGGTGCTGGGTGCACAATGCAGCACATGACCAGTTTGCTCCTCCTGGCCTGGGGAATGACAGACACAAATGGAGGGTTTCACAGCCTGGCAGCAAACGTGAGAAGGGGCTTTGGAAGATTAAGGTTTGTTTAAGATTGGCAGGACTAGAGAATGACACAGTAACCACTGGCTTCTTAGTGACTCCTGGGAGTGGGACAAAAAGAGGTTTCTGCTTCAAAACAGAGACCTTAGGAAGATCTGAAAACCCTTGCCATTTAGGCATAAGGGCATGAAGTCATAGAGCTACAGAGGTGGTCGTGCACAGTGTCCTTCACCATGCTGTGACCAACTTCATCCAGGGATGCTGTAGGGATGATCAGGCCTGACAATGGGCAGCAAATGTAGGATGCAGATGGAAACAAGTTCAAGGCACCTCCTCAGGGTGGCCACAGCTGAACTGTGGCACCCCAGAAATGAAGACAAAATTACTTATTTTGTGGTAAACCCCTCAGATGCCAACATTTGACAATGAAAGCAGAGCAAATTCCTCCTATCTACCAAGTTATGGAGAAACCCTGTGGCAGCGGACAGTAAAAGGCCACGAATTATTGTCCCTGGCCTTTCCTGTTGAGCCATTTCTAAACATCCTGGTGAGGAGATCCCAGGAGGCTTCCAGGAGGCAATATAAAGTTCCTAAGTCCTTGTCAGTGCAAGCAGTCCCTGCTTGTCTGTCTATATCCATGCGGACATTTTTTGTTTCAGCAGCTACTAGTCTCTGTTGTGATTTAAATGGGAAAAAAATTGACAATATTTTCCTCTGTGTTTTCAGTTTTCTCCAGAGCTGGCTGCACTTTCTTCAAATACCAGAGCTTTGAATTTCATTGAGGAAACAATAAAACCAAAAACGCAGAAAAATTCTGAAACCCACTGAGTTTTTCATACTGTTTCTCAACCAGGAGAAGAAAAGCCTAGCTAATGCTAAGTGACAAATATGGGTTTGCCAACCCCCACTGGCCAAATCTAGTGACTAATATCTCCTTTCTTTTGGATGAAATGGGATTAGCAGATATATATTAGTCTTGAAAACCAATCAAGAAACATAGGGTTCTCGTAAAAGTTGGGAAGTTGAGAAGCTCCATGGAGATCCATCATTACTTAGGAAGCTGTGTCCCCTGCAGTGGACTGTAGGTGCAAGGATGTGAGAAAACTGAGCTATCCTGTTGGCTGTGGAGTGGGGCGGAGAGGAACAAAGAACACTGTGGCTGAGCAGGCAGATGGATGGATGGGCAGGTAGTGGGATTTGAGACTAATCAGACTTACTGCATGACACTGAGGAAACTTTTCACCTGTCCCTGTGCCACAACATCTCCAACTATAAAATGAGATGAGCCTAGCTTTTCCTTATAAATAACTCTAAGTAACTTTCCTTATGAATGACTTGCCTTATAAATAGCTTGCCTTATAAATAGCTTACATGGCAAACACTACATAGGACATAACGGGCTCTGTGGCATTTTTCATAATAAACACATTTCCAAACCCAAATAGCTCAGTAAAACAGTTACAGATGCTATGCTTCTTAAGGGAAGCATGTGCTTTCAAAATGTGTTGTTAGTATAAAAACCCAATTCATTGGACTGATTTAAATGTATTAGCAAGCATCTAACCTGCAGTAATTGCAAAAATCTAATTACAGAATTAAAACTATTATCAAGGCAGCCCTCAGTGTTCATGATACTACATCTATTTTATACAGAAATTCATAGTATCTGAAGCATCCCATAAAATAAACAAAATTATCAGTAACTAAAGAAGGAGTTGTTTTTTGCAAATCTTTTGGGTTAGAGTTAAAATAAGTAACTTTACCGATTAGTCACAGAGTGTTTGCTTACTTGGGCTGGAAGCCAGCCCATGTCAGCACTCCCTGGAGTAAATCCATGTGCGACAGCCCAGTGTCACAGAGATGCCCCAAGTGACAGTGACTAACAGTGCAAAGGGGTGTCTTGTGATCCCAATTCGTGTGCACACAGGACAAGACCCACATCTTCCAACACTTATGAAGACAAACAAGCTGTAACTTCAGACTGAGATGGTTTACCAGAGAAACTGCTTCACTTGAAATACCCCATCTGCTCCCCGCTCTTGAAATGTTCTTGCCATTAAGGGGATTCTTGTATGGTGGAGCTTCTCCTCCTTGTAGATTGCAGTTTATACGCTGAGTAATGCTTATTGGTGGCCCCAACATGCTGCCATTTGTTGGAGAAAATAAAACACATCAGTATGGTTTTTTTCTTTCTGCCAATGGCCAGATAACGGTGATTAGCTGGGAAATGTTTGCACTGGCATTGGCAAGTCAGTGCCTCTTCGCAGTATGGATACTTTGGGATTCTTCCTGACTTTGTCTGGGACTTCAGTTGTCATTCATCTTGATTCTTACAAGGTTTGAACACCATTCCACACAACATTCTCCTAAGAAAACAAAGAAAATACAGTTTAGATGAAAATTTTCATAAAGGCGGTGCATCAGGGCCTTCCTTTCCATCATCTTCCAGGAACTGCTTTTCACTTCTGAGAATTACCAAGTGCCAAGACTGATGGCTGAGGTGGTTTCTGGTGGAACAGGCAGAGAGGATGAACTTAACCTGCTTAGCAGGAACATACTGATCTTGTCAAATATTTCTGACAAAGCATTCAGTGGTTTCATTTCAGTTGGGGTCAAAGAAACCTTCACTTCCACAAGATGAAAAGGTCTCATTTAAATTATCTTAAGGCAACCATGAAGTTCAGTTCTCAGATCTTGTCAAAATGAGGGTCTTCAACCAGGCTGCTACCGGGCCTCCTGGCACCACGTATCAGTAGGACTATTGCTCTGTACAGGCAGTTGTTTGTGAAACTCAGCTTAGCCCTTTCACAACACCCTCTTAGCACTTTCCAAAAGCCATTTAGCACTTAGCACAGCAAGCAGTATGTGGCCAAGGACATGGGAAAAGAAGAAGGATATATTAGGGCCGACTGCTGTTTGAGGGAATTTGCTTATTAAAGTAGATTATAGTATCAGAAACAGTAATTGTTGTAGGCAGAAAAAACCCCAAGCAACCTTCCAGGGATAAATTTCTCCAGACTCTGGTTCTGACTACTTTTTAACCAAATAATCAAAATCTGCAGTCACCAGAAGCTCACTGGAATCTATGTCTTTGTTCAGTATATAGTTAGTAGCCATCTCCTGAAGAACTGTTCAATTATCCAGATATTTCCCCCTTCAAATAAGTATGCACTACAAGTGAGAAACTGCCTGTGGAATGTCTGTTAAAAGGAATAGGATGTTTGGTGAACTGTTCCAGGATAAGCTGCTCCTGAGCAGTTTCCTGTTTCTATCTTTAACATTGTCAGCTCTGGTGTCCATGATTTGGACTTCAGGCTGAAGTCTTCTGTGTCTGATGCTCCACTTGCTGCACTTCGCTGCAGTCTCTGCAGTGCCTTGTGGCTGGGAAAGCTCTGCCCATGCTCTCTCTGGAGCAGACAGCTCGGCCCTTACACGCATTTTATAATTATTTGTAATTCCCAGCTTATATACAGACAATTTTCTGTGTAGTTTCTTACCAAATGCAATACACAGTGCGTTCAGCTTCACTGCCATGTTTCTTGCAGATTTTTCGTCAGTTGGCATCACTTTATAGATCTTCCACTGATTTCCACTTCTGTTTCTATGGATGTTCTTTCCTCTGCATGACCTGGAGACAGCTTGGCAACCCAAGGCAGCCTAAAGAGCTACTTCTATGCAGAAACCGCAGGTCCTAGAGTGTGCTGAGCCAACATCAAAGATAAAACATTAAAGATACTGACACAGCAATGGCACTGGCAATCAGCTCTTGCGCGTGTGAAGAATCTGTAAGGATGCCCTTATGCAGCTCCTTCTTCTATCCATCTGAATAAGGTGATCTGCTACCGTTTTACATCAACTTTGTCAAATGTACATTTGCCAGTTCAGTCTGCTGTCACCAAGAACCTTGATGTCTGTGAAACTTCCCATATTCTGCTAATTATCCTTTATCTGATACAATTTTGATCACTTCTTGAATATGGGATTTTCCCTTTAGCCAAGCACGATGAATGCTTTATAAATCCTAGTTTTTACAAGGGTGGGGAGCTAACCTGGGTTAGCTCTGAACTTTAGTTTTCTATCTTTGTTTGGATTTTGTTTTAAATACCGGGTGGTTTTGGAAAAGGTAGGTGTTTGATGCAATTCAGAACATAAGTCAGAAGACTGCAAAAGTGGAAAGAATTAATTCCTCGCGTATCCCATCCTTCTGCACTGCAAACCCAGGCTCCTGCAGGGAACAGATGACATGACACCATCAACATACTGATGCACAGTGAGCAGGAGCACTTCTCACTGCACAGTCACCTTGCTGCCAGGGCAGTGGAGACAGACTGGAGCCAGCTGCCAGCTAGCAACTCCCACCAGTATAGCCATGGCTGCTGGGGGTTCAGTATTGGGCCTTTCCCCAGCCTCTCAGCAAGTTTGCAGTTGGCATGAAATGTCATGCTGCTCACATGTTAACATTCTGCTTAGTAGCCAAGCTGACAGTGAAAACCAGCTCCACCATTCAAACCGCTCTCCTAAGTTACAGAGTCAGCTTTATTCAGTCGGCTTGCACAGGTAATTACATCCTCAGTTATCTCTTCCTTCAAAATCATCCTCCATGTTTGTATCTTGGACCTGTTTTGGCATTTGGACAAGGCTGGTGCTCATCTGTCAGTGCAGTGATGCAAAAAGGTACAGGAACCCCTACACAATGACCTCTCCTATAAGAGGCAGCTTTGGTATCGCCTCTGTCCTGCGTTCCCCAAGGAAACCTGCCCTCTTGGATGCCTTAGTGAAACCAGTATGTTTCGAGCTGGAGCTGAAGCGGCCGCTTAGCTAGAGCAGCCATTCAAGGACTTCTCTCCCACGGCCTTGCTTAGGGAGGGAGGGAAGGCAGCTCCTCTCTGCTGGAACGGACAGCTCGAGGTAAGGGCTGGGCAGGCCTGACGCCGGCTCTGCAGCTCCGCCGCGCGAAGCTCAGCCGAAGCTGCGACCCGGGAGAAGCGCTCTTCCCCGCGCGTTCCCCCGGAGCCCCCCGCTGCCCGCGGGAGCGCGCACGGCGGCGCACGCGGACCCGCCCTGGCCAGTCGTGGCCGCGGCGGCNCGTGCTGCGTGCGCGCGGCCAAGCGTGCCGCGGCTGCCCGGGCCCGCCCGGCGCCCCTGCTCGAGCTCGGCCTCCCCTTCCCGGTGCTCGGAAACCCGCGGCACACAAGTGTTCCGGGCCTTGGCTGTGGGTTGTTTGTTGTTTGGGCTTTTTCTGACTAAAATGACGTTAAAGAGGAGCGGGTTTTACGGGAAAAATTGCACAAACTTTCCGGAAAATCACCGATAATTTGGTGGGGGGGGATACATCGGAGAAGGGAATACTCAGGTCTCCTTTTACAGCCTGGGCAGTGGGTCCGTCATGCAGGTTTATCTACGAAAACAACCTCTTATCTACAAAAACAGCCGTGGCCTTGAGGCTTGGCTCAGCACTCGGTGCACATGGTGCGGACACTGGCACGGCCACGGCTTTGGCACAGGCACGGGCACGGGCACGGATACAGCATGGCCACAGACACATTACAGGCACAGACAAGGACACAGGCACGGCCAGGAAAAGGCCACGGCCACAGCCACCACCACAGCACAGTCATGGCCATGGCACGGCTATGGACAAGGACACTTGTCATGGCCACGGTCATGGCCACAGCATAGGCATAGGCATGGACAAGGACATTTCACAAACAAAAAGGCCACGGCCATGAGCACGGCCACAGCCAAAAAGGCACACGGCCATGGCCACAGCACAGGTGCAGGCATGAACACAGACGTGGCCATGGCCACGGCCAAAATGCCACAGGCACAGCCACAGGCACAGCACGGCCTGGGCCACGCCACCAAGGCCACATGCACAGACAAGGGCACGGTCCCGGCACGGGCACGGGCACAGGCAAGAACACAGCCATGGCACGGACACGAACACAGACACGGGCACGGACAAGAACACAGACAGGAGCACGGCACGGTCAAGGATAAGGAAGAGTACGAGGACACGGACACGGACACGGACACGGACACGGACACGGACACGGACACGGACACGGACGCGGACACGGGCGCGGCAGTGCCGCCCGCCCGCCACCAGGGGGCAGCGCCGCCACGAGCCGGGCCGCGCGCTGCCCTCACGGCGCCTCGTCAGCGAGCGTGGGGCGGGGCGAGCTCGTGGCGGGCCTGCGGCTGAGGCACCCGCGGGCCGGGGGGAAATCTTAATTCTCTTACGCTGCTCCATTGCGGTGTTCTCCACTAAGTCGACCAGCAAAGAGTGAGTGGGGTTGAGGTCCAAGAGAGAAGATCAGATCGCTTCAAAAGGAGGAGAGAGAGAGAGAGAGAGAGAGAGCGAGCGCAAATAAACAACTTCAGAACTCTTCGTGATTTTTCAAGTAGGAAGGGGAATATCTGTAGGATAGTCGAGCCTCTGGCCCACATGCTTCACCAGCGCAGGCGGTGGCAGGTTTCAGGACTAGAACAGCCGTCAGTAGATTCCAGCACAGCAAGTTCTGTTTTCCTTTGATTAAGAGATCGGGTGCAAAGGGCCAACCACCAGTCAATTTGGGGGAAAAAAACCCCACAGAAACAAAAGGGAATTGAAGCAATCCATTTCTTTTGAAGATAAGGGCGAGGTGGCACAAATGTCATCCAAATTGCTGAACATCTCAGTATTGCCTGTGTTACGCTCACAGGTCAAATGCAGTGTGAAGGCAATGAGAATATCCAACTGCCAGGGCATCTGGGCTGTGTCAGAAAGACATGCTGCTCTCTGCTTTCTTAGAGCTGAAAGAAAATTCAGTAAGTTGAGGAGTTGAATGCTTCATCCTCCTCCCTCACAAGCTTGAGGAGGTGACAGATGTTTCCTCGGGGCCTGTTATTTTAGACACCTCCATGATTTATATATCTCTGGAAGCCTGGTGGGTGGAATTGGATGTCACAGACGAGCTGAAAATAACTTGTATATGCTCGTCTACAGATTCTGATATCTGGAGGCCCATGTAGAAAAACTCCAAATCGAGTCACATGATCTGTGCCTGGCAGATGAATTAAAATGTACTGATGGAGCAATGGTGGGTTAAAGTGAATTTGAAATGTTTGGTGGAGAGCACTGGCAAGGACTCTGCAGTAACATTGTGCACAGCAGAACCACTGTGGCTTAGCCTTCGTGATTGTTGTGCTAAGATAGGCAGTCACATACAGAGGAAAAATTCATATTTAGAACAGTATGCAATTCCCTGTGGGATCACAGAACTGGACCTTGGCCACCTTTGGCCTCTACGTGAGAGGTTCAGAAGATAGGAAAGGTGGTTGCAGAGCTTCGTTTGGATGTGTGGGTCCTTCTCACTAGAAGGACTACTTGGGGGAATTTTCCTGTGGGACCTTGGAGTGTTAAGCTGTTAACACCATATCGAGTGTTTTTGGATAGCCTGGTGGAAGATGCAGACAAATAAATATGCTACATCCATGCATGCCCAGCACTCCAAAAATCTGTTAGGTGGCACTGTGTATGGCACACTGGCACATACTGGGCTGAAAGCCCAGCGTCAAAGCTAAGATGTAAGGGAATGTTCTCAGGTGAACTTCTCAAAAGCAGAGGTTTCTGCTTCCCTCCATGTGTAGAGCCCAGGGAGTTTCACTCAGCTGCTTATTAAGTTTTCCCCTGAGTGCTGCCTGGCTTCCTTTGGGTACAGCTCAGAACCAGCATTCTCGGGAGACGATAATATTTTCCAAGGCTGGGCCATTCATCCATGCCAGCCTCTAGAGAATATGGAGAAGCTGTGCAGAAAGGGCCTGGGCACTCTTGTCCACACCCTGTAGCCCGCAGTAGACATTCACATCCTGCCAAGGTAAACTGTGTGAGCGGTGCGCCTGATTCACAGCCAGGTCTGCAGCAAAAGCAGTGAGTGAAGAGTGGCAGAACTTTAACTCCTTGGGAGGGGCTGAAGACAGAACTCACAGCAGACGACCCAAATTCTTGGCAGGAGCATGTATCTCACAGGGTTTCCTGCCAGAGTTTCTGCTGTACCACATGTCATCTCTGCACTTAAAGCCTTTTTTGTTTTGGGAGGTTTTTTGTTGGGTTTGGGTTTCTTTCCCTCAAACATCACCTTCAGGCATTTGTTTTCACTTACCTGAACACTTCCCAAACACTGGGCTTAAACTTACTGCTGTCTAGTCCCCTTTGATCACCACTATGTGATGACTCAGATCTGGAGCCTAACCCAGTGCTTTCACTCAGGAATTGTTCAGCCTACCTATTTAATTCCTCAGAGATTATCAGGATTCAGCATGAGCTCCTTTCCCTTTTGTCAAGGCCACACGACTTCCACTTTTCCCTTGCATCTTCCAACTTCCCTGTCCCCGTGATTGTTTGTTATTCCTTTTCCTTCTTTTGAGTCTCTCTGCCACAAAGTGTCACACAGAGTGATACTTTTGGATGTATGGTGAAGGTTTCAGAAGATGTTAATTCTGGTCTCAGAGGTCTCTTTAGAAAAAACGTATTCTTTAAACACCCACAAGACAAAAGGGTTTAATTTTTAAGCTGAGGAACAAATAATTTGTCCACAGTCAAAATATTTGTGGTCATAATGGTGCTATGCCCTGAGGGAATTAATTCAACTATCACTTTCCTGCTCACAGATACCTCAGTCCAGTGGTGTCCCATATTGTATCTCGGTTAGAGATTCATGGCCCCACTCTTGCAGGAGGAAAATGCTACATCTTTGGAAAATTTGGGTGAAATTTTAAGTAGCACAGCAGGAGTAGAACCCAAGGTCTTCTGCTGGTTTACTCTTACCCAACACAATTTAGACCTCTCTGTCCAAAACTTTGGATGACGTCAGTGGGATAAATGGTATAAAATTGCCATTCTATGTGGGAAGAAGTTAGATCTATTTGTTCTTCCAATGTCTTGATGGTGTGTGGCTGTATGGGAGTGTGGCAACAGCTCCCCTAATCTTCAGCCTATGACTATAGTGGAAAAAATAACATAGAAATATCATGTAATTGTTTTTTAAAAAATTGTGTTGTCGTTTTTTTTTAAAAACACCTCCCAATTCTCCTATACTAGTTGCAGTCCAGGAAACTTTGTGTTTATTAAGCACTGTGTAAATTTACAGCTCTCTATAAATGTAAAATCAATAGCAGTGATAACAGCAGCAAAGTGCTCAGTCCAGCCCTGGTAATAACCCAAGAGTGCTAATTTCTTGATAAGGTCACTTGCTTCACACAGGCACCTCCTCTCCATGTGAAAACACAGGGTGCAGCGCAGAAGATATTTGTGTTCCCTGACAAGACAGGAGACACTGAAAACATATAATTTCCAGCAGGTGACAATGGTGGGCAACAACCTGAAGGACTCTTACAATCTATTGTAGAGGCCTTCATCCCTCCACTGAGTGCTGCGAACATGTTCTCTTCTAGGAAATCAAAATCTTAGCAAACATCTGGTATCCTTTTTAATCTCTTCTCATAAGCAGATGAGAAAGGGGAATCTCCAGTAACCTGATGGAGTAAGCAAAAATGTATTTCTGGGGGATGAGCAGAGCGACAAGACAAAGGCTTGTGTGGCTGACCCCTCTGAACTGTGGCCACCACTCATAGCCTGGGCAGTTTCTGGGGTTCACTGAGCGTGTGTAGGGACCACACTCCCACCTCTCCCCAGGTGTCCTGATGCTCTAATGGCAGCTGTGCCTGCTCAGGCTACCCCACTTCTGTACAAACAGGCAGGTGGAAGGGCTTTGGGCTTTTCACAGCTGGAACTTTACCACCAGTGGCAATAACTATTTACTATGGAAAAATAGCTTGTATACCCCTAATGGCTGATTGTCCCCTCTACCTTCCACTGTGGTGATTCTCTTAATGGTGGAACTGCAGCAGACAGCTCTGGTTGGCTCCACGCAGTCTGCTCCTCTTCTCTTCCAGGTCCCCTTTAAACCTGGTTTAAACCAGGTGGCTTACAGCCATTCATCTGGCCTCTGTCATGACCTCCCCAGTGAGTTCTCTTGTAGACCTAAGAACCCAGGATAAATCCAATCCCTCCTCCCTGCCCACCTCTGTCAGTGAGCCTGGTGGCATCTTGCTCTGTGGTGGGTCCATAGTCACCTTTGGGCTTTTTGTTTGCCATAAAGCTGCAGTAAATCCAATCCATCTGCACATCAGCACTCTTCTGTTTTCTTCTTCCCTGCCCTCTGCCTGCTAACACATCCTTAGGTCCAGTGATCTTTGGCACAGGAAGAATCCTCCTTAAGCCTTTATCCCAAAAGTGGCAACTCCTGCTATTAAATAATAATCATACAGTAATAATCACCAGAGGATGGGCAGGGACTTCAGGAGATCTCTGAAGCTATCCCCCCCTCTCCAAGGTGGAGTCATCCAGGAGTAGAGCATGACGTGGGCATTAAATGCTTCCAGCGATTGGGATGCCGCAGCCTCCCCAGCAGCCCCCTGCGGCCCAGGAGACCGTCCTGGAGAAAAAGCACTTTCTTGAGCATCGCACAAATCCTTCCTCCTGCAAATAACGCTGATGATTACTTGTCCTTCTTCTGGTGGCCCTGGAGTAGAACTGATCACTGTCTGCTTCATAGAACCTTTTATATAATAACAAAACAGCTTTTAGAGTAACTGAGAAAGAGGCGTTTGCTCACTTGCAAAGTCAGGAAATTCCCTGCCAATGGACATTCTTTGTCGGGGATCCTTTGCCAGCATAGGCTGAGCACTAAGCCCCACAATCTGCATTTTCCTTTTGAATGATTCCCACAAAATAAACCAAATATCACATCCAAGGAGATTTATTACATCCCTTCCAAGGGCGAAGCATTCCTCAGCTACATTCCACTTCTGTCTTTTGTGCTTAGGAAAGGGGAAAAAAATCGCTGTGATGCCTCTGGATCCCACCCCTCCAGGGCTTCTGTCGTTAATAAAGTCGAGCAGCTGGAGCCAGATTTGTCAGACTAGTCCTGAATGGCTGGCTCGCTCCTGCTGCAAGAGCAGCACCATCAGAGCAGTGCTAGGATTCCTGCTTCTGCTGGAAGACTAATAAGTCGTGGCACCACGTTTCCTCAGTAAAACCACCTTTTGTTGTTCCCAGTGACACCCTATCCCCGTGGCAGCAGCTTGCCAGAGTGGATCTTCTCGCTTCCTAGCCGTTTTGCTTTCTCCTCTCTCTGCATGATGCAAGAGTTTGCAATGCTTTTTGGGAGCTCAGATGTGCTGTCAGAGACTCTGCTTGAAGCGATTGCTCTCTCCAGGCTTTGCAGTGAAGCTTTTATCCAGATGTGTAAATGAGGATATGTATAGAGGGAGGGCAAGGAGGTGAAACTTCTGTTGTGTTATCTGAGCTTAATTAAGTTTCTCCCCTAGGCAGTTGCTAATTGATTGACCCCAGGACTGTAAAAGGGAGCAAATTTACCAGAGCACATTAAACGAGGAGAGTTTGGAATTTGAATTTTTTTATTTTATAGTTGAATACCTTTGACTGACATCTCGCTGACTGATATTCATGAAACAAACTCTATTCAGCAAATGTTGGTAGGTGGATTTGGCTTTTTAAACCCAAATGAGAGAAGTGGTGAGTACACAGATGCCTGTTCATCATCACTGTGTCCCTTGCCAGCATTTGTAGGTATCACTTAACTGGAGTTCTGATACTGCTTTCTGCCTCAGCCAAGGCTGTGCTAACCAGCTTATTGTCTCTTCCAGCAGGTATCAAGTCCATTTCAATTTCACAGGCTTCAAAAACTTTTCACAAAACTGACAAAAAAACCTTTCCCAAACCAAAAATCAGTTCACCCACCATAAAATGCAGCCACTGCAGGTGTGGGTGAAGCCAGCTGTGCAACAGCACAGGGCAACACTGTAGTGCAATGGTGTAGCAAGTGGAGAAGGGAAAAAGATGCTGTGTCCAAGGGGAGCTGCAGGAAGAACAAAGGGAAGAGGATTTTCTTTTCCCAAACAGCTGGAACATGGACTTTACGAAAAATGCAGAGATCGTTTCCAATCTGATGGTGTTCACATCTGTCTTACACAATTGAACTCCCATGCAGAGTGGGAGTCACCCAAATGACAATTGCTTTCTTCTCAAATACTGAGGGCACTGTTGGCGGGCCTCCTCCCCAAGTACTACTCTTGACTTTTTGTTGGTGAGGTTTGACACAAAGGGAGCTCATCCTGTCAGGACTGAGACACAGGCAGTGTGCAGAAAAGGCTACAGAAAATAAGGTATGCAGAACAGTGTGGAAATAGATATGCACACCTGAAGATGTGAAGGATGAAGGAGACCATTATGAGCACAATGGAAGAGCAGCCACTGCCCAAGTGACAGGTGGCTATTTAGAAGGCCAGCTTTCACAACCAGCCCAGCAAAAGCTCCTTGTATCACTTGGAGCCAATTCACTGCAGCTCCAGTCAGCCTTAAAGCCATTTCAGATGGGTTTTAAAGCTATTTATAGTGTGGAGGGGAAAGTCCTGCTGTGTAGCAAACTGAAAAAGTAGTGTATGCACCCTGGATGTGAGAAGTTGCAGCAGGTTTGAAGTTTATCCTGTCAGCCTGTGACTTGCTTCCCTCTTTTTTCTTGCAAGGACAGACTGGTGTCCTATTCCCTCCAGCTCGTCATCCTCAAACAAGATGCTCATTTCTTCTGAAGAGATTTCATGCATTCTATGAAGGCTTTCAAAAATTTGATGGACCTGTCAGCTGAACAGCAACATGGACGGATGACACCTGTCCTACATGTGTTTCACTGTGAACACATCTCTGCAGTTATGATTGCCTACCACTGTCCTAGGCTTGTTTGCCTCTAGGCCCTTCAGAGCCCTTCTGAGTTGCTTTTCCCTCTCTTCTGTTTGTAAAATGTTTAACTTCTGTGAGCATTTACAGGAAAGTTCCAAGTTTCACGCCGTGTTTGAAAGTTGCTGGTTTGTTGGGTTTCTGGTTTAGGTAGTGGTTCCAAGAATAAGTCCCTAGTTGTAGCTATGAGGAAGAGGGACTGTTACTATCTCTGTAGTGAAATGGCATTTGTTGATAGGAAGAACTGACCTTCCAGGAAAAGATGTTTCTGAGGAAAGAGAGGAAGCCAAGTGTCTTCTCCTTGGAGCACATGGATATCCCCCTCCTGAGCGCACTTGTGACCCTCACAACTGTCTCCCCTACTGTTTGCTCCGTCTGCTTCTTTCTTTTTCTTCTTTTCCTCTCTCCCCAACCACACCCACTATTTAACCATTTAGATATAAAAATAAAAAATAAGAAAACCACCCAACCCACTAGACAGAGGGTTTGCTAAAGAAGGGTAATTTTAAAAGCAAGTCTTTGAGGTCAGTGTGTAATTGTACCATTGGGACTATGTGATCTGAGACAAAAATAGTCCACTGGGTATCTGGTCAAGGAGGAGAGGATGGCAGCCTGCAGTGAGGGAAGAGTGACTTACATGGGATTGACCAGGCAGCAAAAAACCAGGCAAAACTACTTGCTGGCACCAGAATTAATATTTTTGTAGAATACTGCAAAATATTCTGTCTGTGATTGGAACAGCTGCTGTTTGGGTCACAGCCTCCCTTGGTCTGTGCCACGAGGCACTGGGTACTTCCTGGAAATTTAATGGTCTTCCACAGAAATAAAGGTACGATGTGAAGTATATTTATATATTAACTTGCTCATGAGGAACATTTCTGGTTTGATGTGAAATTTAGGGTGCTCAGGTTTTTTAACAGTTCTCCATTTTCAAACCCCTGCTTCAGGTACTTTATGAAAACCTGAATTCTGCAAAGGGTCCATAGGACTGTAAGCCATGCCCTTGGAATAAAGAAGGATGTTTTCACTCCTATAAATATCAGTTCCTTTCTTTGCAGTTCCTTCTCAGTTATAAGTGACAGCAGTAAGTTATGTGGGCCATTCATATAATGTATTTTACCAGTATTTCCTTTAGCGTGTTTTAAAGGAAGAAGTGAGCCTGCTAAGTGCTCAAATATCTCTGCTGTCTGCTAGCCCTGAGAGTACAATATGGGGGGTAGGAGGACCACACCACAGTGCTTTATTTTGTTTATTGTTCTGTTAGAGACAGTGGCAGCCCCTATCACTTGGAAATAATGATGCTAATTCTCATACTGGGGCAAAACACCAACTGTTTACAGAGAACCATGATTTTCCTGGCTTCAGAGGTGGCTTGGTGACACCTAGCAGACTTTCATCTCTGTCATTCCTAAGACTGAGTTACTTTCACACTATCCCAGATAAAAGCACCATAAAAATCAGTTTTATTGTGAAAGAAGTTAAATTTGAGAGGAGGGAGCACTCCTGCGCATTGATGCCAGTGGCTGGGGGTATAGAGCTTTACCTAAATTGATGCCACCTGTGTTTCCACTCCAAGGTGCCCAGCCATGAACTCTCCAAGATTTCACTGCAGTTCAGTATTTTCCTTTCGCAAACCACTGTCTGTGCATTAAAGGATTTATTTTTAATCAGAGGCGAGTTCTGGTTGCAGGGGTCTTTACTTTGTGACCTTCAATTCTATTTCTAGGAGGAGACAGTGGGTTTCAGTACCTTCTTGCTGTGGCTGTCTCTGGGCCAGCCCTTCCCAGAACAGATGCCACTGATTCAGGAGGTCTTGCTTGCCTCCCTTTTATTTAAGTGCTGGTTACACAGCTCCGCTAGGATCCATTGCTGTTGTAAACCACGTTCAAGGGATAAGCAATTTAGGGTTTGGAGTCATTGTAGACCAGCCCTGGAGACCTCATGCAATTGTTTTTCATCTCTCTTACACCCACAGTTCTGCTAGATTAGAGTTACTGCACAATCCAGACACTTTCTGACTTGAATTTGAGTTGGGAAAGACACACAAAACAAAGACATTTGTGTTGTAAATTAGATTTCTCAGATTTCAGTGATTTGTCATGGTAATGTGGCTCAGTCTATGCAGTCACAGAAACATTTCACAAGTTCAAACTCTTCCGATGCTATTGACTTCCCCAGTGTGGCAGAGTGCAGTGACTGTAGGAGGTAAGGTTAATTTCAAATCATCTGTGGTAGAAAAAAGACATAGCACCCCACATGGGGAAACATTAAAGCTGCAGAATGAGAATTAAGCTAGAAACCATTCCCCAGTCCTAGAGATCTATTTGAGAAGACCGATTCTTGGCTCAATTGTTTTGTGCCCCTGTACAAGTCCAACGGGGTATTTGCTGCCTCTTAGTGCAACTCAGGTCAGTGGGACAGCACTGAAACACTTTCCTGTATGCGTTGTGCTTGCCCACAAGCCAAACCAGAAACTGTAATTCAGAGCTCACTCAATGGGGGTGATCTAAAAATAATAGGATTAAAACCAGTAAATGATGGTTTCCTAGGTTTGCCTGCCTATGTCGGAGCCAGCGGAGTGCATTTTCAGCCACTTCCCTGCAACTGTCAGAAGTCACCTAACAGCAGGGAAGGCGAGAAGCTTCCATGTTCCCAGGACTTCAGGTGCCCAGGCTTTGAGAGAACTACTAAATGTTCTGAGGTACTTGGAGAAAAAAAGATCTGGCAACACTGTTAGCCCTGTTTGCCACACAAACCAGAATCTTTCATTTCTCTAGTACATCTTTTCCTAGAAAAACTGGCTGCTCTCATCTTGGATGGGTGGTCTCTTCAATGGGTAAAAAACTGGCTGCATGGCCAGGCCCAGACAGTTGTGGTGAATGGAGCTAAATCCATTTGGCAGCTGGTTGCTAGTGGTGTTCCCCAGGGCTCAGTTTTTGGGCTGGTCCTGTTTAACATCTTTATTGATGACTTGGACATTGGGATTGATGGCACCCTCAGTAAATTTGTAGATGACACTAAGTTGTGTGGGAGTGTTGATCTGCTCAAGGATATGAAGGCTCTGCAGATGGATCTGGACAGGCTCAATCAATGGACTGAGGACAACTGCATGAGGTTCAATAAGGCAAAGTGCTGGGTCGTGCACTTGGATTACAGCAACCCCATGCAGCACTACAGGCTTGGGGAAAAGTGGCTGGAAAACTGCCCAGCAGAAAAGGATCTGGGGGTGCTGGTCGACAGTGGCTGAACATGATCCAGTGTGTGCCCAGATGGCCAGGAAGGCCAGTGGCATCTGGCCTGTATCAAGAATAGTGTAGCCAGCAGGGCCAGGGCAGTGATTGTCCCCCTGTACTCAGCACTGGTGAGGTCACACCTCAAGTGCTACATTCAGTTTTGAGCCTCTCACTTTAAAAATGATATTGAGGTGCTGGAGCATGTCCAGGTGGGGACTGTTCTCTTCTACCATGCCTGCAGTGAAAGAACCAGAGGAAATGGCCTTAAGTTGAGACTGGGACAATTCAGATTAAGTATTAGAAAAAAATTTTTCACTGTTAGGGTGGTCAGGCATTGGAATAGGTTGCCCAGGGAGGTGGTGAAATCACCATCCCTGAAGGTGTTTAAGAGGCGTCTGGATCTATGCTGGGTGGTATGGTTTAGTGGTTTAGGGGTTACAGTGGTACTGCTGGTTGGATGTTTGGACTTGGTGATGTTAAAGGTCTCTTCCAACTTTGATGACTGTATGATCAGTGGATGTTAGAGATGCACAGGTGCAGAGCCACGGGCAGGGAGTTCTTGAGCACTTCAAAGAGCCTCTTTCTTAGTAATGCTACCTTTGGCTATGTTTCATGCTTCATGTTTTGGGCTGCTGCTGTACTCGAGGTCTTGATTAATCAAAAGCTGTTACAGGAAATGGCAGCACCAAAGGGACCTGCTCAGTATGCCAAGGAGAAACAGGTACTCTGGGACAGAGGACCCAGAGACTCTACTGCCTTGTCTTGCCTTGGCTAACATATCTACCCCACAGTCAGCTGCAGAAACCACACCTCCCCACTTCTGTTTCCTTGCTGGGCATCTCTCTAGCAAGCATGAGGGATTTGCTCAGTGGGGCTTACAGAAGGCAGCTGATAATTTTTATTTCTTTATTTCAGATCTCAATCCATGCATGAAGAAATTCCACACTTGGCAGCAGCTGTATGTGACTTGTTGATCCAGGTAGTCCCTCCCCTCCTTTTTGCAAGTTGAGAAAGTTACACTAGGGGCAACTTCATTCACCAGGGCTTCCCCCAAAGTAGTTCTTGCTCAGCAAGAGGGAAGTTGGCTGACCCAGGTGAGCTCTCCTGAGGCTGGGAGAGCAGCAAGGCCAGCTCTCAAGAAAAACTGCATGCCCAAGTGGTGTGGACAGTGCCAGCCTCACTCAGCTTTCCTGCATCCAGCCCCAGCCCCATGCACTGCTTGGGCAGGGAGAGGAGGGCAGGGGAGTTCGCTGCCGAGAGTGACACGTCTGTGTGTGCCTGACAGCATCTGTTGCCATGGCAATGCATATTTGAGCCTGAGCCGAGCTGCATCTTCCCTGAAGTTGTGAATTGAGCTTAGCTTTATTTATTTAAAACCAACCATAACGAGTGAAAGAAAGACAAGAGACACATTACAAATCCCCTTGCACAGGACGTAGCCAAATGAGTCAGAGGCACTGCAGGCTTTAATCAGCCCACCTGACGTCAAACCTCTCCATCAGAGGAAAATGCCGCCTGGAAATGTCAACATGCCCAAATGGAAAGGCCAGAAGGTAAATCTTTTCCTGTGCTCACTCACTGAGTAGGAAAGAACAATTAAAATTCAGCCAGTTCCCTAGACACATCTTAATAGCACTCTGATTGAATGTTTTTCTCCTCCTGGTCCTCTCCCATCCCTGCCGTTAGCTGCCTGGGGACAAGGCCTATTGGTTTGAAGGATCTTTCTAATGTAGCATCAAACCCCAGATCCTGCAAGAACAAGGTGTTACCACCAGCAACAAAAAAGGGCTCTGTAGGAAAATTTTGTCACTGAAGTGACCTCTCCTCTTTGTCAGTGAAGCCCACAAACACTGAGTTTACCATGCCATGACAGTGGTTCTCAGTTTCACACATGTGAATGCCCAGAGGTTAAAAGAGCAACTTAGCTTGGACTTATGCCACTTGTCAACAGAAAGTTGGGATGAGGAAAAAAACCAGCAGTAATGAGACCATTTTTTTGCCAGAGGTGTCAGCCACCTGAGGGTAAGTCAACACCAACCCTGACAGATGCACCACAGCAATAGGAAACAGTCATGGGCTGTAACAGATGCACGACCTACTGCGAAGAAAATCCCTCTTGCATTCTTTCTAACAAAAATCAAACTTTGGGCCCCTGTGATACACACAAGGTGAGAAGGAGCCCCCAGCTTTGAGTACAAGAAGCCTGTTATTGAGTGTATATCCTAAGCTAGGTGTGCAAAAGGGAGAGGGGTCAGCCAAGGACATCTACAGCTTTATCTGCCCTTTTGACAAACATCAAGCTAGGAAGCCTAGTGAAACCATCCCTTCCCAGCCCACTGGTGTTTGCCAGGGGTGACAAAGGGACACATGCAGACATCAGGGAAAACAAGCACCCAGAGAAGGAGGAAGGAAGGAAGAATGTAAATGCAAACCGCACCACTTAAAAGCAGGGCAGCATTCCAGTTCCTCCAAAGTGCTCCCCACGCCCAGCACTGTACAGCAGCCAACCTGGTGGGCTTCTGATCTTCCCAAATCACTTAACACTTCTCCCTTTTATTTTTGTCCTAAATGTGTTTTGCTTTGGTGGCTGATCCTGGCTACATGCCTGAGACATTACAGCGGGGTTGCTTTTCTCTAGGAGATGTCTGTAATGAAGGTTTCTTCCACCGTGTTCTCTTCCCCCTGTAGTGAAAGTCTGTAATTACCACTGAGGGGTGAGGCAGACGGCACTGAAACAATGTCATTTGAACGGGGGTGAGACATGCCTGAATTGCTGGGTTGTGCTTTTCTCCTCACAGGATTTCTTGTGGATCTGGACCTTGCTTTTAACCCTTGGCAGTACAGGGAACCTCATCATCCCACTCCCCTGAGCAGCCTGCATGTGCTGTATGTGCTTGATTCTGACCAGGGCAGATTCTGTTGGATATAGCCAAGATGTGAGTGTCCAACTTCTCCACCATGCTTGAGGGGTCAAGTGGCACAAATCTGCATGGACTGACCTTAGTCATAATGTGGGTAACTGGGAGTTTGGAGTTGACTCTATATGGTACATACTGTGTGTCAAAGCAGAGTTGTTGCCTTCTCTTGCCCTGACTCATCCAGTCCTGTTCCAGCAGCTCTTCAGCTGCCTCCTGTACCAAAGCCATTTGCTTCCCACTCCTTGGTGCCTTCTTGGGGTAAAAGTCAGTCAGAGCGTGCAGCTCTTCATCCTTCCTAGGGAAAGATTTGCGTTGTAGGAAATGGTTAGGAGAAATGAGGCAATATATCCCCCAAAGAATAACTCTTCAGGTTGTCTCCAGCCCTGTGAAGTCTGCCTGGGTCCCTTTTGTAAGCAGGTCTTGCAACCATGAAGGCTAGAAGCCTAGTAAATAAAAAGTAGTGCATAGGAAAAAGAGGCAGCCACCCTCTTATGCTGTCCTGCAGCTTCCCATTCACATAGAGTCTTCAAATGCTAACAAATTTCTGGAAGGAGATGCCCTCATATTGAAGTTACTCTTCACCCAGTCAGCCTGAAAGTTGTCTGATTCCCGAGGGAGATTGCCAGCCTATGCTCTTTCTGAGGTATAGAGCAGGAAGGGGAGATTGTGTGCAACAAGGTAAAGGAACATTCTTAGCCTGCCATGAAGAAGTGAAGGAATTACAAAGAGATTTTTCCTCCTGTATCAGTTACTTCCAAAGTGGTGAGTTTTCAGTTTTCATCTTTTGTTGTAGTACCCATTTAGGATTTGGGGACTTTGCTTTTTGACATACTGGCAGAACGACATACAGCCACAGGCAGCTCAGCCACATTCCCAGGAGTCTAAAGGGGTTCTGTGAAGGGATGTTCCTAGGGTCTGGTGTCTCATATTCAAGGCTTTCCTTTTCCTAGATGTTTCTTCCTTCTTTGCCTGTCACTCGCTCCTTGTTTGCAAGGCTGATTTAAATCTATCCAAGGGCCCCAAGTTTACCCCAGAAAGAATAATAATTGCAGTGCTGAGATCTGTGGCTTCCCTTTCATTCCCCACATAGCATTAGGGTGCTCACTGAAACCACAGCATTCATGGATCCTTGCCATATGCAAACATGCAATTAATATGCTCTTCACTTTCCCCTCTACTTCCTAAGCAAGAAGAAAGCACAAGTTGTGGTGCACATTTCCTTATGACACACACGTGTGTCTGCACTTCTCTGCAGTGCTCCAGCATGGCTCACACCTACCTGGATTTGGTGGTCATTGATGAAATGTGTCTGCTTGCAGGCAGACATTTAATTTGATGTTTTCTGTATCTGCACACAAAGCAACATGCAGAACACAATTCATTCCCTCTTTTTAGTTGTGGCAGCAGATCTATGAACACTCTGGTTTCACAGGTGTTACCCCCTTTCTCTGTTTTTAGCAGGGAGCTGCAATGGGTGTGATCTCTATGCTGGCTCCCCTCCCTGTCCCACCGCTGCTTGCTGGTGGTGGGAGCAGGTATGCTGGGTACCTGGCTGGGAGCACACACAGGACAAGGAAGGAAATGGAAAGCAGCTGAAGCTGGCTGGGGGTAGAAGTGTGTGTGCGAGAGAGAGAGAGTTTAAACCAGCTGCTGGAAGGAAATTGAAAGGGAGACAGATTTCCTGGATGAGGCAGGGCTGTGGATCAGAGCAAAAAGAAAGGCTCCAGTGATTGCAAGTCCTTCCTCAAAAGGTACCTTCTACTAGAGAATGCTTTGCTGTATCACTCCCTATCTTGATTTTTTCCTGTGTTTTTAATTGTCCCCATAAAAACCTAAATGAAGAAATCACAGCCCAAGGGTTAGGTATGCAACTACTTGTGCCATCACACATGACCTGACTCCTAAGAGCCTGTCTGGGGACTGTAGTACCTCTTCTTTGAACTAGGCTGAAAGTCCCATTTCCATCCTCACCTTGTTCTCAGTGGGCCTTCAGGAGCAGACGGGATCTACAATGCAGCACGTGCTCCCTCTGTCCGTGGTGCAAAAAACAGTGAGCAAAACCACACCAAAGCAATATACGGAGAAGTAATCAAATCCAGAGAGAAGACAAAGCGAAATGAAGGCAGGACTGTTGCAAAGAGGTACTGAAGGGCCAAAGTATGGAGCCTGCATGACTCCAGAAAACCTTCATGGCTAGGAACATAGCTTGTGGCAGAAACTGTCTATTCCATCCATATGAACACCAAGACTGGAAAAATAAACAAGACAAATGGTATCTTTCACAGACTTGAAGTAAAAGCTTGTCTTTGGTGGCAGTCCTAAAGAGCCAGCCTGACCCCCAAAGCAAAGCAGTTCTAACATGAATCATTCCCAAACCAGCTGTCCAGGCTGCAAACACTAGGCAGATGACCCCTCCTGTAACGACAGAACCTGCATGCAGCAGACCAAAAATCACTGACATTTCACCCTATATTCCTCAAGACACACTCATCCTCAAAGAGTCTGTGAAACCTCTTGGCACAATTCTGGGTGGGGGAACCAAAAGCTTCAGGTTGGCATGTTGCGGAATGGCCTGGATTGCTGCCCATGTGTTCAAGCCCAGGGCCTGCTTACCTTGTCTTGTGTGTCTTGCTCACAACAATGCAGGATGAAGGCAAAGCAAATGCAAAGTGGTACGATGAGAGACTTGCAGTTCTTACTCCACGGGCATAAGGGCAAGCAGTGGGAGCAGGACCAGGCACAGTGGAGCACAGGAGAGCAGGATCCCTTTCTTATGAGAAATGCACTGATTCACTTCTCAGAAGTGATAAAATTAGCTTGGTTGATCATACATGTGCATTTGCAGTATCAAATATTGTGAGGCTGGGAAGCCTTACCTGTTGTCAGTTTGACTTGTTCAGCCTGAACATACTTGATTGCTATTTCAATCTCCTGCTGTAATCAGATTGCAAATAAATCTAAGTATAAAATCAGAGAAAAATGGGCTGAAAAGGAATTTGGATGATCATGTAATTCAGCCCCTGTCCCAAGGTTGCTTCCTGCTCTGCTGTATCCATGTCCCAGGAGATGGCTGCAGAACTTGGTTTTAAAGATGCTCTAGTAAGGGTGATGCACCATTCAAGTGTTGCAAGCACTGCAGTTGCCAGGCCTCTGCTTCAGCAGTGCCGCTCAGCTTGTCCTTTTCCCCCCTCACTGCAGGCACCCATGGCCAGCTGCAGCAGCACATCTGAGTTTTTCTGAATTGCAATCACCTCCCCTCACACATCAACAATTTACCTGTCTCCAGGTCTCCTCTGGAGCACAAAAGTGCTTGCCTGCAGAAATACCTCTCCTTTTTGGCTCCAGAGGGTCAGCAGCAACACTCTCTGACAACCTAGGTGACATTTCCATTGCCTTAAGTGAACTGCACTCATGTCTGACATAAGCAAAGTGTCAGTTTCAAAGCTCTACACAAGTGCTAGGGATGGGCGTCCCCAGCAGAGCTCTCCAAGATGGGACAGAGCAGCTCTCCAGTTCAACACCAAAACAGGAAAAAACATTTGTAAACATTTGTTACAATTCTTCCTTGCTTGCAAAGGGGCAGCAGTGATAGGCAGAGAAGCTGCATCCAGGCAGTTATGCTCAGTACTAAAAGCACTGAATAGAAGCAGGGTTTCAGACCAGGCAATTTCATTTTTTTTCTGAGATATTTCAATCTTCAGAATGGATTTCACAGCTCCTATCCAACTGTGCCAAAGCATTTTCCCTTCAGAGCACAGACAAACAAGTGAGGTTTACTTTGCTTGACCTTTTCTGATGACACTGCCACCCATGCTGTGCAAACCATCGCTGACACCATCTGAGCTTCCTCGGCCTGAGGAATAAATACAGTGTGTGTCTGAGAAGAGGCTTCCTTGTGTTGGCTTGGCAAGGCACTGAACCAGAAACTCTTGGTTTCACCAGCAAGTCTTTGTAGTTAGGGCAGTGATATCTGTGTTTGGTTAGTGGCAGCAGGTGAAGCTGCCCCTGCTGTGGCTCTGTCCATGCTCCGTGACCCTGGGCTGTCACTCCATCGCTATGGCAGGACTCGGTCCATCTACTCCTTGCAGCTGAGAGCCCTGCTGACTGGGATGTTAAAGGAAAGACGTCTTCCCTCTTGCTTGGAGACAGGTTTACTTCTTGCTGAAGGGTCTAGACATATTTCTTCGTCCCATCTTACAGTGGCAAAGGTTTTTGTGTTTCCCCCTTTAAACCACTGGCATCCGCATTAACAGAAAGGTTTCTTTACCATTCAGGAAGTAGGAACAGCATTATTTTCTCAGCACAACTCCATCCTGGCTGAATTTATGTCTCTGACCTTTTACCCAAAGGCTCTTTACACTTGACTGAAACATAAGGTAAAAGTAAATGTAACTGAAAGAGCCCATTGTGTGTGTAAGTATAAAGGCTTTTGTGTGCAGGATGTGGCTGCTTGTGCAACCAGTAGCCAAGGAGCACCTTGGGTTGTGCTGTTAGTTCTGACACCCATGGAAAATGTGGAGCAAGAGCCTGGATGGATGAAAATCCCGTGTCCAGTTCAAGCACAGTCTCCAGCCAGCTTCAAATCAGCACTTCTTTGCCAGGACCCTCAGAGATGGCAACTTCCAGCCAGGTTTCCTCCAGGAGAGATGCACTGCTGTCTTTGGGGTTTTTTCTCCAGACACCTGTGACCAAGAAAGCCCCTCCTTGGAGCTGGAACTCCAGTCTATTCTCTGTGGAGCCATGAAAGCAAGGACAGATTAATAAAACATCAGGGCTTCTTCAACGGGATTATTATAAGTGGCTTTCCTGAGTGTTGGTTGGAGTAATGATCAGAGAGGACAGGGAGATCCATAATCCTATTTATCTGAAACCATATAATCTTCCTGAAGCTCTTTAATGGTGCCCAACTCTTTAATTACAGAGCAGCCACATGTGCTGCCGCAGCCAGGCCTACCTGCAAGCCCGCTGCGGGAAGCGGGGGCAAGGAGACCTCCCTGCCGGCTGCCCTTCAGGCTCCGACCCCGCGGAATGCCCATCTTTCCCGGCGCTGCTCCCCGAGGGATGCAGAGGAGCCACCAAAGCCGGCCGGCCGGCTGCTGAAAGGAGGGTTTATTCCGTTCGTCAAACTGACACGGCTCTGACGGGGACCAGCAGCGCCCTTGGGTCCCTGCGCAGCGCCGGGAGGAGCGCGGGAGCCCCGGGGAGTCCCGGGCAGCCCCCGCACCGCCGGGGGGGGCGAGGCCGGCGGCTGCCCGGGAGGCGGGGGCGCTGCCTCGAGGGGGTGTCTGCGCGGGAAGTCCCGCCCCGGCGGCTCCCGGAGAGCGGCG
>VZRV01008896.1:2507123-2524222 GCA_013398115.1 Falcunculus frontatus | reverse complement strand
GGGGGGCGGGCGGGAGCGTGCGGCCGCAGTGAGCCCGGCCGGCCGAGCGCGGGGGGCGGCCGAGCCCCGGCGCCGCGGGCACCATGGACAGTATCCTGGAGCCCTTCCCCGCCGAGCGGCTCTTCCCCGCCGCCGGCACCGGCTTCCTCGACTTCGGCGACTTCAGCGAGGCGGACTTCCTCAGCAATGTGGTAAGGGACCGCCGGCGGCACCCCCGCTCCGGCGGGCCGGCCCCTGCAGCGGGGACGTGACGCGGCGGCGGGCTCTCCTCGGTCCCCGCCCTGCCCCGGGGTGCCCCGGAGATGCTGGTAGCCGGGTGTCCGCCGTCGCACACGGCCAGCGCCCCCCTGGACCGGCCCTGCCGCTGTTACCCCGAGGAGACCCAGCCGGGGAATTTTAGGGCTGTCCTGCACTACGGTTTTATGAGCCTGATGGCTGGGGAGAAGTGTGCGGTGCCAGGCGAGGACTGTACGACCTGCCGTGTGTGAGCTCGGGAAGCACCGGAGGCATGGCCGGTTGCTGTCGGGAGAGCTTTGGGCTCAGCGCCTCCGCTCTCCTTTGCCTGTAACTTTTCCTCAGGGCGGCATTTGGGAGATGAAGCATCTACCACTTGGCGCTTAGGCTGGGCTGATTTACTTTGGAGAGAAGGGTGACGGGGAAGAGTGACTTGGGAGGAAAATGTGTTGCCGGTCTCAAGAAACCAAAGGGGCATTGTTCACCTCTAGAGAAACTGCCCAGCCTCTCCCGGGAGTCAGGCGAGTCCTCAGTCCAGCAGCTCTCCCTGAGAGCATGCACAGACTCTTTGCTGTACAGCTCGAGCTTTCCATGGGAGTTTGTGCTGCGGATCCTGCAGCCCCTCCGCCAGGCAGGACCCAACCCTGAGGCAGAAGTGGGAAGGGCCCCACCCCAGAGGTGGTTTGGAGCGAGGGTATCCGGCGCTGGGCAGCGGAGCACTGCCTGAACGCGAGGCTCCGCCGGCCTCTGAGCGGCTGCAGCCGTGGGACAGTGTGCCTGCCCCGGACAGAGATCTGAGCAATGGCTTGTTACTCCCCTTTCACAGTACTGGCACCTCCCGCGTTCCCGGTGTAGCACTGTGAGCGTCACTGAGGACTACCCTTGCAGTGGGAGCAGGGAACAGGGAGAGGGTGAATCCACTGATGAATCCACTTCTGCTTTGCTACACAAAAGATATCTAAAGCCTTTTATGCTGCCTCCTTTGTGAAAGAGACAGTAGAGATGCAAAATTTGCATAAATACTAAGTGCACTGCACCAAGCAGAGGCACACAGAGTCTGGGAAAGAGATTATGCAGGCAAGCCCCATCTCTCAGAGATCTTGCTAGCTTCTAATTTCCGAGATACCACTGTGCCTCAAGGACTGATTCCACTGGGCTCTACCAGAGGCAACAGAGTCCTGCAGTGTTCAGGCAGACTTTCCAATGGCCCATCACTCCAAGACTGAACGCTCACCTTGCCTGCTCATATCTGAGAGACCTGTTGCTAGGAGTTTTGTGCTTTCCCTAATTCTGTACACATCCAGTGTGGATGAAGCTATGCTGATAGGAAGTGCTTTATACCAAGACCATTTATTCCTTTATCAAAATGAAAATAGTATGTATTGGCACCAGCCCTTTTACCCAAGCGCAAAATGGGCTGCGGTCAGAAGTCAGGGAACCCCTAACCAATATAGGTGGTACCTTTTTATAGTTAAACACAACTTCTGCCTGCAAGTAGAACCTTGAAAAAGAAGCTTTTGTGTAAGAGTGCCATCTGGTGCCACCTGCCAGGACAGTGTGTTTATAAAGTGTGTGGTGGCTGTGGACAGGCTGGCTCTGTCCTTCCTCGTTTAAATGGCTTTTCTACTTGGAGAGCTGCTTCTGGAGGCAGCTTGCCCTTGTCTTCCCATTAACTACGTTGCAGTGACTCAGGCATCGTTGTGCTCAGCTGACAGCAGAAAGGCGCTTTTTTAAAGGCTTTTTTTTTTTCCCCTGTGGATTTTTTTTCCCAACTGCCAGCACCACAAACTTCGGCTGGAGCGAGAGAGTCAAGCTGAAACCTTCTCTTCCTGCAGATGATACATATAAGAGATTCTGTAGCCACTTCTCGCCTACCAAACCTATTGGTGATACAAGAGCCAGAACATAATACATCACCCTCTTTGTTCTCACTCTGCATGACAATGGGGAGGATGGAAGAAATACACTTGGATTTTCTTACTAAATCCAGCAAATCTCCTGGGATCTTGAAATGTGTGGAGAAGTTCTTTTTACATAGAACTGTGCAAAGCATCACCGTGCACAATAGCTCACAAAGTTGCCAGTGCCTTTGCTTCAAAGATGGGCAAACTTTTCCAGATATTGTTCAGCAGGCATTTTTCGTAAAACAGGCCAGGAATTTCGACCATAAAATGTCAGTATGAAACTTTTCCTGAGTATGGTTTCCTCTTTTCAGAAAGGAAGCAGAAAGAAAAGATGGATGAACTTTACTGCAGAGTCTGTGCTCCTTTGGGGCAAGAATTGCGTGTATTTAAACTACTCTCTTTTCCTCAGCCTTGGCAGTCCTAATGAGTCATCTTGGTCTTTAAAAAATGGTTCTCTGTATTGTTCATCTGAAGCTGTGACAAAGAATTAATTAAGGCATGTCTGTAGATACATCTTCAGAAAGGTCTGTATGCTTACAACAGAAAAAAAAAAAAAAAAGTGTGGGGGCTGCCATTCAGAGACATCTGCCCAGGCTGTAGGAATAGGTTGACAGAAACCTCATGAAATTCAGCAAAAACAAATCCTGACTCCTGCCCTGGGATGGATGGATGGATGGATGGATGGATGGATGGATGGATGGATGGATGTACTGAGCTACCAGAGGTCATGGGGCACTGGTGTGCCCCAGTAGCAAAGGCAGCTAGGAGCAGGAGTGAGGTGGTAGATAGACACAGGGAAGTGATTATCCCACTTTTCTTGAGAATCATAAAACTGTGTCTCAAATACAGTGTCCAGTTTTGGGCTTCCTGATACCAGAAAGAAATTGATAAACCTGAGGGCATCAAGGGGATTGTCACTGAGGTAACTGGGAGATGGAGAATTTCTCCTGTGAGGAATAGCTGAGGGAGTTGGACTTCCTCAGCTGGAGAAGAGGCAGCTCCAGGAGGACCTAGCAGAAGCCTACCTGCACAGCTGAGGAAGTTACTGAGAAGATGGAGCCAGGGTCTTTCATAAGTGCATGGCAGGAGGATGAGTGATCATAAATTGGAACGGGGAAGGTTTAGACTGGGTATAAGGAACTAATTTATCACTGTGAGGATTTTGGGGATTTTATGAAAATCTTACAGAGAGTGGTGTCTGCTTGTTAACTGGAGGGGATATCTCCAAAGGACACAAAATGCCTCTCTTCACTTAGCTTCTGCTAACCAGGCTTACATAGGATGGCTGCTAACAGCACTGTCAGTCTCCTTTTGCTCAAGAGGCCACATACTGCTCTTGAACTTAGGCAACTTTGCTCATCTTTTTCTCCCAGAAGGACCTACCATACATGAAGCTAATCCTTCATGCAGTGCCTGTTTATCAATTTCACCCATTTGTGTCCTGCCCAGTCCACCCTTTCTGATCATTTCTGTGAGCAGCCATCTATTTGCTTACGGTCTATTACAACTGCACTCAGAGAGCTCTTACTTTCTCATTCAGCTCTTATCAGTGTGAAACTCTTCAAAAGACTTATCTTTTGAGTCAGATTCACCACGGTGCTTCACTGGGTTTGTGACACTCATGTCAGAATGAAGCCACAATAAACAAACCAACAGGAGTCATGTGTTTCTTTTTAACCCAGTACCCCAGTGGGTTTGTTTCTTCCCTCTGTTTCTGTGTTTTATAGTGCAAAAACCACCTTCAAAGATGACTTTGGATATTTATGTAAACACAGCTTTATTTTGATTCTATGCTTTTCAAAGCATATACTTTACCTCCTTCAAGAGACATCAAGGCAAGAAAATAACCTGCAAGCTTGCTCGGGTCTCCGCTGTTAGAAGCTGCAGAATGGCTGTTCAGGCTGCCTCAGGAGAGCTAACCCAGCTCCTCTGGGGAATGCACAGTAACACACTTTTTTCCTGTGTGATCCTATATGCCCAGGCAATGTGACAATTGGCATTTTCTGGAGCCTACAAAGGGACAGCAGAATGGGAGAAGAACTACTTATCTCTGAGGGTTTGTTCCTCGAGTGCAAACTGGATGTTTGGCTTACTGTGTGCTCTTTCCTTTAATATTGTCCCAGCCTGTAGGAGGAGGAGAGTGGCAGGATGATATGTAGAGAGCAGGCCAAGAGTGGTGCTGGTGAAACTCATAGGGGAAGCTTCCCCTGAAGATGAAGAGAGGCTGTTTACCATGGATGACTGTCACACTCACAGGAAGCCTGTACGCACTTTTATTCCTCTTATGCCTACTGCAGGGACATATATAGCACTTAAGTGGTGCTTAGGTGTTGGACTGACCTTTGGTCTGAGTGAGTTTCATGCTCTGTAAACTCCCTCTCACCATCTCAGTGCACAGTGAGGATGGAGAGCTCAGGCAGACCTAGGGTCACCCACTTCATATCCCTTGCAGTTGCTAGACAGGGGAGCTCTGCTGTCATGGGAGGCTGGGTCTCCAGGACTGATGGTAATCTCTCATGGGGACATATGCAGCAAGCATTTTGGCCCTCTATTCCTGTGCCTGGTAAAATTTGGTCAGTAACACATTTATGGTTAGTCTGCCAAGTACTGGATATAGAAAGGCTATTTTCTTTAAATTTTGCTTGGAACTTGCCAGCCAGATTCCTGTAGGGTCTGGAGCACAGCTACACAGAGACCTGACAGGGCCACCAGACCTGGCCTGATGGAAATGAATCCAAAGATAATAGTTCCCGTATCTTTCTATCTCATTAGTCTCTTTTGATCCATCTCATGGTTTCTCCATTTTGTGTCCCTGCTGCTCCTTACTATCTCATGGTGGGACTTACAATTGCAGAAGTGCTAGCAGCAGGATGAAACCAGAGCTGAACATGGGTCCATGGGTCTCCGAGTTTGGGTCTCTGAGCATCGTCACCATAGAGTCACCACCAGGAAAAATGTTTCCCTTTTAGTAACGAAGATGGGAAGAGACTTGGACTTCATTTCAAAGACTCTAGGTCAATACCTTGTCCAGAGACTGTGGATCATTTGTGTGTCCTACCTGCCAGAAAATTGATAAACATCTGGGATACTCTTCCTGAATAAACACATTCATCTGTTGGACAAGTGCTTGCATATGCTGGGAACCCATTGTCCTAAATTATCATCTCAGCCAAAGTGGAAGATCCTGTTAACTGTGCTCTTGGGCCAGAACTAGGACAGAGGCTGCAACTTAGAGCAGGAGTGAAGGAAGGCCTACGTCCAAAACAGGGTTAATCAGTGGAGACAGAGCCACCATCTTGGTGGGGAGAAGCAGGAAGGTCTTTGGTGAAGTGCTTGCAGAGTAAACAAAGGGAGGGTTTGGCAGGGGGTGGAAATACATCTGTGCACACAGTCCACTCCCACCAAGGGAGGGTGTTAGCAGCACCAGCTGGGAGATGCTGGAGTTGTGTACTGCTCAGACCATGTCTGCCAGGTGGTCCTCATCCCCTCTGGCATAAGGCAGCCATTCAATGCCACCACCACTTTCAGAGAGGGAAAAACCTGAGGTCTCATTCTTATAGATCAGACTGTAGAAAACCTCTAAGGCCCACTGTACCTCCTCCTGGGACCAGTACAAGTGGCCAAGCTTGTACTGTATGGTGGCTTCTGAACTTAATGAAATGTGTTGTGTTCATCAATACAAAATGTCTTATGCTGCCCAGGAGCTCATCTGGTACTGCACTGGTCCCATCCCATGCTGCTCTGGTCTCATCTATGACTGGTGCTGTGCTGCTCCCATTGGTGCTGCACTGTTCTTGCTGAAGCCTGGAATGGAGCTGTCTCTGGTAGACCAGGGATTAGGAAAGAAGAGCGTTTTCTGAAGCAACCCCTTAAAGGGGGATTTAGAAGTAGGGATTTCATAGCCACCGTTGTAGCTGCACTATTTAAAATATGGCCAGGCTGACACCTCTGTGACTTACTGCTGTGTTTCCTCTGAGAAATATTATTCCTGTGCTTGCTCCCTTTTTCCCTCAGCATTTCTCCACAGGTTTTAAGGTAGTATTTAATTAGCATTTATTAATTACTTATTTACTATTTAAAGAATTCTCAGTGTTAAAGGAAGCAAACGAAGATGCTTAACTCTCTGGAGTTGTCTCCAGGACAGTCACATGGGAGATTCTCTGTGCATAACCACAGGCAGGAATGTTCTTGATACAGCGATTTGATTCTCAAGACTCACTTGTACCAGTGCATTTCAAGGAAGGGATGAGTCAACCCACTAAAGCTTATGCATCCTTGTCCTGTTGTGGACAGTCCATGGTAAGAAACCAGATGGTTCACAAAAGCCGACGGGTGACTCTCCTTGCTGCAGAGTTACAGGAAAACAGGTAGGACAGCAGCAATGAAGCAGACCATTACAGATCACCTAAGAAATGCCCAAAACCTGTCTCTTGGCCTAATTTGGCTCAGAGATTTCCCAGGGAAATTCCAGCTCCGTGCAGCAAGGTACCATGCAGTCGCCTATGCTCCACAGGCAACCTTGTGGCCAGGATTGTTCTTCTTCAGGAGGAGCCAAGTGTGTTAGGTCCTCAACTCCAAACCAATCTTAGTCCTGGGATTACTACATCCTGCCAGTCCCAGCTTTCTGCCAGAGACTGTATTTACACATCTGAACTGCTGGGACTTCATGTCTCCACGTGGGAGATGAGAAGTGAGAACAAGGGTGGAACCAAAGCCATGTTTCTTGGCTGATCCCCATGCTGGCACCATCTTTGTCCCTCTGCAGCAGATGACTTCTGTGCAAGCACTCTCAATGTAGTTTGGTATCCTCTGACTGAAATAATTGATCCAGTTTTCAGCCTGGCACTAGGACAGAGTGGGTGCTTGCATGGAGCTCTTCTCTTAATTTTAACCGTATCTGGAGCTTGACTTGTGTTTTAAGTTGTTAGGTGTTTCCTTGGGTTGGAATCTGCATGTTTTGCAATGTTCCTCAGAGCAGGAATAGCTGAAAGGTTGTGAAGAGCCAAGGGCATGGCCAGAGTGGCAGGGGACTGCAGGTAGCATGCTGAAAGGCAGGCTGTGTCTTTCAACCCTGTTGTTCCCCACAGCTGCCATGCAGCGTTTACATCTATCTAACTTATTTCCAGCTGCTCAAGAAAACAAATTTTACTTCTGCTTTCCTGTAGGGTTACAGCATTCAAAGTTTTCTTTTCCTGTAGTTTCTTAACTGACCTGAACACTCCAGCCTCATCCTCTCACCCACTCCTTTCTGACTTCTTTACCCACCTTCTTTTCTCTTTCTTTGTATCTCTCCTTTGACTTTTATTTTCCTAAACCTGCCCAGGGCTATCTGCCTTTGAAATCATGTGGTGCTGCTCTGGTCTGGTCTGTGTCCAAACGATAGATGCTTGACACTGATCTTGACACATTGATTAGCCAGAACAAGGTCTCATGAAGGTTAGAAGTGCACGTATCGACAAACTCTCACTCCTTCCTTTCTTGTCCTCTTTTATCTTCTCACTTTCTAAGACTGCAGAAATTCCCCATGCAGCATTATGCAAGGCTATTCTCCCTGAAACTAGTACGTAATCTAAACCAGTACTGCAGTAATTACTACCATCTTTAGAGCTCAAAGGTGATGCCTTATGTGAGGTCATTTATTACGATCACTGTCCAGGCTGTTCCAGAGGAAATTTGCCCCTAACTACCTCAGCGAAGTTGCTTTTGGCTTCTTTACACTGTGACTTTGTCTTGATTAGGAAAAATGTTCGTTTAGGTCAGTCTGGCTGACCCGATTAGCAAAGCCTGCTCAAAACGCAGTTAGCATTTTTCCTAGAATAGATGCAAAACATAATGCCTTCAGCTGAGCAATCTGTGTCAGGAGTTTCCCTGCAACAGGAATGTCAGGGCTCCCTTGGGAGGAACCTGGCAGCTAAGGCTGGAGGAGTACTACGACTTGGGCCTGACACTGTGTTACACAGGAGGGAACTGGATGCTGCACTGGTTGTGGACATTCCTATTGGATTGTCAGCATCCCTCCTGCAGGTGAGCTTTCTTAGACCAATGCCCAAACAACATTGCTCGTGCTGATTCCCACCACAGTGTCGTGGGGTCACTGGCTCCTCCTCTCGATGGCATGGCATGCCCAGGGGGAGCATTGTAGCTCAAGAATAACCCAGCTCTGCTGTTTGAGGCACAGGGGATCTACCATGAGAACCTGCTCCTGGCTCTGCAATATTTGCAGCCCTCTCGCTACTTGGAGGAGAGCTGTCCCCTCCAGAAGGAGAAAAAGGTAGGGGGAGACCAGGATGAAGAAGAGGACCCAGTTCCAGAGCCTCAAGAGTTAATTGTTGCATGTCAGAACAGCTTGATGTTAAATGAGTCTGCTAAATTCATGACAGTTGAAGGAAGGAGCTGTGCAGGTGCTTTTGGCTAAGCTCACTGCTATCCTGGGAGGAGGGACTGCAAGCCAGGCAGCTCAGGGAGGAGGAAACCAGCTCTGACATTTGTAAAGACTGTTGATGGAAGGTTTCTTTCAAAGACTTTTCAGTCTCTCAATCTGAGAGTTCTTTGCCCAGGGACTGCTGGAAATGTGGCTCTTCTTTCCAAGCAAATGTGGCAGTCTCTCAGAGTTGATGAGGTGCTGTTGAGCCACAAATACTGAATTGCCAACTGAATGATGTTGGGTTTGTTTTTGTTGTGTTTTTCCTGTCTTTATGGACAGTGGTGCAGTGAGGTTGTTGGGAATGGGAGAACTGTATTTTAGTCTCATCTCTGCCAGTTTCTTAGTGTGTGATCCTCAGGGTGTCACTTGCAGTGATGCAGCTTTTTCTCACTATAAAAAACTGCACATCCTTATTCTTACTGAAAAGGAGCAGTGTCATCAATGGGTGAAGCAGATTAACAAAAACTAAGACTGGAGTGAGGTTTTGCTAGTAAGTATCTGCCAGGAAAGGTCCATAGGAGCTATTTCTTTGCTTCCTTGGTTGGACTCTTTTTGAATGACTTTGCAGCTATACATGATACTTGCCACATTTTCAGTTTGGCTGATCTATTCTCCACTGATATCCCAGCTATCCTTCACCCCTGTCCTGTTCCTTATCCCTGTGGACTGCACGTGTCTCATTCTGACCTCAGATACTTCAAGCTAATCCAGAGTAATCTTTCTGTGTCAGTATGAATGACTGCGTTGGTCAGCATCAGGATTTAAACTAAAGTACTTTTGGCCCATGCTGTTGCTGGCCTGACCACTCTGGGCCTTACTGAAAACCAAACAATTTGTGCTTTATAAATCCAGTGAATGGACTGTACTCATACCTCATCCTCCACTGTACAACCAGATCCTGGCTCAGGCACAAAACCTAACTTTTCCCTCAGTTTGGTGCAACTTGCTGAGAGCACCCTGTTACATTTTTGCCCCAAACTGCTGCATGGTCAGTGCTGGGCTGATTTCCCAGGCTCCCAAACTATGTCTCCGCTGGTCTGTAAATGAGAAGGAGGTAACAAGCTGAAAATACCAGAATGGCATGGCTTTATCAGTCCCTAGCAGGACATTCAAGACCCATGTCAGTCCCTCTTGCTGCTCAGCACGTGGTTTTGCACTTCCCCTTTCTTTGGAGGTGCCTTTTCTTCGCAGTAACTCTGTCTGGCCTGTTGTAAAGTTAGGATCACCATCATCCATTGGGAAGAGTGATGCAGAGGTTGCTTTTCCATCCTCTGATGCTTCTCCTGCTCTTCAGGTTTTGTCAGATATAGTTGGCAGCAGTCCAGCAGCTGGATTAGCAGTAATTAATGAGAAAAATGGCCTGCAGCCCTTTTTCAGACCTGGCAAAGCACATACCTTTCACTTTTTTCTTACATGGTTTTGAGCCCTTTTTTATCATGCTGGGAGAGAGCTGAGCAGTAGATGTTGCTCTGGTCAGTGCTGGGGACTGAACAGAGGTTGCTGCGCTCCTTTCTTTGCTGATAATTAAGGGATGGTAGGTAGGGGATGCTAGCTAGGACAGCAAAACTGTTTTCTCCCTTCCCTTGTAGCTGCAGCCACCGCGAGCAGTCAGTGGCAGCTGTAAGCAGCTGGGGCGAGCTGCAGCAGAGAGGGAGCAATGCTGATTTCTTAATTTTCCTGCACGCTTCAGGCTCCAGGGGAACAGCCCTTGCAACCTCCTCCTTTGTGACCTGGAGCTGAAGTCCCAGGTGAGGTGAAGGCACACATTACTGTGTCAAACTCAGCAGCCATACAGTGTGGTGAGGTCACCCAGCAGCCTTGATACCTACAAGTAAGTGCCAGATACCCATGTCCAGACCAGTTGCCCATCCACTGGTCTCAGATGCCTTTCTTTTTGATGAAATTGAATTACACACAGTTGTCAGAGGACTTATTTACTTATTCTGGGAAAGGGAAGAGTGAAGGATACCAGAAGGGATGGAGAATAGGGAAATAAAGAGGGAAGAAAAACCAAAGACGAGAGGTAGCTATGCAGTTAGCATTCCTGAGTCATCTGGACCTGTTGGCATGGCCCCATCTGGATGGGCTCACATGTTCATCCACAGCATGATGTAATCTTCATTGTCCAGCATTTGATTTTTCTCCTTGTGCTGGATGGCCTCATATCTAGTGCATGTCTGGAGAGGGCATTTTGATTTCCTGTTGCTATTTGTGGACTTTTCCTGGCCGATCCTCAAGAGCAGCTCAGGCGGTTTGCATTCCTCAAGCAGAAGCAGCAATGCCACCCTGCCGACGGGAGCGGAGGCCAGCTGCAGCCAGCCTGCCAGCCCGGGAGAGGCAGCCCTGCACAGGGAACCAGCTGTGGTTTGCACCATGCTGCAGCTGGAGAGAGAGAGAGTGACACCTCTGCCTGGTGCTTGGACCGCAGCAGCTGAGATCCGGAGTCGGCTCAGCCTTAAACACCAGCACAGAGAGGGCTGGCGGGACCGCTGTTCCCGGATGCTCGTGGGCTTCCCTGCCCTGCTGGATCTTATAGCAGAACAGGAGGAAGGAGAGTTTTACTTGACCCAAGACCTATCTCTCCCTTTGGTAGATGTGAATAAAAAGCAACTGATGATCTCAGTCCCTCTTTTTTACAAATGCCAGCATCAGAGAACACCAGGGCTCTCAGCTGCCCTGTGAAGCAGGTGGGCTTCCCAGCGCGTAGGAAGGGAGGCTGGGAAGGACCTGGTCTGACATTGCCAAGTGCCCATTCTTGATAGTGGAAAGCCTGTCATCCCCTTCCCTCCATCACTCAGTGCCATTTGCAGGAGGCAGTGCAGTCTAGTCGGAAGGATTCACTCAGGTTCCCACCGTGTTCTGTGGGAGACAGCCATGCCTCACCAAGATCAGCCATCTCTTTATTTATTGTGAAAATGAAGAAATGAAGAAGATTTGTATGTCTGCCTCCCTAAGCACACTGTTTGAAGGTCCTTAAGTCACAGGAGCCGCATAGGAGCCAAATAGCCTTCTTCAGTACATAAACTCAATGTGTAGAGTGGCAAACAGTTGAGCCATAGGTCCCCTCCTGCTTTTAGAATCAGAGCAATTCCCATCCTCCTACATGGTTGGGAAAGTTTGAGATGCTCAGAGGATGAAGATGGGATTTCTCTACCATGTACTACTGCTGCAAGCAAACCTCAAACCCAGCAATATGAGGGCCTGCTTCAGATTATGCCATTCTCCACTAATGACTCAAGATGTGGGTAGCCGTGTGATGATACATTAAGCAACAGTTTGACCTGAGCATCCAGTACTCCCTCCCTCACAATGCCTCATCCTGCCCACATGCCTGCGTCCCTTAGCTTTGTTTCCTCCAGGGGCTTGGGAATGGGGAAATTGAGTGCAGTGACCCCCAGGGAGCAAAATTATTTTCAGCAGAGAATCCTACTGCCTGGTTCAGAAGTCCTGTTTGCACGCAAAGGGAGCAGGCTTTGCTTTCATAATAACCCAGAGACAGCCTGTCCACCAGGGATGGACTCCCTGGAACCACAGAGCTGAGCTTTTCCACCCAGCTCAGCTCTGTTGAGTGAGAGAGTAGCTCTGGAAAACGATGGCCTCTTTTAAAACCAATTGGCAAAACTCTTGCATCCCTCCTGGGAATGGGCCAGGGATTCTGAGTCACTGCTTGAGTGGGTTGTGGCCAAGGTAGTCGTACCCAAGATATTAAGTGAGAGAGGAGAGATCCACCCAGGAGTGCCAGCAGAAAGAGAAATAGTCATGACCATAATTAATAATAATATAATGATGAAAAGATTCAGAAATGCACTGCCCACTCCAAAAATAAAGTTTGAGGACAACTCAAATGTTGTAAAGAAAAGAGAGGAAAGAGCCGAGAAAGACCGCCAAAGCCTGCATGTCAGCTGCAATGCAAGGAGTCCCGTCCAGCTGGCCTGGGTTCAAAGAGCTCCTATTGTCCAACAGCATTTCCAAGACACCATTCAAAACTTTCAGAAAATGAACCCAAGATGCAGGGTGAGATTTATCACACAATAAAGACAAGCCACATGTGTGCACCCTTTCGGAGAGAGACAGGAGGAAGGAGAAGGAGGAGCGAAGCAGGGAAGTATCAAGCAGCAGAGGCATGAAGGGAGAGTTGGCATGAGAAGGCCTGGTGATGTGAGGATCCAGGCAGGAGCAGGGGACTGCATCTGTGCTGGGACACATACTGGGCACTTGTGAAGGGTTTCCTGTATATCGGGAACACCATACTTGGGAAAATTCACTTAGCATCAAGGCTAAGGGACAAAAAGGGAAGATCTCACTGATGCTTTTTTCTTTTGTTGCACATAAAACCATGATGGATTGGTTGCTTCTTGTCCTGAATTATATATCTGCAAAATAAGGCCCTGTCTGAAAGGATGTCCAGAAGCCAAACCACTGTAGATTTTATCTTGATTTTCTAAGGCTCACACAGTCTTCGTTATTGCTTTGCAGCACTGGCCACCATGGCAGGGCTGTAACTTCTTTTGCCATAGGAATCACTCACTTCCACCTGTGATCTGATTATGTTAAAATCTATTTAACATAATCAAATAATAATAAAAGCAATTAATTACACAGAAAGATAATTTAATCTTTGAATATGCTGCTAACATGGAGTTACATGACTATAACCTGCCATCATTAGATAACTCCTCAAGTTCTCCTTGCCTGCAGAACAACCCAGCAGGGTGGCCATGCCATACCATGCTCCACAGATTAAAAGGTGACTTGGATTTGTTCTCAGGAAAATGTCTGGTAGTAAGGACTTGTTCATCCAAGAGCAAAAAGCCTGAGAAAATATTTTGGAGGCTTAAACTAGAAAGTTCCTCTTTGCAATGACTCATTTTTTTGGTGACTGTATCTCTCTTCTACAACAGTTGGTTGTTTTTTGGGTTGTTTTTTTGTTTGAAAGGGCTGGATTTATCTGGAGCCTTTAAATTGAGCTCAATTGCAGATGACAAATTTGAAGCAGGAGGCACTCAGCTCTGTAAGGAACCGTATTTGATTACCAGAGTGGTTCCTCTAAGCCCTAAAACCCATGAGGCTATCCATCATCTCCCTTGTCTAGGGATGTCCAGGAAATGGACTCCCAAATCCACCAGCTTCTGCAGAGACCACTCCAACACTGGGGTGCAGATGTCTGCTTGATCTCAGACACAAGAGCTTTCACAGCAGGAGTTCAGGGCATAATAGGTTTCCTGGCTTCAAAGGAACATGGGATCTTTTCTTCTCAGAAGCTTCTGACATTACATGGTACATGATACCATGCATCTCCACATTTCAACTTCTTTTTACCAGTTACAGGGTCCTTGGCTGCTGGGTCTTGTTGTGGACAAGTCCAGCTTGAAGAAGGGATAGCTGGAGAGCCAGGTGTTGGGAAAGGGTTTTCATAGGCTTCCTCTTCTCCTTCAGCTGTGATTTTCATCCCATGGTTGAAGTGACCGCATGATCTCTGACCAGTCAGATATCCATCCTTATCTTTGGAAATGCAGGGCTTTCACGCCTGGTTCACCAGCATCACATCTTCATTCTACCCCAGGATGGTGTTAATCCAGGCTACCCCAGTAGTGACGAACTGAGAGGTGTTATTGCTCTTTGCAGCCTAGGAAGGATTTCCCCATTCTCCAGAGACTCTATTTTTTGCAGCTCCACTGCTGAGGTGAAAATGATACCCTCAGCATTGGAGCTGAAGTTTAATTTCCTATCTGCTGTGTAGGGCACAGATTTTCCACTGAAATAATTGGCAGAAGGTCAGAAATCTGCATTCCAAGTTGAATTGCTTTGAAAACTGTCTTGGTGCAGGACCCTGTTCAGTCTGCTGCTTGCAAAACCCAACTCTTGCCCAGCCTGGCCACTGAAGAGAGTCCCAGCTCTTGCTCTCTCAAGACTTTGCATGAAAACCCCTCACATCCTTGAGTCACAGATCAGCTGGCCCAGACTTAGTTGCTCTGTTAAGTGCCCTTTACGAAGGACCAAGGAGTGAAAGCCACCAGTAATGTTTGGTGTTAGCTACATGCCTCAGCTTTTGGACTTGAACAGAGTACAGCTCTTCCTCTTTCAAGGCCTGCTTTTCTTTATGGGTCTCCAGGGACCTGCCAGGGGACAAAATGTGAATTATCTCTGATTTTGCTCTCTGAGTACTAAAGAGAAACAGTTTCAATGAGACAAATGAAGATGACTGCGAAGATAATTCAGACCTTTCCTCCTTCTCTGATTATCTCCCAAAGCAGATTTCCTCTATCTCCCAGTGTGCCTTTCTTGTTTCTTTCTTGCAAGATGCAGAAAAAAAGGCCCATAATGGCATGGGGCTGACAAGCTGTGTAAGAGCAGAGATCTACCAACTCTGGCAGCTTCGACTCCATACTGGGCAGGGCCAGAAGCGTCCAAAAAAGATGTAAGAAATGGTGGAGTGGCATTTATTCCAATTTATTTTGGTTATTGAATAAATGTTCCCCTCCCGCTGAGTGGTGACTGGCTTGAGCAGTTGCACCTTTCTAATTTATTTTTAATTGTATTGAACGTTCATGCTGCATTTCATGTCTTTTGGTGGTACTGTGACATGGTTTCACATCAGCATGGCAGCGTAGTTCACAGAGAGTCACACAGAATAAACCAGTATTTTCTTTAATTTGCCCTGCCTGCTGTCACACCATGCATCCCTCACCATTAAGCAGAATTTTTCTCTAAACTGCCCAGGCAGACGTGCCACACACAGTTAAATCCATGTAGGCTTTTCCAGGGTAGATTCACCTCTAGATTTGCAGGGCTGGGCTAGGGATGCATCCCTTGGTTGTACGGGCATGGCTATGGACACCCAGTTGTGTTTTGCCTGCCGTGCCTCTGTGGGGATTGAGGAAGGGTTGATGGGCTCTGCAAAGGGCACGCCTGGGTGGAGGTGGATCAGGTTAGCATAGCAGACAGGGCCTTCCCAAAAATGATGGATTATATTTTCACACGTAAGGACATAAAGTTCACATGAGCTCCCACCCCCAGATGCTACAGCAGCTCAAAGCCCCATCCTGGTGTGGAGTTAGGGTGTCACTGGGAGCCTGCTGCAAATGCAGCTGAGGCTGCCATGTTCACACAAACAGGCAAAGCACCAATTCAGCCAAGACAGCAGAGATCAGGGGACAGAGATGACAACACAGCTTCTCTCTCTAAGGGCTACTGCTTGTGTGAGGTCTCTGCCTGGAGACTGACCTTGGCTTGGGAAGGAGCAAAGAAGAAGAGGAGACCCCTGCCAGCTTGCCCAGGGATACCTGCATTCCCATGGAGAACAGCTCCTACGCATCTCTGTTTGAACACAGCCCAGCTGCCACCACAATGGCTTAGAAATAAGGGCGGCTTTGTTTTGTAGCAAGCAGGTGTCTTCAGTTCTCCAAGCTCAAAAGAAGCCTAGAAGGACAAGCTTTTTATTTACCTTTCACAGACTCCTAGAAATTTACCCCAAATCTTCTGCCAAATCAGGGTTAAGAGCAGCTGATCCAAATGTTTCATCCTGAGAGGGTTGTGTCCAGTTCTGCTGTAATTTTTTTTTTTTATCAGAGTCAGCTGCAAGGCAGTTATAAGCCAAAGGAAATTTGGGACATTCATTGCATATGTAGCATACACACAGCAAAAGCATGCTGAAAAGCAGAGGCATTCCTTTTTGTCCCCAAGAGTGCCACTGCTTGGAGGAGAGGTGCTCCTGTCTCTGCAGATTCAGCTAGTCTCATGCCATAGGCAAACCTGTACTGTAGCTGCTTTCCACCCCAGGCCAGTGGAGCCTGTTTTGCCCAAGGGGAGGCTGCTGTTTCCCCCTCCTCCCTTGCACATGCATATCTGTTCTGAACCTGGCACCTACAGGTGGTGGGAAGGCACACAAATGGCCACACCGCTGTGCCCACGCTGCAATGCCACTTGTCTTGTGAATCACCTCGATCTGGGTTCTGTGCTGTTCCACAGTCGTTCTCCTTGCAGGGCACTTCCAATCTCTCCCACATCACCACTGCCCGTGGTGCTGTGCGCCGGCTGCTAATCCCATTTATGCTGAACACACTAGTGCCAGGTGTAGAGACACCAGTGTCCATGACTTTAGCAGACTCAAAGTCCTCCGTTGGGGCCGCTGGGAAACCCAGTCACAGCCTAGCAGATTTCAACTTTCCACATACCTTTTACTCCCTTCTTTTTATTCTTTCAGGGGCAGAAGCATTTAAGTTTAATTTGCCCTCTCCCCCTGCGCCCGGTGCCTCCCAAGATTCTCCCCAGTCAACTGCAGGCTTGTGAACTGTGAGCTGGATATTACACGGCTGCAATCTCGGCCACGGAATCTCCATGCGGTCTGTGATGTGCACACGCTTTTGAACATCACCCACTCCGTCAGCTGATGGCTTTGTCCCCTCTGCCGGCGTTGTAGGGCAGGACGGGGGGGAAACCACGAAGCCTTGCTGCTGGCAGGGAGGTTGCGGCGAGCGGCGGGAGCCGTGCGTGCCGAGGGGCTGTGGCCATGTCCCCGGCGCGCTCCCCTTCCCGGC
>VZRV01008896.1:2465426-2507106 GCA_013398115.1 Falcunculus frontatus | reverse complement strand
CTGAGGGGCCGCGGCTCCTCGGCAGCCGCTCCCCCGCCGCCCGCGCCGCTGCTGCGCCCGGCCTGGGCCCCGCGTCCGCCATCGCCCTCCCCCGGCTGTGCCTTGAGCCGCCGACGGTCCCTCCTAGGTCCTGTGGCGCCTAGCGCTGGAAATTGTAAATCCAGGCCCTTGGCACGGATGCGCGGTGGAAGGAGGTTTCCACAGCGAGTTGTGCCTGAGCCTTGCAGGGACAAGAGTAGGCTCAAGGGAGAGCTTATCACTCTCTACAAGTACCTGAAAGGAGGTTGTAGGCAGGTGGGGGTCAGCCTCTTCTCCAAGACAACTAGAGATGGGACAAGAGGATGTAGTCTTAAACTGCAGGTTTAGGTTGAACATTAACAATAATTTATTCAGAAAAAGGGTGAATTGGAATGGACTGCCTAGAGGGGTGGTGGAGTCACCATACCTGGAGGTGTTTAAGGAAAGACTGGCTGTGGCATTTAGTGCCATGTTCCAGTTGACATGGTGTTCAGTCATAGCNCTTGCTGCTGGCAGGGAGGTTGCGGCGAGCGGCGGGAGCCGTGCGTGCCGAGGGGCTGTGGCCATGTCCCCGGCGCGCTCCCCTTCCCGGCATGAGCCGGCCCGGCCCGCGCCGCTCCGTCCTAACCCTGCACTCCTCCCGCGCGCCGCGCCGCTGGCAGCCGCCTCCCATTGGCCGCGTCCCGGCGGCGCGGGCCAATGGGCGGCCGCGGCTGCGGGCCGTTGGAAGCGTGCCGCGGCGACCGTTAAACCGCCGCCGCCGTCCTCNCCGCGCCGCTGCTGCGCCCGGCCTGGGCCCCGCGTCCGCCATCGCCCTCCCCCGGCTGTGCCTTGAGCCGCCGACGGTCCCTCCTAGGTCCTGTGGCGCCTAGCGCTGGAAATTGTAAATCCAGGCCCTTGGCACGGATGCGCGGTGGAAGGAGGTTTCCACAGCGAGTTGTGCCTGAGCCTTGCAGGGACAAGAGTAGGCTCAAGGGAGAGCTTATCACTCTCTACAAGTACCTGAAAGGAGGTTGTAGGCAGGTGGGGGTCAGCCTCTTCTCCAAGACAACTAGAGATGGGACAAGAGGATGTAGTCTTAAACTGCAGGTTTAGGTTGAACATTAACAATAATTTATTCAGAAAAAGGGTGAATTGGAATGGACTGCCTAGAGGGGTGGTGGAGTCACCATACCTGGAGGTGTTTAAGGAAAGACTGGCTGTGGCATTTAGTGCCATGTTCCAGTTGACATGGTGTTCAGTCATAGCTTAGACTCAATGATCTCAGAGGTCTTTTCCCACCTAAGTGATTCTGTGATTCTATGATTCTACGGACAGCAGCAAATTCTGGGCCTAGTTCCAGATTAGGTTCAGTCAAACCCTGCCACCCTGAGGTGTCTGGAGTGTTTGGTCCACCATACCCTCAAGGCTGTGATTCTGAAAGTAGTCACAGGTGGCTTGGGCATTGATGTAGTGCCTGGGAAAGGGGTGCTGCTGCTTAGGATGCTGTCCTGCTGCTAGAGAGGAATGACAGTGGCATTAACAGGTGGTTTGGCTTTTGGTGCTTTGGCCATGCCATGCAGAGAAGCAGCAACAGCAAGGGGGTAGCAGGTCAGTGCCAAGCTGTGCAGGCACACCAGGGGCCTGGGCAGACCAGGCATGGAGCAGCAGGGACCTTTGATATGAGGTACAAGAGCAATATGGGTTCAGGATGGAGGAGCACCAGAGGGATAGCAGCCAAGGGGTGGTTGGATGATCACTTTTGCCCCTTGGGGTGCACATGCACTGGCTGGCTGTGTGAAGTGTGCACAGCATCTGTCCATCCTGCCTGAATCTTGTTAACACTGTTGAGAACTTCACTTTCATAAGGTCTAAAATTCTCTGCATTTTAAAGAGAGCAGAAGGACTGTCTGGAGTGTATGGGCTCTTCTTTCCTGGAATGTAAAGAAAACCTCGGCTGTGCAGCTGGAGTGCAGGGGGCTTCATTCCTTAGTGAAAGCAGAGAAGGGAAATGCAGATGTCACAGCTGGGACAGGAGATTTATCTTGGCAAGCAAAGAGGAAAAAATTTTCAAAAAGAAAAGAGAAGACTCAGAAGAATCCCCTCCCCATCTTCACTGCCTGCCAGCACGAGCAGAACCTCCAACCTGCAAAGGCCTTTTGTCTCCTGGGCCTGGGCTGCCGCCCAGCTGGATTAGCCCCTCACTGCTTTCTCTTTGGAGCGAGACCATTGTGGTGGGACGAGAGAGGCTGTGAGAACCAGGCTGATCCTGAAGGGAGACTGTGTCCAAACAACTCAGCTGGAGGTGGGAAGGGGAAAGTCACAGTCAAAGAATGGAAGCATGAGAGGGAAAAGGAGGGACAGATGCAGCCAGGATGAGTACGGAGAAGTGGATCCAGGGGGAGGAAGTCATCACCTCCTCAGCCGTGCATGGTGCCACTGGGCTACCTAAAAGAGTGCTGCCTTAAGGCATCCCATGTGCAACTAGGCAGAGGAGAAGGCTTAGTGCCTCAGTCTCTGCCTGGGGCCTCCAGAGTTCTCTCACCAGCTCTGGGTGGGGGTATATGTAGAGCTTGCATTTGGATATCTGGATGTCTTACATTAGCTCCCAAGATAACTGTTGTACAGCAGGAAAGGGTGTTTGAATGAGAAGTGCACGCACGCACATACAGTGTGCTATTTAGACAACCCTAAGCATGAGGTCAGGATGAAAACATGTGGTGAAAATATGTTTGGAAGAGTCGGTGCCTATGTCGATCACCAGGAGTGGGAGGGAGCAGAAGCCAGGAGCTGACAGATTCTCACTCTCTCCCCATGGCTGAGGTGGCCTCAGCCTGAGCAGATTCTCCTGTGGCACCAGAACAGGTTAAGGCTCTCTGTAGGGCCTAAAGATGCAATGGTTGTTGCCTCCCCATACATGTGCACACCGGCTCATCCTCTTTGGGTGCTACCTCCTCATCCTCCTAGAATTTGAGGGGGACGGGCAGCCAGAAATCAGCCTTGGATCAGGAAATCCAGCACATCCTCGCCATTGCGTTTCTGTCCCTTGGCTGCCCCCTCCCTGACCGCTCACTGGTAATACAGCTTTGGAAACACATCTCGTGCTATTTCTTGGCTTTGGAGCATAGTTAGAAGGAGAAGGAAGGAGGGTGTGAAAGGGAGGGGAAGATAACAGGAGCGAATAATACAAAATGAGACTGTGCTGTGAGCTTTGTATCCCATCTGGAAACTGTTTTCCCTCAGTACACTGCACACCCACTCCCTCTAGGCCAGGATGGTAAGGGTCAAGTTTCCCAGTTGACTGGTCCCCCTTGCTAAAGCCAGGCCCATCTGCATGAAAGCTACTTGAAATATCTTAAAGGAGAATCTCACCAGAGTTGCAGAGTCCTTCATTGTCACAATTAGAAACTCTTGACCAATCCTCTGAGGAGCAGGAGCTGGTTGATCTCAGCCTGGTTGGAACATACTCTCAAGGAGTTTTGGTCTTGAAGAGGCTGTGAGAGGATGAGGCTGCTGTGCCTGTGTGTCTCTGTCCATCCCACCTTCCTTCACAGTCCAAGTTCCATGGACTCTCTATTGGACCTTCCCTGGTCTGCTGAGACCTTTGTTGCCATTGTGTTGGCAAAAGTCTCCCCAAAGCCTAGCACAGTCATGTCATTTCGTGGCAGCGCATGAAGACCTTTAGCTGTGCTGGCCCCAGCCTGGGTGGGAACAGAGGGCTAGTGACCACCCAGCACCTTTTTTGCCACATTACATTCCAGCAAGGCTAAAGCTACTGTCCATTTAGTCAGGTGATAAACCTGCTTCTCTTTATTGCTCAGAAACTTGGAGCACTGGCCCTGCCATGCACTGCTGTGATCTACATGGCCCTGAGTCACCATATCCTAGGACATGCAGTTCCCTGAAGCCTCTCTTACACATGCAAAGGAAGAGTATGGCTGAAGCTTTCTCTGAGTTTTGCCAGATAAGTGCAGCTCCCAAAGTTAGGCTGAGTGGGACAAAATTTGCATATTCTGGGTTAACAGGCTCAATCTAAACTAATTGGTAGTGGTTTTGATGGCATCTAGCCAAAATAAACTCCTGGTTGCTCCTCACTGTGTCCATCACAGTCGGATCTTGACAAGAGAACACTCTTTCTTCTTACCATGTGGTTGCATGCACAGCTGTCTTATACTAATTAGAAATCTAAAATTAACAATACCTGTTGGCTTCAGGAAAGAACAGAGCCACCCCAAGAGACCCAGTAGTCTTCCTGGGATGTGGTGACAGCTTCCTGCTGGTCCCATAGTTTCCATTGTGGGTATAGCCAGCTACCAAGCCATGTTATTATTTTTGTTTGCTTTACTCTTTCTTCTGTTGCTTTCCTCTGCCTCTTGCCACCTTCTTTGAGTAAAATAACAATCTCCAGCTTGGTGTCAGCTCTAGGTGCTCTCCCTCCTTGAAGGTGTTGGATCCTTGGTGCCCCCTTTGGTAATAACCATAGTTATTGCCAATCTCACAGGCTAGTTCTCTTCACCATCTGTCTTTGAAGATATTGGACTGGTATATATGAGAGTGGTGAGAGCTGAAACGGGCTGCTTTGATGAGAAGGCTTTACCAGTATTTCGTTTTCCTGGAGGATAAGACCCAGAAGCCCAGAGAGGGGTAGATGCCCCAGCATTTCTGGATTCCCAGGGAAGGGTGCAAGTTTCATTCTCCGCTCATCACCCATGTTTTTCCTGTACCGTGCAGTAGGTCTCTGTCTCAGGAGAGAATGGTCTCTTGGGGACCTGAACTCCTGCACCTCTGAGAGAACAGTGTTGCCTTCATCCTCATTTCCAAACAGCGAGGTCTTCCAGCAGCAAGTCTGCTGTGCGGTGTCTAAAAGAACCAGAAACCTGAAATTACTCCTGCCAATGTTGGTGCCTGCATTAAGGCTCTGGTACTCAGTCCCTTGCACTCGTTACTCATCTCTCACCCTTCAGCAGCTGCTGGGGTGATTTTTTTAGTTTCAGAGTAAAGCCAGAGGCGCTTCTCTGCCTCTTCCCTCTAGGTAAGTTTGTCCAACAATGGAGAGATTGTTGACTGACCAAGGGATTGTTGTTCTACATGTGGGTGGGATGCTGCTAAAAGATAATCTCTGTAACTACTGCATGAATGCATTTTCTTTACTCTCTTCAATCTCGCCTCTGCCTTTGTTAATGCACAGTTGTGAAAGAAATTGGAAGCACATGGCAGCATCACAGACAGCTCTCCCCACAGCTGTCCATCCAGCTCTGCTTCTCTTCCATGGCTACACAGTGGTTCTAGTTTTGATGGTCACAACACTAAATATGATTTGAGCCCAGCTCTGCTATATCGTGGTGCATTGGCAGCCAGCACTCTGAATCCCTCCACTTTTCTGTGGTTCTCACCCTTACCATAAGGCTATCGCGTTCACATCCTGTGTTTGCTTGTGTTGTTTAGAGAACGTAAGACAAAGAACAGCTGTTACATGAGCAGGCACTCTCTGGAGTTAATGCTCAGGACTCCAAACTCCTTATCCTTCTGTGCTCTAGGATAGGACAAAACCTGGTTTTCCAGTGCTTTTTAGATAACTATCTAACCCAGTTCCATCTGCTGACTCAGCTCCCTCTGAAGTTACACTCCCCACAGATGGTAGGTGTTTTCTGTTACTCGATTCAAGTGCAAAAATGCTCCTAGGCAACTTGGAAATGGCTGGGTAGATTTTACCAAGCTACCCCACCAACTCTGCTTCTGCTGTGGGAACAAGTGGAGAAAACTTTAGCCCAGACATCACAGGGAGGGCCTCAACACCAGGATTTAGCAAGAGTGTGCCTTCTCCACCCTACTTGCACATGCATTGTCTGGTCTCTTGGGAAGTCTTGGATGGTTGTGTGTTGTGCTGCCACTCCAGGCAGTCAGAGGACAAGTGGCGAGGAAGTGAACGGAGAGAAATCTCGTGTCAGGCAAAATGCAGGTGGCAGGAGCTCCACCCCCACTTCCAGTATGCTCTGTGAGCATCTGAGGTTTTAAATTGAGCAGCTGAAGGACGGTGTTGGAGGGTGAAAGGCACTGACATGTTGGAGATTGCTGCCATTCGTTGTCTCCCTCCCCCACTTGGTGGGAAGTGTGGGTCTGTTCATCTAGAGCCTACTTCACTCCCCAGCCTCACCCCAAAGCTCTGACAGCCAGTGGAATGTTGACAGAGTGGTACTGTGCTCAGGTAAAACAAATATACCTTCCAGTAGGAGCAGGAACCTACAGGCTCCAGCATCCGGGGTCCTCTGGCCACCTTCTGCCTCAGTCCTAGCACTGAGGAAAGAAAGGACTGCACACACCCCATGCTTCTCTAGAAGCCGGGCTCTCTCCTGAGCTGAGCTCTCACACTGGAATTCATTGGCATTCGTGTCTCCACTCTGGGACCTACGTGCTCTCTCCCACTCTCATTCATACCCTGTTGCTCTTGGTATTTCAGTATACCGCTTTCAATGCCTTTCTGCCCACCAAGATGCTTTTCCAGGCAGGGGGTGGGGGGATGGACCCAGTCTGACTCTGCTGAGCTCTCTCCAGTTCATTTAAGTTACACAGTTCTGTCTGTGTAATATAGTCACTTGAATCTATCTGTCTTTTCTTTCCTCTCCCTGAGCCAGAAGCCTCAATCTGCCAACAAATGGGATAATTTTTCAGCTGGTGTTTGGCAGCCATCATTTTTCTCCCTGCCCAACCAATGCTTTGTTGTAGCAAATGGAAAAGTTAGTGATTTGACTTCTGAATAGGAGGATATGCCTCAAAGGAAGCAGGTTCCCTGTAGCATCAGGAACTCAGCTCTGCAGCAGCACTGGCCAGATTTACTGACTGTTACTGGAATGATTAGTGGAATGATTGTTTGTTGTTAACAGCCCATCTGTAGTGTTTAAACTTCATCGGGCAGCTGAATTTCACAGGCATTATCTGGCTGAAGTACAGCCTCATATGGTCCACAGAGGGGCTGTTAAATCCCAGAGGAAATTAAATACAACAGGGGGCCTTCCTGTTATGTTGATCCAACTGATATTTTTTCTCTGATAGAAATCAGCAGCTGGGTTGATGTTCTCTGGGGCATCAATGTGCCTATTGCTGCTGGCAGAGAACATGAAAAAGTGTCTGTCACCAAGGACAGGTGCTGAAGACCATGACTTTCTGCCACACTTACATTTTATCATCTCAGGAATTTCTTTCCTTGTACTGTATTCATTTTGTTTTTACAGTGAGATGATGTTTGGAAGACAGATAGATACAAAGGAAAGGGGAGATCATGTAGAAAAGTTTCATGAGTGTTTGTGGCATAGATAAACATGCAGTGATGTACAGCACCACATCCCTTTCTATCTTAATTCAAGGTGTTTTTGTCAAACTGATGCAGGCAAGGAACAGAAACTGCTTTTTCCAATGCAAAAAGGGCTGATGCTGAGGTTTGATTCTCAGTGCAGAGGAAGGCTCTCAGATCCCTCTTGGAGTTGACACTAATGCTCTTTCTCCCTTTGTCTTTCCTCAGCATTTCTCAGAGAACCTGGACCACTTCTCTGACAACATGGAGGATTTCTCCAATGACCTCTTCAGCAGTTTCTTCGATGACCCAGTACTGGCTGAGAAGAACCCTCTGCTGGACATGGACCTGGATCCACCCACTCCAGGCATCCAGGCAGAGCACAGCTATTCCCTCAGTGGAGACTCTGCTCCCCAGAGCCCCCTCGTGCCTGTCAAGACTGAAGATAATGCTAACGGTGAGCATGAGATGTGCACACTACACGGCTTTGGGCACATCTGTTAGCAGAGGCTCTGGCTGGCTTTCATATACAAGGACAAACTGGCTATTCCTTGGACTTGAGCATGGCTAATCCAGGGAAGAATTTGATTTGCCATTGTCAAATACAGCCCACATTTTTCCCTTCCGTTTGTGCTCTGATAGTCACATTACTCCTTTGCTAGGCTTACTGTTATTTATGAGCATGATAATTGTCTGTGGCTCAGTGTGCTGCCAGCTTCTGGCAAGCAATAGGCAATGTCTTTTTAGGACCCTGCAAACTTGGGTGTGGATGCCCTAGATCCAGCTCCGTTTTGGCATCAGGCAGCAGGGTTTTGGCTTGCACATAGGAAGCATGAGTCGCTGGCTGTAACCAGTGCTGGTACATGTGGAAAGCTAAGTGGCTTCCTTACCAGCAGATCTTCTAGCAGGAGACAGAGAGGAGCAGTAATTTCAAAATTTATTTTTAAAACAATTCATTTCAGGATAATTTATGATGGCTGGGTATTTTTAGAGCTGTCCTTGCAGAGAGTCCTGTAATTTGTGGGATTGTGTGGGTGTCCCAACAGCTGATGGACACCAGGCTGCCTGAAAAAGCAGTGGCACAGGCTCAGTATACACAAAAGATAGCTATTCCTTTGAGCAACAGTGAGACCTGGGACAGAGGCTTCCCTCTCATGACTAGAAATGATCCCAGCTCAGTGGTACAAATGCCAAGGCAGAAGGAGAGAAGGCTGGCCTCTGCTGCCTCTTTGGTCCTTGAAAAGGCACAACCATCTGCCACATTCCTTAGGGGCATCTCAGAGATGTGTTGGAAGAAAGGCTTATGGCAGGCCAAGCAGCTCTGTCTTAGTACCAAAAAAGCTTTCAATTTGCATTTCTTTTTCCTTAGTTTTAATCCCAGTACAGTCTTGAAGGGGGTGACTAACAAAAAAAAATCCAAACCAGCATTAACAAATGAACACAACTTTGTTTTGCACCTGAAAATGAATAGGAGGAGATAAGACTTGAGAATGAGAGAAGAAAAAAGGATGCATTTGTAGAAAGCAGTGAAATGAAGACTGCCTGCATGAAGCTATCTCAAGGACTCCTCTCTGAGACACTTAGCACCACTTCTCCTTCTCTCCACTGTGTCTGCACATGCCCTTCCTTCAGCTGTCATGTCTCAAAGGCAAGACCATGACTCTCTTGAATGGAGTGTGACACTGATCCTTGGGCAGAGGCCAGCACAGGGTGTACAGTGCATAACCCAGGAGAGTTTGAGATGGGCCTGGCACTTGCTCTCTGAGAGTGCAGATCAGTTCCATAAGGGAGTAAGGCCTAGCATTAAGATGGCAGGTATAGGAGTATCCATGCACCCAGTCCTGCAGCTAGATAATTCAGCTCATCTTTCCAGGACTTTCTTGGCTCATAATTGCGTGTGAGTCATATTCTAGTGAAACCCTGAGTCAGGTCCAGTATTTGCAACACTGTGCAGTCCTTTTGGCACAGCTCCATCCAGTCTCAGTCCTTTTAGACATTCAGTTCAAATTAATTACCCAGAAATGGTTTCTCTTTAACATTAAGCAAGCTCTGCTCAGTCTGCAGAGCTCCTCAGGAATGCCCCTGCTCTGTCTAGGCTTGAAGCTGGCTGAGGCTTGCTTTTTATCAGCTTTCTCCCAGCTTTTCTGTAGATCTCCAAAACTCTTCCAAATCCTGCCCCTTCCCACACGGTTCCCACTAACACAGGTCAGCTAGGGCAAGCCACTGGGTGCATTGTGACCCTGCTTATCAGTGTAGTCGGCTTTCCAGATGGCTTGTGCATACGGACTGGCCACTTCATTTCTCAGTGCCAGCCCTCAGTTTTGCAGGGTGTGATTTGATGCCAGGAGCAGGGGGAGCCAGGGTTGTGCAGAACAGCAGGCACTGGGCCGGCCTCGGGTTAGTGCCTGCTCTCCTGTACAGGTTCTGCTTTCTCACTGCTCTTTTTGCCTCACCTCCTCAACCCTGGGCAGCTACAGATATCTCTCAGCTGTATTTCTTCCCAATAGGTACAGAATATCTAGAGCAGAGGATGAGCATCTTGGCATGCCTCATCCACGGACATACAGTGAAATCTGCAGTGTTACAGTGTTACCTCTGAAGCATCCTCTCAGGCAGCAGAACCTAGATGTGTCCACACAAGATGCCTACTCCTCAGTCCCTCGTTTACCCTCTGATGGCTTCTTTGTTTCTGATTCTGTAACCCAATCACTCCCTAGATAAATCTCTGAGGGTGGGAAAGAGAGCAGGGTCAGAATGTAGACAGGAAATGGGAGGGCTGCACATACTTATTTGGGTGTCTGCTCCTTGGCCTGTCTGGACCAACAGCACTGGGGGCTGCTCTCTCACTGAGTCAAGTCTGATCAGGGAGAGCCCTTGGTGGTCTGCTCTCCCTTGTCTAGTAACTTGCTTCAGCAGCAGCCCTCAGAGACAGAGGATACCCCACACATCTGAGAAAAAGAGAAATGCAGATCTTTGCAACAGAAAGGATGAGGAGGAAAAGGCTTCAAATCACAGTAAGGAACTTCAGAGTAGTGAGTAGGCAAAATGTTCCCATGGTGGGCATAGCAAAACCATAGAAGAGTTTAAATGGGGGAAGCTGTGAACTCTTCATCACTTTTCAAAGGCAGTGGTTCAAGTGAATCATCTTGGATCATCAGGACTGACACAGGTTTATTTGAACTTGCCTAGAGCAGTGGGATAGACTGAAAGATCTTTCAAGGTCCCTCATTTCTGTGAAAGGCAGAAGTCAGTCCAAATTTTCTGGACACATACCCTTGTGGCTGTGTGACACCTCGCCTCCTTCCATCAGAAGGGGTTTGTCTGCATACCAGGGGTAACTAGGGCTTCACTACCAGCTGCAGGTTTGGTGTCCTTATCAGGGCAGAGAAAACAACCCAGTCTGTGTCTTCTCAGCAGCCTCTGCGTTGTCTCAGCTGTGCAGTGCACCCTTGCCTGAGACGCTGCCTGATGACATTGGCCCTGCTGCATTGTGGGAATCTCTAGAAAGCAATCCAGCAGCACTGAAGCAGCACACACAGCTGAGATACACACGCAGCAGCTGCAGGAGCTGTGTCTGTGCTTGAAGATGTCCAGTCACAGAGGCAGCTGAAAGGAATGAATATCTGCTAGAGAGACCTGTCTAGGCAGAAAATAAGAGGTGCTAGACCAAAGACAGGAAGACAACATATTCCATTGGCAAGGGCAACACTGTATTATCATATATAATTCTTGTCTGGGCTTTAACACCACTCTGTCCAAGCAAAGGCCAGAGAAAGGATTCTGCCCTGGCCTCTCCTGAAGGCAACAGAGGCTGAGTAGGGCAAAGACAACGTTAACACACCTTTGAGTTAGATCAGATGGCAGCTCCCAAATGAACAGATGCTTGTTTGTACTCTTCTTTGTGCAGGCTTTTCTGGAGCAGAGAAAGACCTTTCTCCATCTCTTCTCTTGCCAGGACATCTTCTGGACTGAGGCCTGCACTGCAGAACTGCTCTGGGCAGCAGACAGCTAGGCAACATCCCTGGGCCTGACAGAGTGCTGCATGCAGAGAGCAGTGCAGAGGGGTCAGAGTGAGTCAGACTGTGGCCTTGTGGAGGCAACTGGAGCTCTCTCTGGTGACACGCTTAGCAATAATCTGTCCTATGTCAAGCCAAATGTATTTTTCCTTGTCAGATAAAAAGGGAAAGGGAAGGGATGAGGATTAGGAAGAAGGGTGCAGGCTGCAGGCCAGCTAGGAGTAGCCTTTTGGCAGGCTGAAGTGTTAGAAGAGCAAAGACCGAAACTTTAGAGCAGAGCCCCGGCAGCTCTCCTGCCTAGCGGTCTTTTTTCCTATCTGATCTGCAGTTTATCTGGGATCTCTACTTCCATTGGCAAGCCAGGCTCACACCACAGATGTGCATGGGACAGAGCAGGCAGGAGGCAAGGGGAGCATGCCCCCACGGCTCCATTCAGTTCTCTTCAGACACTCCCTTTCCCTCACTGCTGCTTCTTGTCCCTGCCAGCAATGGCAGCAGGGCACAGCTGTGGACAGAAGTGCCCTGAGCAGCCCAGGGTGAAGGAGAGGGTTTCAGAGGTGAGGGGAGCAGTTGTGGAAGCAGCCTCACAAGCAGGTGCTGCAGTGGGCTTCCTTCCACAGAAATGGACCTTCCTCCTCTTCTGTCATGCAGCAAAGCCCTGGCGCTTGGCACAACATCATCGGGAGGCCAAAGCAGCACTGTCAGCCTTTCACTGTCATCATGCTTGCTTTCTCACCAGCTCTCCACCACAGAGATGGTGCTATTCTTGGGAACACACCTGGCAGCTCTGTGATGCTGGCCATGCTGCCTAAGGAGCAACAGCCCAGCATCCTCCTCTAACTGAGCCCAAAATATAAATAAGGTCCAGAGGATGAGATGTAGACATTACTGGGGGAAGAAACCCTGCAGCTGTCCTCCAGAGCTTGGGCTGCACAGTCAGAGCACAGCAGAGACACAATTCCTCTAGCTCTGTCCTGTCTGCTCTCCACACACTGGGGGTTCATTCCCTTTTGTACTCTGTGTTGTGGGCCTGCACATGCTTGTGCGGTGACAGTGCTAAACTTGGAAAGGCGGCCTCCTCAGTCAGGGGAAGCTGTCTGCATGGCTTTTTTTTTCTTGCCCTGTTCTTGCTAGAGTTTGACTCTCATGTTGTGCATGTTTCAGAGCTGGAGAATGGAGTGTGGTCACTGGGGCCCAAGCTCTGCTCCATCATGGTGAAACAGGAACAGAACCTGGCTCTAGACCTGCCCGAATCCCAGCTAGCTGCCAGCTCCATACCAGTGCTGAACCTCAACCCTCTGCAGAGACTGCCAGTCCCCGAGGAGGTGAGCCCGTCTAAGATCCATCGGGAACCTGGGCTCTCACACAGCGGCACCCCTGGTGATGCAGACCCAGCCATGTGACTGCAGGGTCCTGCAAGGTGATTTAGCTGCTGGACAAACAGGAGAGGGTGATACAAAGCCCAGATACTGCATTATTTGTCATTCTCCTCTTGAAATGGCAGTGCAGGAGGCTTTACAATCTCAGTTAAATATAAGCATGTTTACTTGGCACAAAAGCCAAAAGCTTTATGCTTGCACCTACTGGAGATCTGTCCCCTCCAATATGCCAGTATTTCTGTAGCCACTCTTGGCTTATTTTTGTTTTTCAGAGAACAGTGTCAATTCATGTGATGCCAGTGACCCCACTATTCCTGCATATAGACTCCTACTCTGACACCGTCTTTTTCATGGCTTCAGATTTGTCACATGGTCTCTCACTCTTTGTAGCTGCTCACTGGAAATGTTGGTCCCACTCCAGGTCCTGCTTGCTTTTTCCTATGAAGCAGCAGGATTTATTATTTCTATGTAACAAGGGGCCAACTCTTTTGGTCATATCTAGGTTCTTAAGAAGTCTGTTTGTCTGAAGGAGGTTCACTTATGCCACTGGTATCTGGGTGTAAGTTGAGGGCTCAGTTCAGCTGGCCTTGAGTTCAGCTGCTTTGGATGAGAAGGTCTCACCAGTCTCACACAGACCTTGCCTATCTTGTAGCAGCTCAGTAGATAACAGTAGAGCCTCTCTGGGGTTCACTTCCTTTTTTCACTCACACTGAGCATCTTCCCATTTAAACAACCATCCAAAACAAATGAGTTCTTCCAGCCAAAACTGTGCACAAACTTCCTCTATTATTTACACAGCTTGAACTTGCTGTGCCCTCAAATCTCTGCTGTGTGTGCTCAGCAGCCATACCATGGTGCTCTCTCAGCTGTGTTTACAGTCTGGAGGAGTTTGCAATGTGTCTGTTTAGTGTAAAAACTCCACCCAATGGTGGGCTGGGAGCTGGCAAGCCAGGAGGCTGAGGGGCAGCATAACGCAGATGGGAGTAAATCCACTCTTTATTCAGCTCTCAGTCCCCTCTGATTGGAAACAGTTGCTTAATGGTCCTGGTGAAAATCATGTGAACAGGATGGGGGGGCTGTTCTGTTTCTGTACAACCTCTATACTCCCCTTTATAATGAAGGCAGATCAAAGAGGGACTTCCCATGGTAACGCAAGGGTTGGTTTAAATTACGCTGTCTGGGTCTATCAAAGGAAGAATTGCCAAGAATAAAAGTCATCTCCCTTTTGGAGGTACTCAGCTCAGTGCATTGCTTGGCAGCACATCCATCTGCCACTGCCACTTCCTCTGCAAATGTGTTTGCACTCTGTGTGCCCAGCAACTGAGACTTCAGGGGCTTTATGTTTGAACTCTTAGTTTCCTTTATGTATGGTGAGAGGCTCCTTTGGGGCAGACCTGTGAGATGGGGCAGAACAGGCAGCAGGGGAGCAGTGGCTATGAACAGAACTGGTGGGATCCTTCTGGGCAGGGGAGGCGGCAGTGGCCAAGAGCTCTTTCTTCTTCTCTTCTACAGATTCCTGTAGAAATGACTCCAGCACCTGTGATCAAAGCTGAACCCAAAGAGGTGAACCAGTTTCTAAATGTACCTACAGGTAAGAAGATAGAATTTCCTGGTCAACTATATTACTCAGATGTAGATTGTTATCATACAGGGAGGAAAGACAACACCTGAGGGCAGAGCCGTGCATATAAGGTAGCACTGGGGGGCAGAGCAACAGAGGAGTGGGCACTGCACTGTTCCAACTCAGATCAGCGTCTGCATCAGCAGCCACAAACAAAATTGTTCAGACAGGGACTCCCAGGCAAAACAGGCTACTTCAGAGTTGGAAATATGCAAGAGCGCCTTTAAAATCCTCAGAGAGACTGTAGAGCTATCCAAAAATAACCATCTGAAAGTCAGGAAATTCAGGATCCAGTTTAATTTGAAAGAAACCCAAGCATCTGAAAATCTGCCGATGCACAAATGAAAGCACTATGGGAACTCCCACTGCCGCAGAGAGACATTCCTTAGGCATATTCCCACCTCCATTAAGGCCCCTAGGGCTCTCCAGTACAAAGTGGGGACAGTTTTCAAGTGCTTGGAAACCAACCGAGTGACCGGAGCCCCGTTGGATCAAGTGTGCTGGCAAGTGTGCGAGCCCTGCAGTGCTTTTGGAAGAGCTTTTCTCTCACAGAGCTTCCTGTACTCGTTAACAGGCTATGGAGCAAAACATCATGGGCTTTTTATTTCATTTTGGTTGACACTGGAGTACCTTATGGCTTTGTAAATACCTTCAGTGCCTTGGCAAAGCCCCTGCCAGCTCCTCTGCAGTTCCTAGTTTAGCACATTTGAGGTCAGTCTAACCTCTGTCTTGGGCAGTGCTCAGTCCAACCTTTTTCTGAGACTCACTCCATCTTGTGAAACTCATCACCCTCTCCTTCCAGCCCTGTGTTATGGCAGGGCCCTATGCCTGTACCAACAGGCTGACATGAGAGTCATTGACTTGATCTCCTTTATTTCTCAGTAGATGACCTGGTGCAGATGCCTCCAACTCCACCCAGCAGCCATGGCAGTGACAGCGATGGATCTCAGAGCCCTCGGTCCCTGCCTCCCTCCAGCCCAGCCCGGCCTGCTGCTCGCTCTTCTACTGCCATCTCCTCCTCACCTCTCCTCACGGCACCACACGTAAGGAGGCAGCAGGGCATCACTGGGACACAGGGCTCCTTGCTGCTCAGAGGGGTTTGGAGGCTTTCCAAGGCTCACGTGGAGGTTCCTGCCCTTGCTAAGGTCTCCAAACTGAAATGCTCTGTCAAGGCATTGTGATGCCTTAGCACAAGGATGTGGGGACAAGAAGTGCTCACAGGAGTGAGGAGAGGCACAGTGAATCTTGCATAATATCTACCAGCAGCTACCTTGTTTTAGCAGGTGCTGTCTTTCACCCATACTTTGGGAAGTGGCCTATGCACTAGAGGACTTTCTGAGGAGGCTAATAGGAGAGGGGAATTACTGAGGATTCCCATAACCAGACCATTTTAACTGTCACCCAAAAGTTTGTTGGCAGGGTCCTGCAGTGCAAGTGTGTAGCCAGCCTCACTGTGAAGGAGCAGATGCCCTCCCAGGTAAAAGGGGAAAGGAGTTGCTGAGCTGTCCCCCCAGGATCAGGTTGAGAGTAGGAAAGAGCGCTGCCCTGCACCTATTTGGAGTCGGTGGACAGCAGTGTATTTTATTCTGATGTGTACAGCCTCCGGCTGCTCTGCAAGGCTTTAAGGAGGATCACTGGGGTAGAACTCCTTGCTGACACTGATGGATGCTCTCTCTATGTTTCAGAAGTTACAAGGAACCTCTGGCCCACTGCTCTTGACTGAAGAGGAGAAGCGCACCTTGATTGCAGAGGGTTACCCCATTCCTACCAAGCTGCCCCTCACCAAAGCAGAGGAGAAAGCACTGAAGAGGGTCAGGAGGAAAATCAAGAACAAGGTGACTGCAAAAAATGTAATCATGCAGTTCCCATGATTCCAGAGCATCCTCAGCTGACCAGTGCTATAGTTACCCTCACCTCCTCAGCTGCACTGCAGCTCAGAAAAGGTGGGATCCTGCCTTTGGTACACTAGCACGAGCCTCTCGGGCCACAAAACGGTGCCAAGGGACATCGCTGCTTGGATGTTCTGCATACAGCCACATCTGGGAAGTGTGGCTTCCAGCCCAGCTCCTGGGAGTGTGTGGCCTGGGACAGGGTCCACAAGCTAAGGTATCACAGATCAGACAAACTGGTCTGGTCAGGCCTTGTTGTAAGGGCAGGGAACCCAAAGCCCTTGGTGCAGGACGGGTGATGCACAGTGTTCACTAGCCAGGCAGAGGCTGTGAGATTTTAGACTGGGATTAGAAAGCATCCTGTGGGAGAAATGGTGAGACTGAACTAATCACCCAGTGACTCAGAAGTGGTCTGGGGCAGAATGAGCCCACATGGCCACAGCACATACCCGTGTGAGTCAGAGGTGTGGAAAGATGCTCTCAGCAGTGAGGGGCATAATGCAACAAATGGTTGCGGGCTACAGGCCAGGGAAGGCTGCATACCTACAGCATCCATCCCTCCCAGTTTTGGCCTGGAGACCAGCAGGAATGGCAGACTGGAAGGCAACTCCCCATTTGCCTTTAGGATACTGTGTGTGCAGGGAACGGACAAGATGCATGAGCCACAAAGAAATGTCCAGAAGCTCATGATACTGACTCCCCTCTAATGGCTTGCCCCCCTCACAGATCTCTGCTCAGGAGAGCCGCAGGAAGAAGAAAGAGTATGTGGAATGTCTAGAGAAAAAGTAAGTTTCTTCTTCTCAGTCTTACTTTGAAAAAAGGAATCCTGTCCATGCATAGCCCTCCTTTCTAGTATTTTGTCTCTGAATTGCTCAAAAACTACAATTCCTTGCAATGCTGGCTGCACAGGAGTTTGGTTTGGGATCCTGCCCCTACTCTCCTCCCTCCTAGAAATCCTCTTGCGGCACAAAGATTGGTCAAGAAATTTTGTGTTTCCAGCTGCTTCATTTGGCTGGTCCCCTGCAAAACACAGGCCATTTTGGCTGCCAGCAAGGTGGGATTTTGGGTAAGAGTCATGTTCCCCCTCTAGAAGTTGCTTCTATTTTGTCTGTCCCATAAGTGGCAGGCTGTGTGAGGGCACTGACCATGGCTTTTTTGCCCTCTCTCCCCATGAAGGTGAACACACAAGCACCTGACAGCAAGAAAAACCTTGCATTACAGTTATTCCCCACACTCTCCCCCACTTCCACTCTCTGCATTAGCTTTGTTTTTCTCCTTGCAACCCTGAGGTCCTGCACGCATGGCAGGCATAAGCCTAAAGTGATGTCACATGACACTGACAGGGTAGAAAATAACTCCTGTGCTAGCAACCCCTAATGCGCATTCTCAGGCAAAGAAGAAAGCTGGAATCCAGGCACAAATTCATGTTTCTGTATAATTACCATCTTCTTCCCAGTTACTAACACCATCTGAGATCAGCAAATGGAAAAAAACAACCTCCAAACCCAACTTTAATTAACTCTTCGCCCTGATGCTATTTGTTTATCTTCTCTAGTTCCACAGAAATGCTCAGTTAGAGCAGATAATTCAAGGCACCTTCAGGTTCTCATGCAGCACCTCAGTGTGCATGGGTATGTCCAGGCATCAGAGCACATCACCTCCAGCTAGTCTCCCATATGGGGACCTTCAAGCCAGGGCTGGGGAGTTGGCTGACCTTGCTCAGAGGGCAGGTCCAGGATGTTTGATGCTGGGGCCTCCTCCCCAGATGTGGCCGTGGTGCCTGTATGTACTCAGCAGTTTGTTACGCTAGAGCATTGCTATGACAGATGGCTTTCAAACAATGCCAGGTTTAAATGTGAACCAAAAGCAGCATTCAGTGATTTTTATTTTTTTTTTTATATAACATGCCTTTGGTCAGCTCGGCTTACTAAAAGCTGGTTTGTCAAAACCTGTACTTGGGCCTTCACCATTCAGTTTGACACTTTTGCTGCAAGCCCAATTTTTGCACGGAACGCCTGGTTCAAAGGCTGTGCTGCAAACTTCCAGCAGGATCAGGCTGTGTCTCTGGCCTGCCTTTCTCCCGACCTGGAGGCACTCCCCTTCCCTTGTCCCAGCTGCAGCCTAACCACTTTCCCGTCGGAAGCCATGGGAAGGAGCCTGCAGGTTCTCTGCTGCCCTCAAGTGCCTGCAGTCGGAGCTGGCCCAGCGTTTGCACAGAACCGTCTGAATTTCGCAGCCGGGGCGCAGAGCTCAGGGCAGGTTCTCAGTATGAGTGGGAGAGGTTTGACTTTGTCCCCACCCTCCTTTTTCATGCTTCTTAGGGGGGTTTGTAAGTGATGGAAATGTCTGCATAACTTTGGGTCTGTCCTGACTTGACCTGCTTGTAACCAGGTGCTACTCTCTCCCACCCCTCAGGAGACCCTGAACTGGGAGCTGTCACATTGTAACTGTCCACCTGCAGTCTCGTCCCTGCTCCACTGGGGCTGGCTGCAATCAGGTGGGCCAAGTAACATTTGACTCCAGGACCGTATCTGCAGCACGGATGAAGCCACTGAGCCTCCATACCCCATGAAAGCAAGGACTGCATTGTCTTAATCTCTCTGGCCTTTGTGACTAACTGGCTATGGCTTTTATTCCCATAGGGTTGAGACATACACAACAGAAAACAATGAACTCTGGAAAAAAGTGGAGACCTTAGAAAATGCAAACAGGTAAGAGGAGCTAGACTTGACCCTCTGTGGGTAGGGCAGGGTGGGAAGGAAGGGAAGTTGGGAGCACTGGAGCAGGGGGACAAGAAGAGAAAAGCAGGTTCCCCCAGCTCCTGGACGGGTGCTGCTTGGCGAGGTGCTGGTTTTCAGCCCGTGACAGCAATGAGGCAGCTGGGTTTGGTTAGCAAGCCTGGAATGTTTGTGTTGGGACGCCAGGATACTCCGCAGCGAGGGGAGGGAGGGAAGGCATGTTTCCCATATCTCTTTGTCCTTCTCCCTGCAATCCTTTGGGCTCATGCTGCCTTCTCCATTCCCCTCCAGGGCTCTGTCTGTTTCCAGGGCAGATGCATTAAGGGAGGCCCCTCATAACAGCCTCTCAGACCCACTGTTTCTGCTTTTGGGCTCTTCAGGGAAATACAAGGCCCTGGGCATATTGTGGCTATTTCAGGTTTCTCTTGAGAAAGCTGAACACACTTGGTAAATACAGGGAAAGCCCATTCTTCTGATAAAAGTAGAGATCCCAGCTCCCACCAAATCCAGGGCAATTCCTTGTGCATGTGGTGTCCCAGCCCTTTCCCAGCCTCTTTTGGACAAAGCAAGCCCAGAGAATCTCCATCTCATCTGCTGCTACTGCTCACCTGAAAGGAGCAAGCTGCTCCCTCAGCCCCAAAGTTCTCTTACCCAAGGCTCTGGGTTTCCTCACTCAAGGCTCTGGTGAGCACTCGTGCTTCTAATACGCAGAGCTGGCCAACCAATCACATGGGGAATTTGCTTCCTTGGAAGCAAATAATGAAGACTCCCACCCCTGCAGTGGGGATGGGCAGCTGGAGCTGGAGAAGGGCCCAGCTCTGCCCCCTCTTACTGGGCACAACAGGTGTGAGCAAGGGCAGGGTAAACTGCAGGGGATGCTTGTGTCTATAGCCCCATTTATATCAGCTTGAATTGAAGGGGAGAACCACAGCCAGAGAGCCAGTTCCTCACCCACTCCTCTGCTGCCATGACAGCTCATGGAGTACTCCTAGAGGCTCTACTGCACATCTTCCTCCCATCCATGACATGAGTGCAGTGGCCTTGGCTTCCAGGCCTGCCACTTGTGCTGGGACTGGGGGCTGCCAGGCATGGTCTGGCTGAGGTCTGGTGAGAGCCAGAGGTCTCCCGTCTGCCAGAGACACAGCTGCACAGCTGCTCTCATGCATGGGGCACAGCTCGCCCCCTGGCCTCTCTGGGGGTGTGGGCAGCCCTGCTGCTGAAAAAGTGTGAGTCCCACCCTGAAAAATCAGAAGATTGGCCTAAAAGCCAAGAGATTTTTATTTTTTTCCCAAAATACACACTGTTCTTTCTAATTTGGTTTTGGTTTTCGAGCACTGGCAGTGGGACACTCTGTGCTTCTCTCCACATGTACAGGGAGCAAAACAGGATTTGGAAAGGGATAAAGCCGGGATTCTCCTGCAATCTCCTGGTTCCAGGACCTGGCATTTTATGAAAGCTCAAACATGCTTGTGTAAAACAGTCAGTGCTCCCAGAGGGAAAGTCAGCAATAGTCTCCATTTCAGTAATATGCAACTCTTGGGAACTGTGTGCTCTGTAGTCTCCCTCATCCCGGATTCCTTCATCAGCTCAGTGAAGGGTTCAGTAGCTCTTGGTAACACCTACCACTGTTTTGTGTTATGTGTGCAGATGCCCATGAACAGTTAAATGGGGCAGAAAGACCTTAGCATGTGTTCCAACCAGGGCAGTCAGAGAACGAATTAATTGCTGAACTCAAGATTTGGCTTTGCCTACATCCCTCTGGAAAATTTGCCAAGACTGAAGAAGCTCGAGGGGATCACAACTGTTTCTTATTTCTCTCTCCACCACAGTTTGGGGCACAGGTCAAGTTTCAGAGTGTGTGTCTCTGAGTGAACTGGGAGCAGGCAAGCCTGTGCTAAAGGTCTGACCTGTCTACAAAGTTCAGCCTCCATGCCAGAGCTTGGTTTTCATGGTATCCTGGCTCTCCACTGCTCTGGGAATTGACTGGCTGGGCTTTGAGGTACTGACGAGTCCTAAATTAATATGTCATTCGTAATAGCGGGTAGGTGCAGTGAAGGTGGTGGTGGACCCACTGATAAGACCTTTTTTTGTTTCTTGTTTCCCAAGCCTGTTTGGTCAGAGAACTTAAGCAATATACAGCAAAGGGGAGATACTTGTTTTCATAAGAAGGGAAAATCAGAGTAAAATATGAAGCGGGTAGTGGTATTCTTGGCTCACTTACTGGCTTCTACCTCCTTATTAAGTTTTGATATGCGTTGTTTCCTATCACAGGACTCTGCTCCAGCAGTTACAGAAGCTTCAGGCTCTGGTAGCTGGGAAAGTCTCCAGACCTTATAAAATGGCTTCCACGCAGACTGGGACCTGTCTAATGGTATAAGCTTCATTTCCATCTTCCTTATTGGCCATGCTTCTCCAGAAAGCTTTGTTGATTGCCTGTCTCTGCCCTCTTCCCTGCTGCCCAGCTCTGTTTTCAGTTACATCTGCTCTTTCCTTTTGTGTTACAGTCACCAGAGCTGGGTCCTGTGTCATACATACATACATCAGTTTTTTATGGAACAACATTAGAATAATTCCTGCATTTTCACTGCCTCGTTCTTTGGGCAAAACAGCACTTTGTTTGCTTTTCATTAGCTACTAGCCATTCAGCAAAAATCTTCAATGAGCTTCCATTGTAATTGGCAGGGTTTTCTTTTGCTGAGCTGCTAATGCTTAATGTTTAACTCAGCAGGGCAGACGAACAGTCCAAGTATTCATCCCAGTGGGCATTACCTTGTGTTTATCAGCAAGAAATGGCATCTGTTCTTGCTATGCCTGCACATTAGGCTTTGTTAAACCCAGCTGGAATTCTCTTTGTTTGTCCTTTTGACTAACCATAATCATTCGGGTTGTTTTGGTAATCCCTGTTTGCCTCATAGTGGAGGATCATGCTTAATAAATATTGGCTTCATTGAGGAGCTTTAGGGCATGCCAGCATGTAGCCATAAGTAGAGTCGATTGCTTATTCTTCATCTCTTTTTTTTTTGCCAGGAGGAAGGTTTCTGATCCATGGTAAAAATATAATCTTCACCCCTGTGATGTCTTTGCAGGATTGTCATAGTAGCTGCTCGTGACAAATTTGTCAGAGTTAGTTATCTATATCTGGTTTTCACTTCCGTACTGTTAGCAGTCACAAAATGCAAACAGATGGTGAGGTACTTGCCCCACTTTCTCAGCACCCTCAGCGTCCTGAGGGATTGTTTTCTGGTCCTGGTTCAATGGGTTTCCTTGGTTCCAGAGCCCCTGCTCTGCAATTTCAAGCACTTCCTCCTTTCAAAATCTGCTCAAACTTTTGCTACTCTTTGCTGCCCCCATGTCAGACCAGATTTTAATGACTGACTGTTTTTTTCTCTGCTCTCTGTCTTCATTCCCAAGTTCTTTCCACATTTTTGGGTGTGACCCAGCTGAGCCCAGTGACTCATTGCTCCTTAATGCAGCAGCTCATCAGAGCACCCCTAGCTCCAGCAATTCTTCAATGCTACTACCTGGAATGAGCAAGTCTAGAAGAGGTGCCTTCCAGACATCCCCTGTGCTACAGGCTGATAAAATATCTAATTCAGCTTCCCAACAATGTCCGATGTCTCCTTGCTGCTCCCTTTGTTGCAGGCATCCCAGCCCACACACCCACTCTCTCAGACTTCCTAGCTTTAAAGCATTTCAAGAATTTGTAATTTGCTTTTCTATCTTTGACCAGTTCCTTTCATAAGCCTCTGAGTTCTTATTTTCCATTTTCAAATACAGCATTCCTTACCATGACAGATATGTAGAATAATCGTGTCTTGCAACATGGGAGTGGAGCAGGCTACCCTTCTTTAGCCCTGTGTCATTGCTGCTGGATATTTGTACTTCCAGCTCTTGAAGGCCTCCAGTGGTGAGCAGTCCGCAGCCTCCTCAGGCAAACCATTCCAGTGCTATGTTATCTTTCCCAGATAAAGCTTTCTTGCTATGCCATTTCAATCTTCCTTGCAACAGCTTAAGCCTATTAGAACTTCTGCCCATTGTAAGCAAGATCTGTTTATTCTCCCTTTGTGCAGCTGCATTTTACATATTTGAAAACTCTTGTTTTCAAGCAACTCCCTTCAGTCTGCTCTGCTAAATCACCGTAATTTCTTTAGTCTTCCCTTGCAGGCTGAGTTACAGAATCACTGCTTGTTCCCAGAGCTCTCTACCAGACTTTCTCCATTGGCCCTGCATCTTCTTGGAAGTGTAGGGCCCAAAGGTGGGCATAGTGTTCCTGAAGGCCAGTACAAATCCAGCCAGAAAGCCTGTTCATAATGCTTGGGCTGAGATTTGCCCTTTGCAAAGTGACACTGACTTGGACCCATCTTATGCATCTGGAGTTTAACTCCCAGATCCTCTTCTGTAGAACAGCTGAAAGACAAAGCCACTGATGTATTTCCCCTGTTAATCACTCCTGTCACCTCAGAGGTCTCAGCAGGTCTCCACATTGGTCTGTATAGATCTTCCCACTGTTCTCTTAGACCACTTCTTCCCATGGTCAAGATCATTCTGACTTTGAATACTGACCAAAAGCCAGTCTGCTTGTAGTCTCTCCCATATGCAGATTTGATACAGTCCATCATTTAAGTCAAGCTTAAAAATGCTGAATCTTGCCAGATCTGTAACAGATCTCTCTGCTACTCCATCTGCTACTTCCTCACAGTTTGACAGTGAACCATTTGATAAATACACTCTCAGTATGTCTTTTTTAAAATTAATTTTGCCTCCACCTTTCCAAATGGTTTTGCAGTAGTTTTCTCTAGCTTAATTTCCCTCAGTTTTAAGAGGTCAAATAATGAGATGGTCAAAAGCTGTGACTTGAATGTTACTCAGAATCAAGCCAAGAATTATTGTTATGAAGTGTTGTAGAGTGTGAACTGGAAGTGAATCAGAGCATCAGAGTTAACCTGAAACAAAACAGAGTAAAACCAGTGCTGTTTTGCAAAGCCCCAGTTGAAAGCCATGTTAAAGCAAGATGTTAAGTATACTGCTCTTTCTCAGTCCAAAAAGCCTGTTTTGTTTTAGAAGGAAAGAACAGACTTTACAGGGCTGGCTCCCTTTTCTCCAAGTTGTGTGTTTGCCTGTGATAATTCCAAGCAACACCTATTCAGAATTTATTTTTTTCCTCTGTTTTCATGGAACAAGGTTTATAAATGCCTCATGTGCCTGATATGACATGCTTAGACAGCATCTATGTGTCTTCATTTAATGTCCTTACTTTAAAACCAGCCATGAAGAGTCTGGACAATTAAAATCCCTCTTTACATGACACAGTATTCCCATGTTATTATTCGATCTTCCGCATCTCCTGGAATCCACTGGTGGTCAAAACTACCTTGATGTACCAGCTTCTGTGCGTTACTTAGGCACAGGTATTCTGAAATAGGTGACTTCTGAAAAGCAGTCAAGCAATTGCTGGCTGTTCCCACAGGTGTTCACCCAGGTCAAATTTGCTAGTTTATACATAGGTAGTAGAAATCACCAACAGATGCATTGCCTCTTTGGCTGCTCAGTCTGAGCACTGAGCTGGCAGCAGGTAGTTACAGACAGTGCATGGTGCATGAGTGTTCAATAATTTGGCTCTGTTCCATTTCCCATGTGTCCTTTCTTGCTCTGTACTGGCAGTTCCCTAAGCTCTAGAGAGTCCCTTACGATCAGCACTGGCATTTCACTCTGAAGCTTTACTGTTACGGCTGAATTTCCAGATAGGTCTAGGCCTACCTGAGGGGGATTTCAGGGGAGATTTCACGCACCTCTCTCCTGTTATCACTGCCTAGTAGCTCTGACTGGTCTGCCTGATAGCAGAAGGCACTGACACATGGTCCTGCATATCTACACATCAAGCATAAATTTAACCCTTTCCTAGAATTCTGCATCTTTACTATCGGGTATTAGGCAACTGCAGTTCTGCTGTCATTTCTGTCCTTGCATGCATAGTAGCTTCACTTTGCTATGTGTGTTCTCCCAGTGGGTTTGTTTTCTTTACAGCCCACAACAGCTCCAGCTAAGCCAATGGTCGGATTTCCTTTGGTCAAGGCAGAGTTTGTCCCTTCAGTTGAGTCTCCCTTTTTTTCCAGCTCGTTTCTCAGCTATGCCTTCCACTATCTCTCCTCAATAGGTTGGGCAAGTTCTCACAACTGAACCAGAAATACTCCAAATAAAGCAACAACAGGAAGTTTCTGACTTCCCCTCTTGAATGTGCAACTGAGATTAGCACAGCAAGCCCCTTCCCTTGCTGGGGGACCACAGGTGTCAGCCTGACCAGATCTTCTTACACAGCCTCATGTTGGTGTGCTGTGAGGGGAGTGTTTCTTCGTGGCTAGTGGCACTGACTCTGTGCTGATCTCCTTTCTAGGTGCTGGCACTCTGCTTCGTTCTGATCCTGGGATCCCTGATGCCCTGTCTCCCTGAATTCTCTTCAGCATCACAGACAGTGAAAGCAACACCAGCACCAGACATTTACACTACTAGTAAGAGTGAGTCTAACATGGTTCCTCCATTTCAACTTGTCAAACCATTTCCAGCTCTTCTCTCCATACTCCCTGATCAGGCATGGCATCCTCGCCTCTGTGCCTACCCCGTATGCTGGGATCGTGGCGAGAGAAGATTCCTCATCTGTCGGTGGTACAAACTCTCACAACAGCTCCTTGTTGGGCCTGTTGTCATTCTGTGCTAACCGTTGTCCCAAAACATGACAAGTGTCAAAGGAAGGAACTTGAGAGAAAAGTCTCAGGGCAGACTGGTTGTCTTCTGAAGAGGCTGTGTGTCCAGGGGGGCATTTGCTTCCTGAAACTGGGGGGAGGAGGGTATCCTGCACAGTTATGCATGGACAAGGCTGGGTGAGCATGTGCTGAAACCACCATCATGACCCAAACCCTATGCAAGAGACCTTGTCCTTGTTGTTAACCAATGCTCTCCTTTTTTCCAGTTCAGTCACGGAGCCTCCTTTTCTATGATGAGGGTGCTGGCTCCTTAGAAGAGAGCTATAGCTCCTTCCTAACCATGGACCATCCTGAGGGGTGGGAGGCCAAAAAAAGGCAGTCTGAGGAGGGAAGGCCTCATCTGGCCAGGACACATGAGACAACTAAGTATCTGAGCAAAACCCTGGGGGGTCCTGACCAGAACCAAACTGACCCAACTCTCAGCCACCTCAAAGAGCAATTCCATGAGAGGTAAGCAGGTGGGGCCACCTTCTCAGCCCAAAACACAGCATGGTGTCTGGGGGTAAGCAGCAGGCATGTCCGTCCCCTCTGCTGCAAGCTAAGGACAGCTGAGCTGCCCAGGACAGGCAGTCAGCTAAGAGCACTGGCTGCAGGAGGCCAGTGCTGGTGGGGAGCATAAGAACAAGTTCATTTTCTAGAGCAAAAGTTTGTCGATAAAGCAGTGTCCCACTTGCATAAAGATGTGGAGGGCTGGATGACTCACGTGGTCCCAGGTTTGCATTCCATTTAGAGCTATGGGGAAGGAGTTCATCCTGGTCAGAGCAAGCTAGCTGGGAGGTGAATTTGCATAGGAGGCTACAATGAACCTTGACTGATGCCTTGTCTTTTCTCTTCCTCAGGGAGACAAGCTCCAGTGAGACAACTGAATTCTTGTAGCAGCTGCTGGACCTCAAGGCCTCATCTGTCTGATTGCAGGATTCCCTCCTCACCACGCAACTGAGGGGACTTGGCAGGAGAGGACACTGCATTTAGACACTCCTAAACTGGCCTTGGGTTCAGCTCCTCCCCTTCCCCATCGTCCCCATTAGTGCTGATCTCTCTGAGGGGAGTCACAGGACTGCCAGAACCAGCAATAAGTGTCTGGAGAAGCCCTGAGACTCCCTCTTCTCCTGGCCTTACCTCCTGCTTAAATGAGCACTACCCTATGGATGTGGGCTCACCTTGAAGTGGAGGGAGATCAGGGGAAGCCCACAAACTATTCAGCTCACTCCCCAAAGCCTCCAGACCAAGGGGGCTGTCCCCACATGTGTACCCCTTGGCTACATCAGATGCACCTGAAGGAGAGAGAAAGTGCTGGATTTACTGTCCTGCCTGAGGGTTTTAGGAATGGGTGATGCTGGTGCTGGAGAGATGGCTCTGGAGAGTTTGAGCTCATTCCTTGCCCTCCATATGTTAGTATATTTCTGCTTCCATTGAGAGAAAACCTAGTTCTTCTTTGCTCTAGTTTTCTCTTGATGGACATGCCTACGTAACTTCAACACCAACTATCTGCAAAGATCTGCACACAAACGGAGTGGGGGAGAGAGATCCCAGACAGATAAATCACCATAAAAATTAGCCAACAGCTTCTGGGTGACCAGAGCTCTGAAAGAAAACAACTTTCCCTCACAACCCACTTTGCCCCACTCCCAGCACCCCAGTTTTAGCAGGGGTGGTATTTTTCTTTCTGTTCCCAGCTTGGGCCCTACAGTGCAGTGCTAACCAGATCAGTGGCCTTCTCACTTTCCATTCTGCAGGCCTCCCCCTTTGAGAGTGAGTGAGAGAAACACATTCCCACAAGCCAACCCCCATCCCAGTTCTTCATCCCTGATTCTGCTTGTGCCAAATGGGGTTTTCGTAGGAACCACCAGGGAGAGCTCTGCAACCCATTGGAGAGCTGTCAGATTAGCCATCATTCCCCTCACATCCTCTGTGTGCACAATAGTGTTGAGAAAGCCACTGAGGACATACTGGCATTTCTGGAGACAGGTACATCTGTCAGGAAAGAGGTGGCATGTTGGAATTGGCCAGGGCCACCAAAGACAGTTTTAGACCTCTTCTTTCTAAATGTTGACACCAAAGGTAGCAAACTCTTACCATACCACCTCTCAGGCCAGACTTGCCAAATTTGGTGTTGAAGTGACCTCATCTCAAGCCTATGCCATCCTCTTTAGCACCCAGACACCCATTTCTGACCTTTCTTCCTCTCCAGCAAAAGCCCTGCAAAAAGGCTGAAGTGTCTCCTCACTCCATTCCCTCAGCTGCCATTTGATGGAAGGACAATGTGGGACACGAGTGTCGGAGATCTGGGATGTGGCAGGTTGCCCCATGTGTAACACGGGAGTCCCTGTGCACTCTGCCAGGTCTCACAGCAGGCTCCTCTTCTGCTTGTTTCTCATCAAGCACCCTGGACTCACTCTGCACTGCCCCAGCCTCTCTTCTTCCCCCAGGCCGGGAGTGGAGAATGCTCCCTGTAGAGGAAGGATGGAATGGCTCTTGCTCAAGGACTGAGAGAAGTGAGGGAAGGGCCCTCACATCCTTCTGTTCTCCCTTTTGAAAATTGGTTTTGCCCCTCAAAGTCATTTAGGAAAATCTGGGCACAGCTAGCTGCAACCGTGCATGCGTGGCCAGTGGGGTGATGAAGAGGAAGGCTTTCAGCACAGCTCTGCTCTCCCCACAGGACCTGCTGGTCACCAGATACCACTGCACTCCCCATCCTCCACCTCCACCCCAGCACAAAGAACCACTGCCGGGTCCAAGCACGCCCTCCTCCACCCCAACACTTCACTGAGCATGTCCCCATGCCTCCCACTCCCACTGTTGTACAGAGATCAAGAGCAGAACTCGTTTGTACATAATGAAACTTATTTTGTATTATTGCCGATCCCTTAAGATATTGTATTTTGGAGACTCTCAGATCCTATTTTCAGTATTGTATTTTATTAAGAATTAGTGCGGGCTTGGCATCTATGAACTTTCTTGTAGCAGCTCACTTTCCACTTATACTCCAACAGCTGCTTCTTCCCTCTTAGGGTTTTTTTTGTGGTTTTTGTTTTGTTTTGTTTTATTTTCAAGCCACCCTTTCTCCTCCTTCTATCAATTGCTCTGCATTTGCTTTATGAAGCAAAATAAAAATAAAATAAAAAGATGCAGCATCAGCCCTGGGTTGACAGGTGCTTTTATTGAGGCATGGTTGTCATGCCAGCCCACATGCACAGCTCCTCACCTCCTGCTCCCTGTCCCATTCCCTGGCCACGTGCAAAACTGATTCAGTACTGGGACCTCATGCTCCATGTCAGGGGCTAGAAACAAACTTGAATGTTTTATTTACAGCAGCACTGTCATTGTCATTTCCTCTGCAGTTCTGAACAGGTCAGAACTGTTCTGCCTCAGTTTCTTTTCCGCCTTTGAAACCATTATCATCCTCTTAGAAGAAGGAAGATCATGGAAGAAAGTGTATGAGGTGCAATGAGCTACTCTGATGAAGAGGCTGTGCAGGGGTCTGTACAACAAAGACACAGCTCATAGCACCATGGTCCTATCCTGTCTGAAAAAATACTGAAATCTTTTCATTAACTGTAAAAGCAGAGCAGCTGCCCTCAGATTGGCAGTGACCTGGGTCCTGGCTGTCTGTCAGCCTGTACCTCTGACAGTCCATTTACATCTGCGAAAACTGATAGGTTTTGTCCTGATTTTATGTGAAATACGAAACAACACGGGGTCTAGAAAACAAATTTTCATCTTCTGGCAAGCTCCAAGTGGGTTCATTAGAATTTGGCCATTGAAACAACAACTTGCAGTCAGCCCTCCAAGTCTGGAAGGCAGCCCAAGCAGGAGCTCCTTTCAGAGATGCTGTAAGGTGTCTTTATCTCCCACCTTTGGCTGGGCTGGTACAGCAGAACTCTGCCACAGCAGGGTGTGAGGGTTGGGGCTTGCAAAGGTCTCTTTCTGCAGATTATAATTTCTTTGTGGAGAGGAGTAAAGCTGTTGCCTTGCTGTTTTGACTGAGCTGGACATTGAACAGTGTCTGGGAGAGACAGGAACTCTCTTTTCTGAGCTGAGTCTGTACTGCCAAGAGGGAGTTTGATGTGAGATCCATGGCAAATTAGTCTGACATGGGTTTTGCAGACCCTTGCAGAGCTCCCTTCCCCTGCCTACCCACCAACGCAAGGAAATGCCTGACCCTGCCCTGCAGTTTCTTCCAGGGCCAGAACTAGTTGTGAGTTGAGAATCTGATGTTTCCCCTGCAGCACCTTGTCCAAAAGCAGCCTCCTAACCCTGTGTCAGTATGATGCACCTTCCCTCGCTATGGGGTGGGGCTGCTCCCTGCACTCACCAGATTTCGTCTAAAGGAAGTGTTCCTGCTTTGCTCAGCCCTGTGAAACTTCACACAGCTCTTTGGGAATTGCCTTCCAGGGAGATTTCGGCCTACACCCTTCATGCACACTCCAAAACAGGTGCAAGAGGGAAGCTCTTAAAAGGATGAGTTCTCAGGCTTTGGCTCCTTTAACACTGATGCAGCCAGAGCAATCAGAAGCCCTTCCATCAGGAGAAAATTTCCCTTCATTTTGACAAATCCTCCTAATTCTGCAGTCCACCAGATAACTCTGAGCTGCTCAAAGCAGGCACATTAGGATATTTTGATCCCCGCTGTGCCTCCCAAAATGCACCAGCCAATCACACCTACCAATTTGGCTACAGCAACTAATTAGAGCAGATTGAGAGAATTAGCAAAGCAAGAGTCACCTTCTTTACAAGTCACCTTCAGCCTCACTCAATTGCGCTTGGTCTGCTCCAAGTGCCCCGGCTGAGCTCTGCCACAACAAGCTGGGCTTCTGCCCATTCAGGGTCACATTTCTCAGAAGCCTCTGCACTGTCAATTCATACAAGCCCTGAACAAAAAAATGCTAACAGAACACGGACTTTGTTTTTCAGAGACAAATTATTCCCGATTGTTCTGTTACCAAGCCAATTTAAAAAAAAAAAAAGAGAGAGAGAGAAAATAATTGGGTTTTGTGGCTTGCCGCTGCCAAGCGGGTCACTGGCAGTGCGTGGCAGCAGCCTGGTGGATATGTTTTGTTTGTTACAGAAGGACACATGCTATTAGGGCTCTCAGGAGAGTATCTGCTCTCCAAGCCCTGCGTGGTCCCTCTTGCTGTTCCCACTCGGGAGTGTGCTAGCAGTTGTCTCACACATCCATCATGGGATAAACAGGCTTTGGTCCTGCTACCTGGCAAGAATCCTGGGCTTTTGGACACCTTCTGGGGAAAATAGGGCAGTTGCACCCCCTCACACCCGCCAGGTGCTGGGGGCTTGTTAACAGCAATGGCACCTGGATGGACACTGACCTGGCCTGCCTCAACAAATCTGTGTTGATTTTCTAATCTGGTGGCTGAAATGGGGCTTAGAGGTGAGCAGAGTGGAGGTTCTTCTTGTGCCCAGGGAAGGAGACTGTACCTTCACAGAGCTTTACGCACTAGAAATGCCACTTCCTGGAAAGCTCATGTCCTGCCTATGCCTGCAAAAACAAGGATGGGGTCTTGTATGGTAATTACCAATATGCCTTTGCACGGTCCCACATGCCCACGCAGAAAGAAATCCCTACCCAGGGCACAGGAGAGGCACACTCCTGCATGTCCCCCAGCTAAGCAGGTAAGCACCAAGTAAGCAGGTGAGCTGGCTCAGCTGAAGGGTGCCAGGAGGACAGGACTGACCCAATCCTACTGTCCAGCCCCATCATCTTCAGGCAGCATCTGGCTGCTCTTCCCAAGTCCTCAGGGAGCTCCAAGTGAAAGGTGACCTCATTCATGACAGAAACACGAAACATCCAGCAGAGAGATGGGCAGAGAGAGATGCAGAAGCCTGTGCAATCTATTACATCCCTCCATGCAGGCATATCCTGTGATGTCTCATCTTCTCCAGACACGCAAAATCTGGCCTGCCTCGCCTGTGTGACAGCTATACAATCTGGCATGTGGGTAGAAAGGTAGAAACCCTCTGCTGGCAGCTGGTCCCCACAGAGGGGGTTTCTGTAGAGCAGGATTAGGCCCCTTGGGAAGGCAGGAGGCACCCAGTGTCCAGCCCTTTACTCTGACTTGACCGAAGGCACTGTTAGTTCAGGGCTCTCCTGTGCCTGCAATAAAGGCCTCTGCTTCCCACCCTGAAGCTCATTTCCTATGGCACTGACACATCCACCAGCGAGAAATGCTCTCCTTTCTTTCCTACCTGGAAGTCTGGACCCTGCTCTCACCCGACTTCCTACTTGTATCCATCCCTGGCTGGCCGTCCACTTCCTCAGCTTGGTGGCCACAAACTTCTTTAACCATAAGGGACAAGACAGATGTTTCCCAAAATTCCCTGGGAGCAAGAGTGGACCTGCATTCTGCACCCCCTGTAGCTCCTCTGGGCAGCCCATCTTTGTCCTGCCCTGGCAGCCCAGCTGGCATAGATGAAGGTGGCCCCCATAGTCCATGGCAGCAGAGGCTCCATAGGCCAGGAAGAGCCCCAGGGCAGAAAGAGAAGCATTGTACTGTGGGTGGTGAGAAGAACAAGGTGTCACAGGTCCCTCTGCACCAGCTGGGCACCCGCTGCTTTTCCCTTTCCACAACCTGCTCCAAGCCTCTGTGAGCAGCAGGAGGACATGGAGCAGGGCTGTGCACCCATGCAGGGAGTACTGGCAAGCTCCCAAGCAGGTCTCTGTCCCCACAAGTAAGGGTGAAGCTGTTTCCCCAGGGCCAGCTGTGCTTGTTGGGGAGGGCTCACCCAGCAGCACTCCAGCTTTCAAGGAGAACAAAACCCCTGTGGGGGCTGGAAGGGCTGAGTCACACAGCGAGGAGGGTGTGGGGCTCCCTGCCAGTCACGATTCTGCGGAGGAGTGGGCTTGGGGGCTGCTGTTCCCCTGGGAGGCACAAATTCCCCAGGAGGTGCAGCCAGAGACAGATGTCATTGTGACTTTTCAGGCCAGACAAAGGCTCAGTAACTTGAACTGGAGGTGCCAGTAGGCTGTGGTTATCAGGAAAAGACACAGCACTTCTTCAGCCCCTGCTGCTTCCCAGGTTGAGGTCAGGAGTGGCATGGGAGCGTGCTCTGCCACAGCACCCTGCCGCAGAGGTGCCACAGGGCCACATGGAGGTGATGGGGAGTACTGGCATGAGGGGTGAGATGCTCCTGATGACTCCCGAGGTGATACAACACTCAGAGCAGGTTGAGGACAGGTTCCTGCTCCCATCATGCCAGACTTTCATGGGAAAACACTGGAATTACAGGTGAGTGCAATGTGCTCTTGGTGCAGTACATGATTGTAGGACCTTGCCATGATGCAGGGGATGGCTCTTACAGACACAAATTTTGAATTTTCCGGGGCCTAGCAGGTAAAGGCACAGCATATGAATCTGGGGCAGAACAAATCAGGCACATATGAGAGCTTTGTAGGGATCTCTTACCCCAGCTGACATCCGCAGCACCAGGGTGGGCTGGGACTGAGGTCACAAAGTCCAGTCACAGCCCAGGACAAACAAATGATGCAACTCTTCTGATGGATGTGGGCAGGGAACAGAAGGGTGGTTCTATCTTTCGATGCCAAGATGGGAGAAAAATTGACTTGAATAAGAAAAAATCAGGAATAATGTAACATCCTAAGTGGCAAGGATCTGAGTGAGCCAGCTGGAAGGACAGAGGCCATGCTACAGCAATACCTCTGCTCAGCTGCGTACCACTGTCCACAGCTGGGGACCCTGTCCCTGGACAGATCTCATCCATGTTGGATGATTGGACACAGCAGCAGGTACTTTGCTCTGCTGGGGCTGCTGCTGTCACACAGTTTTCCAGGCTGCCTGACTTCACCTGACAGCAGGTCTGGTTAAGATAAGTGGCTGAGACCCAGCTCCCTGAGCCACCCTTGCAGGCAGGCAGGTGCCAGCTGGACCGCAGGCAGAGAGGGATGGCTGAGTTGTCACCCTCCTCTGCCTTCCCAGACTCCGAAGAGTTAAGTGCCAGTTTCAAGAGTCTCTAAGGTGACACCAGGCTGCCTGCTGGATGCAGCTCCCCACAGCCCCCTCCCCACGCATACAGCATACACTCATGCTCACTTTTTGCTTTGTCTTTTGAGAGCTGCTCCAGGCTTTGTGCACAGGCACTTTCCTCGCTACCTACCTTTCCCTGCTGCTCCTGCTCAGCTGCTGGTGCCGGGGACAGTGACAGACGTGCCTGGCTCCAGAGGGACCTCGCAGAAGAAAATCCAAGCTCTCTTTTGCTCGCTACAAGCATCGCTATCCCTGGACTGTGCTTCTCCAGCAAACACCGTGTTCTCCACTCCCTCCCCGCTGCTCTCACGGTGCCAGCACCTCCAAGGAGCAGCACCAACATCTTCAGGTTTGTGTCAGATATTCCTCCGCTTCGGAGTGGCAGGGCAGTAGAGACGGCAGGAGGCTGAGCTGCTGCATCTGAGCTATCCAAGCTGCTATCAAGAGACCAATAAATACCACTGCAAAAAGTTGGACGCTGTTTTTTCTTGTGCTTGTGCTCCCTCAGGGAGTTAAACCTTGCCAGGATTGTCCCACGGCCCTGGGGAGGCAAAGCGGAGCAAACTGTGTGACCCTGTGCGGCACGACCAGGCTGCCCAAGAAGTTCTGGGGGCAGAGTGGGACTCCTCGCCTAGAGAGACAACTCACTCCAGCATGGCCGAAGGTCCCGGGAGCTGGAGAGACTTTTCCCCTGCCAGGAGTGATGGTGAAGTGGCCAGGGGAGCCACAGCAAGCCTCTGGGGAGCAGCAGATACAGAGAGCACTGGGCGAGCACAACGCTTGGGCCTCCGCAGCACGGATCCAGCCTGGGAGGAGATGAGAGGAGCAGTGGCCCTGGCAGAGGCGGAGGAGCAGTTCCTGCACTTGGCCATCAGAAAGCAGGTCTCCTACAGGTAGGAACACCTGGGTCCCCAAGTGTCAGGGCTGCGCTGGGGCACTGGAGTGGCCTGTCCCTGAGGCATCTCCCTCCCAGGGGGTCAGGGTTGGCTCTTTCCACCGACCACCAGCACATTCCCACCAGGAATCATCTCAGCACAGAGACAAGGCAACCAGTTAGTCCAGTCCCTGCCATCGCATGCAAGAGCCCCCTCTGCAGTGGCAGTCCCATTATCACCTTTGCAGGCCCCCTTATTTTCCTTCTACCCAACTCCCCCTTCCCATGCTGGGGCTGCAGTGCCTCCTAGACAGTGGTCTGGGCCTTTTGGGGGTACCTTGCAGCAAGAGGAGATCTGTCCTGGCTTTTGGTTTCACTCTTCTGTCACAACTCCTGTGCTTACCCACCCCTTCTATCACCAAGCAAAGCTGGTAGAGGTGAAGAGTGATTCTTACAGCTCTCATGGGGCTTATGGGAGCCACTGCCTGGTGATACCCAGGTGAGCTCCTATTCCCAACTCCAACCATAATGTCCAAAATCCTGCTTGGGTCAGCATCTCCAGGACTTCAGCTCTATTCTTCTGTCACAGCAAATAAGGTCTGGTGTCCCAGCCTGCCCTTTCTTTTGCTAGAAGTGTGTTTAAGCCCTTCTATGATTTACTACCCCCCATCTTTGCAGAATGGCTTTCAGGTGTAAGTGAGGAGAAATCCTTTGACCCTTGCACCTGCCCAGAGTAAACATGAGCACTTGCAGAACTGACCCTGGACTGCTGTGAGGGTCTGGGACTGAGAGGAGGGGAGAAGGCAGGAGCTGCCTTCTTACCATTCTCCAGAGCTGGCATGGCCCAGAGATGTCTGTGTCCTTCTGAGCTCCATGTCACCATGTCATGCCATGCTCAGCAAGTGCCACAAAGTTTACAAGCAGGTGGAACACTGACGTGGAGAATCTTGGTGCCATATCCACTGCCATGGCAGACAGAGGCTGGATGATCTCTCCTACCTCTGGTCTGGGCCTTGGGGACCCTGGGGTGCAGAGCTCTGCCAGGGGGAAGAGTTTGGGCAGGAGCTGTCGGTCACCCCCCATCTGCACTCCCACATGTACAGCAGCCCTTTTCCCTCCCTTGCAAGGGCTTCAGTGCAAGCTGTGAGCAAATTGCTCTCTAATACTGCAGTAATGGGAACTAATGGGAAACCTTATTAGTGTCTGCAGAGCAGGAGGGGCCCTGAAGCTGACTCATCCCCAGTATTTGTTATTCGAGTAGTGGGTGGTGAGCAGGAGCCGGGGTGGCAGAGACCTCCCCAGGTGCCCTATGTCCCTGAGCCTTGCCATGAGCTGGGGCAACAGGCAGCCCTCCTGGTCCTCGTTCTTTACCTAGGGCTGCTCACTGAGGCACCAGGCAGAGCTAGGAGGGTCTCTGCTCTGATGCCACAGAGGATGAGGAATTACCGTGCCAAGCAGAGCAGGATTTTCCCCTCTTAGCTGTCTTCTCCAGATGTGCACAGTGTGTTTTGCGAACAGATTAGCCAGCTGCAATTTTCCAGCCTCCCCGGGGGAGGAAGGGACCATATTGCAACCTAAATTATCAGCCTGAATTTGTTCCAGAATCGTCTAAGGTTGCCAGGGATTTTATACACCCTGCCCGTCCCACCCCAGCCACCCCAAGCAGGTGGCACAGTTGACATGCTCCAGCCTGTGCTGCCCTTACACAAAGCACCTCTGTCCTACACAACCCTCACAAGGGGTCTCTTTGCAAGTGAATTTTCCCCACCCGATGCAGGCTTTGCAGAAGGGAGTATTCTGAGAGGTTGGAGGGAATGCTGCAGCAATGTGAAGGCCAGCAGCAAAGGAAGAAGTGCTTGGGATGAGCTGCTTCCTCTACCCAGTGTTTTGGACAGCCAAGCAAAGGGAAGGAGAAATGGGAGAGGAAGTGTCTGGGGGTGGAAACCTGATTGTGCTGTCCCATGACACACCCATGTAGTTTCGGGTCTGGCTGCTTCCTTGGGCAGGTCACGTGATGATGGAGCTGTTACCCAGAGGGGGGCTAACCTTCTATCATGTGCCCCTCCTGCAGCATGAGAAGTCCTAGGGGGCTGACAGAAATCCCCTTGCTGTGCTGTCCAGCTCTAGAGACACTTACTGAGCCCTGGTACAGAGTTTGGAGGACCTCCTCCATGGGCCGTGGGCATCACAGGTATCCTCAATGTCAGCCAAAGGTTGGAGGCCCCAGTCCTCTTGCTGCCAACCTGCCTGCTCCTGCTGGGACCCATTAGTCATCATGAGGGGCAGGCAGCATAAGCTGCTATATAAAGGTTTTGAAATGAGCAGAAATTATATTAATCCCATGGAAATAAAGTTCCTTCCATAAATAGCTGCCACGGTGTATGGAGGCGCCTTGGGCGGGTGGAAGAGAGCTCAGCAGTCAGGTTATATTTAGGGATTTGAGTAGCAGTTTCGTGCCAGACTTATTAATGATGCTGGCTTGTGCACCAGATTTGCACATTCTGGGACAATTTTCCCAGTAGGGAGGTGCCTCTGGTGCCAGAAGGACCCAATGCCCTCTGTCACCACAGCAAGCCCAAAGCAAGCACCAGGGTTGTGTGCCTCTATCCCTGGACAGTCACTTGGGCCAAGGGGAGTCCAAAGTCAGCTCCTGCTTGCCTTGAGTGTCTCCACCAAGGTTTTGTGGTAGGGCAGGATCATCTCCAGCTCCCAGAGTGGGGTAGCTCCAGTGGCAATAAGGCAAGCTAGAGGCTGGAGGAACTTTGCTGAAGAGAAAGCCGACCTGGAGCCAGAGGCCCGGGACAGGTGGTGGCAGGTCACAGCAGCACCCTGCAACCTCTCCCAAGCAGTTGTGGGCTCCCTCTCAATTTCATCATTGCTTTCAGGGTGATGCTTGCAGCAGTAGCCTTTGCCACTATCACTGCTCCCAGCAACCCAGCCCAGATAGGTGTTTACCCAGAAAGGAAACCACAAGCACACAAAAGCTCCTGTTCGAGCTCTCCGCAGGCTCTGTCTATGGGGCAGGGTGCCAGGTGTCAGACACGTACCCTTTGGCTCTCAGTCACGGCCGGAGGTAGTGCCCAGACCAGCCCACACACCACAAGGCTCCACACAGGCATCTCTGGCAGCAGGGAGAGGGGGTCCTGTGTCCCTCTGTGCCCTTCAGCTGGCTCCCGTCCCTGCTAAGGAGATGTGAGGCATCTCGGCTCACATTCAGCGCGGTCCCCGGCTGGCAGATAGGACGCAGCTAATGCACCTCACAGGCTGTTCTGTGCCAGGAAGCTAAATATAACCCGCAGAGTGGAGCAGAGGGGGCTGCTTTGTAATGTAAATAGCAAGGGAGCTTGGTCATAGAGCAGGCAGGCCAGAGGGGAGAGCTGGCAGGAGCTACTGGAGAGAGGGAGGTAGGAGTCTTGAGGGGCCCAGCGGAAGACGGTTGCAACTCTCTGCTGTCTTCTCTTCCTTTTGCCTTCAGGTCTGGACTCTGGATGTTTGTGAAGTCCCAGGGCAGCCTGGGCAGCTCAGGGGCTGAGGAAGAAGGAAAGGAGAGCCTCCACTGTCTGCAGGGAGAAAGGGACAGAGAGGGGATCTCCTTCCTCCGAGTCCTGCCTGTTGGCCTTTTAATCATGTTAGCCCTGCTCTGCAGAGCAGCATAATCAAATTCCCATTTGTTTCCAGCAAGCCAAGCCCACTGCACTCTGACAGAGACATCTGTCTCCGCATGCCTCTGTGCAGCAGGGGAAAGGAGATGGGTGGCACGGCCAGAGGGAAGTGCTAGAAATGAGCAGGTGGCTCCTCACAGACCTTGGTCAGGGGTGACAAGCGTCTCCCCTGCCCCGACTCTCTCCAGAACCAGGGACAAGCTCTGCTGGGCCCCACTGTCAGACAAAGGCTCTAGTGCATGGCACAGGGGTGGGATGGATTCGGAGTTGGCATCACTCTGTGCTTGGTGCACAGTGCTGGCGTGTGTTCAGCCTCATTCTGGCTCTCATTCTGGATATTCCTATGTGCAAGGCAGTGGTGAACTGGATATGGGAATGTGTGTAACAAGAGATAGAAACATCCCAAGGGGCAATTTTATAGAAACAGGGAGGTTGTGGGTACAGCCTGGCTGTGTAGGGGCATACCTGCAGCACTGCCAGGGAGGGGTGGCCTGATGCAGCCCCAAGCCCCATCTTAAACCAGGCACACTCCCTGGTTTAAGCTGACCCAAGACCCTGCTGCTGCCAGAGGCAATGCTCCTGCCCTTCCTCCTGCTGTGGTTTTCCCACATCAGGCAAGCCAGGTCAGCTCCCTGAGGCAGCAGAACACAGCCTCCCTCCCCTGTTTGTCCCCACAACCACAGCCTCAGCTTTGCAGGTGGTGTGGCTGTGCAGGGGGACCATGGGCTGGGACTTCTCAAGCAGGCCAGCAGGGAGGTTGTTAGGGACGCTAACCAGTATTAGGGGCAATGCCAACCTGCATCGGAACACCCCAGGGTGGGGAGAGCTGGGATCCCTGAACCAAGAGCCATCCCTTCCCCCACCACTCCCTCCCTTATCTGATCCTGTTCACAATGCATCCCATAGGCAGGTATCCTGCTGAGTTTGGCTGAAGCAGGCAGCTTAATCCTTTCAGTACCAGGGTGCTGCACAAACTAGCATGGAGACAAGGGTGCCAATTCACGGTAACATCCAGCACAGTGACCCCCATCCCTCGCCTGTGCTGCATACAGAGAAGCCTGTGCCAGCAGGGTCTGTCTCCTCTGGCCTCCTGACCAAGAACAGCCAGGACTGGGATTTCCAGGGATTCCTCCACAGTTTTGCACCAAGCCCAAGGGACAGAACTGTGAAAGGACACAGTGACAGAGCACACAGAGGATGGTGAAAGTCCCAGGGCAGGGTGTGTTACTTCTCCAACAGCCTCTCCAAGCCCCAGTGCTCCTGATGCTCCTGGGTAAGAGGATTAGACATCAACACCACGAGACAGAGAACGAAACATGAAAGGGAAATGTCTGCCGGCAGGGAGAAAATGCAACTAACCCATCATGGCATGCAAAGCAGCGGGGATGACGAACCCTTTCCACAATAACAAAACTCTCCCCTCCCTGATCTGTGAGCTGGAGCTAGGCATCCAGGACCTGCCTTTTCCTCTCTGTGCACAGTAATTAGTGCAGTGGGTTGTGTTCAGTTTCAGAGCTTGCCTGGTGAGATCAAGGTCTGTCAATGCTTTTTTTTGCTTTTGATGATGGAGTTTAAAGCAAGACCATGTGCCCCTTTAGAAATGCCATCTGTGCAGGCTGCCAGGACCAGCTTTGTTTGCTTGCCTTTTTCTGGCCCACAGAAGCTGTCCACAGACCCTCTTGGTGATCTGAAGCTCTCCTGGAGCCAGAGCACACCAAGTAGCATCTAGTTGTGAAGAGCTGGGGGTTTTGGAGGTGGGGACAGGCTGGGCCTGCAGGCTTAGGCTGTGTCACCCCAAACTGGGGGATGGATGATGAATGTCAGGCTGTTTCTCTACTCTTTGGAGGCCTCCTAGATGCTTCTACTTTTCACACTGCCCATTCCTGGTTTACCAAGGCATTTTTTCAATGAACTCCAGTGCAGAGTGAGCAGATGCTGGATGTTGTTTTCAGACCCGTCACACAGGGAGGATGCATACACCCAGGGGTTGTGAGTGCTGTGGTGCCCTGTAGGGTAAGGATGTGCATGGCACAGGGTGGGTGGCAGGAAGACAACCCCACTGCCGTGGCCTAGTGTACATGGCGGTGCTGGGACAGCTCTGGGAGAGGGGGCTGTCTCAAGTCTGGGGGCATTCAAAGAACCACTCAGCAAGAAAGGTGCGGCTCCTCGGCGCGCAGCCCAGCGTGCCAGGACGTGCTCCTGCTTGCTGAGGATGCGCACGAGGCTTCGCTGGAGCGGACCCAGCAGAGGAGATGGCCAGCGCCGTGGGAAGAAGGCCGCGCAGCCGGCTGCGATGACAACCGCCCTCACACTTCCAGGAAGTGCAGAGAGAGGAACCAGGTGGAGGGCGCAAACAAAGCCGGGGCCCCGGGCGGGCGGGCGGCGGAGCACTGCCAGGGACTGCCCTCGGGATGACTCCGGAAAGCGGCCGCCGGGGGAGGAAGAGCGAGAGTGAACCCCGGGCTGGCTGAGCACATCAGCTCATGCTGCGGCAGATGTGGCGGCATCGCTCCTGGGACGTTCCCCAGAGCCCTCCGGGGGACTTAGATATAAGGTACCCACCGAGCTGGGCTCTGCCGCCTTCCTCGTACTGTGGGGGGCTAAGGTGCTGTGGCGGGTGCTGACAGCCCGTGCTTCGGGGGCTGGGGGGAAGGCTTCCCCTGCTCGCCCAGCGCCTTGCCAGCAATCCCCTCCTCTTCTCTTAGTGCCTGGGCTTGCGCAGCACAACCTCTCAGCCAGGATGTCACAGGGCCGCGCGGGCGCTTTCGACGCCAAGCCTGTGAGCACAGCGGGCCAGCCGGGCTTTGCTTGGGCTCTCGGTTTCTGGGAAGCCGCAAGGCGTGTCCCCATCCCCACCAGCCCTCCTGGAAACGGCTGTTGCTCGAGGTTGCCAGTGGGACCTGCCCCAGGGTGTTAAGGGTCAGCAGGAGCACCGTGCAGCGGGCAGCCAGGGCCCTGCCCTCGCAGCCCCCGCTTTCAGCCTGGCTCCGCGCCCTTGGAAAGCGGGGAAGCTGCCATTGTCGCCGGCACATTTTCCATGCGAAGGAGAAGCTGCTCTTTGCCTGGACTGGCAGCCATGGCGAGCAGGCCAGCCCCTGCCCCTGCCGCTGCCCGCTGAGCCAGCGACCGCCGGGCCAGGGTGTCGCTGGACTCAGGGAGAAGCGGGGCAGGCGCTCGCCGGGCTGGGTAGGAGCTTCAATGCTGGCCTCGGCGACAAGGCCGGCAGTGGCTCCCGGTCCCCGGAGAGGGAGGTGGCGATGGGGCTGTTGGCTCCGTCCGGCGGTGAACAATGGGAGGCGGAGGCAGTGGGAGGCTCCGCTTCTGCCGCCGAGCCTCTTCCGAGCGCGGGGCGGCGGCGGGGCTGACACGCGGCTTCCTGAGGCGGCGGCGCCGGGCGCGGGGCCACGGGACGGGCTCCGCCGCCGGTCCCGCTCCCCAAGCTCGGCAGGCGGCGCTGG
>VZRV01008896.1:2241780-2465257 GCA_013398115.1 Falcunculus frontatus | reverse complement strand
CGGCTGCACTTCCTGCCCGCGGCCCCGGTGGAGCGGGGGAACCCGGGCCGGCCGCGCCCCCCGCCCGCCCCTGGTGCCCTCCCCTGGCTCGGAACTCCGGTGGCGGCGGCGCCGCCGAGCTTTGAGCTCAGCCATGCAGGCGGCTCAGCCTCCGCCGTCCGGCGGCTCGCCCTCCGCCGCCTCCTCCGACAGCGCCGCCGCCGCCACCGCCACAGCCGACTCCTCCGGGGCGTCAGGCGGCGCCGAGCCCGAGTGGGGGCCGCCACCTCCGCTGGGCCGCCGGCACAGCAACAAGCGCTTCACTGGCCTCAAGCTCTTCGGGCGCAGGTGAGCACCGGGCGGGGCGGGCGGCGGGACGGTGGGTCCCGCCAGGCGGGCGAGCTCCGGATGGTGCCTACACCGCCTCCCCGGCACCTGGCGGCGGAGCGGGGCCGAAGGGAGCTAGGCTCCCGGGCAAGGGCTGGCTGTAGGCGGCTGGAGCATCCGGAACGGAGGCGGCGGAGCACCGGCTTCCGAGGAGCCTCCCGCCGCCGGGCCGTCGGCAGCCGCCTCACCAGGCCCGGTCGAGGGGCTGACCCCGGCTGGGCGCAGCCGCAGGGGGATGCGGGACACGGTGTGGGGATGGAGCGGGGAGTTTGCTTTTCGCTCCTTTCGAGCTCTTGGCACGAGCGGTCGGAAGTTGGGGAGCATTGCCCTCGCTGCGCGCTGTCCTCCCCGTGGAGTCGGAGCCTCGTTTCTGGGGGATTCGCTTCCACCTGCCCAGAACTGCCTGTCTCCATCCCCGCACGCCCGTCCCGTGCTTTGCCTGCGACGCTGGCAGTCCTGCCGCGCCGGGGGATGGCTGTGCTCGCTGGGATCCCGGCTGTGCATGCATCCTTCCCAGAGCCAGCCGGGCTCCTTGTGCCTCCCTCAGCCTCTCTGTTGGCCTCGTGGGGATTTGGACCGTGTAAGCGAAGTACCTAGAAGTACCAGAGCCTGGTACCTCTGCCATCCGGAGGTCTTTGTAAACACTAAATAACTGAGGTCTGAAGGAACCTCTGGAGATCGCCTGGTCCACACTGCTCTCTCAAAGCAGAGTCGAATTTGATCGGGCTACTGATGTTGAGTGTTGAGAGTTGCCAGAGTGTAGAGAACACAGCTTCCATGGACACTCACTGTCATGCTTCAGCTCCTCGGGATTTTTTTTTCCTCTAATAACTATTCAATTTCCCTTGTTGCGACCTGTGCCTGGTCTCTCTCAGGTTGTCACTCTGTACATCTGGGCAGCATCTGACCCAGTCTCCTCCGTACCTTCCCATGAGGTTGCTGAAGATGGTAATAATGTTCCCCCTCAAACTTTTCTGCAGGCCAAACCGCCCCCATTATCTCATCCTCTCCTTGTACTTGATTACTCTTGCCCCCAGCCGTGTTGGTGGCCCTGTGACAAACTTGCTACATCTCATGAGTATTTTCGGCATATGGGAGCAGTTGAAGCAGGATGCAGTGCCACCAGGGTGGTATCACACGTGCTGAATGGAGGGGGAAGGCCCCAATTTCAACCTCCACAGCCAAGCCGGAACTGGGAGTGGATGGCTTGCAAGGTCACTCCACCACAGAGTGGTGTTCTCTGCTCTGCTTTCAGAGCTGTCGGCAGTGGCTGCCTTGAGCTCCTGGCAGTCTCTGGCCTGTTCCCAATACTGTGTGGCATCTCTCTCTGACTCCTGGGGCTTCAGGCTGCTGTTACTGCAATGCAGATCAGAGCCAAGGGGAAGTTCTCCACGTGTGAATAACCTTTGGCAGCATGGACACATGGGGAGAGGCAAAGTGGGATGGGCAGGAAGAGCTGGAGGAGGCCAGCCAGGCCCACCAGGATAGCTGGAAATGCCCATTGGGTTGTTTGGTGCATGGATACTTCTCTCGCCCTTCTGCTGCTGATGTAGGGACCCAGTTCCCTCTGGCTCAGGATGATGAATGCAGCACCCAGAGCTGCAGGGTAGTGAGGAGAGACTCCCACGGACCTCTGAGATTGAAGGGGCTCCCACGCACGCCAGTGGGAGGTGGACTCGATGGAAAGTCATGCACGATAATTAGCTGCACGCTACTGAATTCATGCCCACCTGAGTGCTGGAGCAGAGGATGGCATGAAGTTTCTTCACCTCCTCTGACAGAACTATGAGGGAAGGCTGTGCTACACTTCCTTTTGTCAAGAAGTACAGCCAGCCCCTACCCCCCAAATGCCTTCCAACAGCCATCAGTGAGGAAATTTGCACCCTCTTCTATTCTGAGCTTTACCCAGAGCATATGTGTCTAGGAAACAGGTTTAGAGGAAGCTTAAGTAATCGGGAGGAATTTGATCGCTGGCAGCAGTGAGTCTCTGGAGGGCCCTGGCTTCAAGGAGAGAGGTCTCCTGAGGTGGACACCCCGTGCTGGACTCTGCCTGCAGCAACACTGGAAGGCATGGCCAGGGGAGGCAGGGGTCTGCAAAATGGAAAGAGAGCCTGTCTTGTCCACAGGGCAGGCAAGCCCTCAGGGGATTTGAAACAACAGAAAAGTGAGCCTCCAAGCTCTGGCCTTTGGTGGTACCTTAGTCCTGTGTTTTGCAAGCAGGCTTATTTCTGTACCTGATAATTGCTGTACAGGAGGGTGGAGTAATTGGCTCTAGAGCTGACAGAGACAAGTGCACAATACATGCATCCGGGGCATGGATGGGTAATTCTTTTAATTGGGCTGATAAAGAGATTGGGACTGATCAGATAAGAGGTGGTTAGGATTAAATTGCCTTTCTAGGTGCCCTGTTTCTTGTGCTGTGAGTGAACTGCACATTTACCCTTTCCAGGGAGGAATTGGGGAAGGAGTGTAAGTGCTGGGGACAGTGCCTATTTCTTGCTCACCTCCGTGCCAGTGAGCTGGGATGCTGAAATGGATCTTGCCTGTGGGCTTCAGAGCTTCTGTAAGAAATCCCACTTCAAAGGAAGCTTATGTAATGGCTGGTGTGATAGCATAAGCAGGGACAATAGCCACCAGTGGGGCAGCTGGCAGATAGTAGTCCAGCAGAGAGCATGGGACCAAGTTTTTGGCTGGGACCCTTTGGCAGGTCTTGTGCTGAAGCCTGCATGTGAGCCTGGGGGTGCCTGCCACTGCCCCAGGAAAGGTCTGTGGGTGTCACAGCCTGTGGGTAAACGGCACTCAAGAAACTGAGCTGAGCACCCGCCTACATCTTTCTGGAACGTCACTTGTCGCTGTCTTTCTTGCAGCTTGATGCTTACACCCATGTGAAAGCTGAGAACGATGTGCCACTGGGACAGCAGCCCAGCCTTCCCCATCCCTGCTGTGGGGGGGGTGCCCTCAAACCTGCTGGCCCTTGGGCCCACTTTCCCCTGTGCAGGTGCAGTAGAGGGGCTGTGCATTGGGGTAAGCCCCAGGTGCCCTGGGGGAAGACCAGATGGTAGTGAGGAGCCTGAAGTTTGTGCTCTGCAGGCTGGCAGGCTGAGAGCAGTGCTTCCCTCGGGACAAGCTTTTTCACGAGGCACCTTACTGCCAGCTGACTGTTGAGCAATCATCTTCCTACTTCTCCACGCATGCAGATTTTGTATGCCTCTAGCTCTGAAGCCTTCCAGCCTCTGCTCCTCATCCTGCTCAGAGGTGATGGGTAGCTTTAGGTGGGCCTGGGCCAGTGTCACCTGTGGGAATCCCCAGCTGTCCCCTGTAGTGACACTTGGGCTTGTTTGCTGGGCAGATGGGATGTGCCAAGAGAGTTATTTCCGCTGCTGTGTTTGCTCTGTGATCTCTGCTCAGGGCCTGACCTCCTGTGGGGCTGCTCAGGGACTTCTTATCTTGACGGGGGAAAAATAAAGCACTGGGCACACTGAGCAGCCATACCTGTTGGCAGCCAATGCAACCTCGCAGCGGAGCCAGGCTGGGGCAGCTGCCAGCTCACAGTGGGGCTATGAGATAGGACAGGGAAGGATCAGAGCATGAGGGTCTGACTGCTTCCGGAGGCTGAGGTCCTCCGTGTGTGGACCCTAGCTGCCACCTGCCTTGTCTCTCCAGTCCCAGGCACCCAGTGGCAGCTCTCCTGCACTCCCAAGATCAGAGCAGGAGCTGCCACAGTGACATATGCCTGCGCCAGAGAAGGTGTCAGGACCTTTAATTATAGCATCGTAGAATGGTTTAGGTTGGAAGATAATCCGCTTCCAACCTTCCCACCATGGGCAGGGACACCTTCCACTAATCTTCTTAGGAGCTGGAGCATCCTTTCCAGGAAACCCTGTAATCTCCTCAAGGGGCTGAAAGGAGGGAGGATGATGGACCTCTTTCCTCCTTTAAACAAAAACAATAGGAAGAGAGTCGGGCACTGGGAGTGGGCACAGGTCTTTTTGCAAGGATACAGTGTTGAGAGGGGAGAGGCAGAGCTGTGGGTGGTTGCAAGCAGGGAGAGTTTGAGAGCTGTTTGATTGTGTGAGTCCTCCTGAGGACTAAGGAAATGCTCGTAAGGGGAGACGAGCCCTCTGCAATGGGGGCAATGCTCTCAGGAAAGGCAACCTGAGCTCTGGCAGGTGGTGGGAGACACAGTGTAGGATTTCCTTCGCTCATCATCGTGCAGTGCTTGGGGAGCAGACAATCTCCCCAGAGACTTGGCAAAGCCTCTGAATTAAACTTGCAGCTCTGCTCTTGGTGGAGCTGTTTTCTTTTTCCCAGGTGACTCTGTGAGCTGAAGCTCCTGAGTTCTCTCTCAGCCACGCATTCGCTTGCTTGCTGGTTATTTTAAACCAGTGCTGACTTTGAGATGCTGAGTTCAAGAGTAGAGCAAGGGCTGTAGGCTAAGACTCCTTGACCCTTGGGCCCACAAACAATCTTTTTTGGAAGGGATGGGGAACTGGCAGGAGGTGAATGGCTTCTGCTGGAGACTTTTGGAGGTAGGGACTCTGGTGCAGATATGACTTGAGAACATGGGCTAGACGTGGAAATAGGGGAAACCTGTCCTGCTGGTTCTTGAGTTGGCACCAGACTCTGGGGATAGTAAGTGGCTCTGTCTTTGCAATCCTGAGTTCAAGAGCTTTCCCTGGGCCAGCTCTCCAGTAATACAAAAGTAATACTCAGTGTTTCTGTTGCAACTTGCAGACCCAGCAGCAGCTGCAGTCTGTCTTTGGGAGCTGGGAGGCTTTCTTCTTCTCCCCATCAGGATGCCAGGTGGAGGGTGAAGTTCTACCAAGGCAAGCAGTGAGGCTGCGCTGGCCAGGCCGGTACCCAGCAGGGATGGAGTCCTGTCCACACTGGACATATGTGTTACACCCAGTGCTGTTCTCTTCCCGCCTGCGGTTTAGGGGTTGATGCCTTAGGGTGCTAATTTTGTAGTTAACTGTGAGCTCTGCCCCCAGGGGAAGCTCTTCCTCACTGTGCCAGGATGAGGAGCTGAGAGGATCTCTTTCCCACTCCTTGCTGTCCCAGACAGTAGGACTTAATGGGCCTCCTGTCTCAGCCCTGCCTGCTGGGCAGGTTGTGCTGTCTGGGTTAGGCTGTCAGTTCCAGTTTCTACCTGTGACCATTGCTCCCATGCCTAGAAATAGCCTGGCTGAGCTTCCCAGTGGTTCAGGGCCTGGGGAAATGAGCTGAGCATGCCCCATCTCTGAGAAGCCCTGCCCAGCTGTGAGAACTGGAGACCTGTCTCTGGGGGGACTGCAGGATGCTGCCCAAGCTGTGGGTGCAGGGTGGTAGGTACATGGCACTGATGGGAAAGACGCACTCTGGGAGCAGAGGTCTGGCTGGAGGTAGTCCCACCCTTTGGCTGCCATCCTGTCCTCCCTGTGCCCTGTGTTGGTGGGAGATTCCTTTAGTGTGTCTCATGGGCTGTTGCTGGCCCCCTGGCATTACTGCCGGATGCCAGCTTGAGGCAGGCTCTAGTCCCAGCCCCACGTAGGGGCACCCAGCCAGAGTGTGAAAATCCCACCCAGCACCAACAGGCAAGAGCTTAGTGTTTGCCCTTTCCCTGGCTCCACTCACCCCATCTCCCTTTCCCTGCTTGCGAGCAGCATCTTGTTTCTTTGTGGGGCTGGAGCAGCCTCGGCTCCACCACATGCTATGGCTTTGAAGAAAGTCATGTGTCCCAGCTGGCTGGCCCAGGAAGTCAGGGCAACTAACACAGAGCCTTCTTGCAGAAGGTTTTCCCCTTGTTTTGGTGCAGCTTGGCTTCCACAGGAAATGTGTGAGGGAACAGCCTGTCCCTCGCTTGCTGTTGTCAGCCCAGGTGTGGATCCAGAGCCAGAGAGCAGGGGGATTTCTTGCTGCCTGCTCCCCCCCTGCTGTGGAGGGTCCCACTTCCACTCTAGGGCAGCACTCCCCAACTGGATGAGGATAGAGAATCACGGGGCAGAAGTACCTAAGATGGCTTGGAGCGTCCTCCTGAGCTCCCAGCCTCTGGGCATGGCCTGTAGCTATCCAAGAGAGGGAGCAGGGGGCCATGCAGATGGCCACGTGCTGTCCCCTTCGTGTGAAAGTTCCCACTTGGACAGATTATCTGTACATCATCCTGCCTTGCCACCCTGCCTCTGGCCAGGAGCCTTTCAGATCCAGGGCTAAGCTTCTTACTGCCCGAGCTCGAGGTCACCACGCAAGGGGACATGGCGTGGGGTGTTCTGGCAGCTGGCGCATGGCAGCTGCCGCTGCTGAAATGTGGTGGGGGGTGGGGTGGGTGTTTTCTGCAGAGATTTTGCACCCGTGTGGGGCTGGCAGATGGTAGGATTAAGAGGCTACAGGGCTCCTGTCCTGTGAGAGCAGCCGGGATGTGTGGAAGGAGGTATCCTGCTCCCCAGTACAGCTCCTGGCAGGGTTGCAGGTCGGCTTGGGGCCAGGAAACGTTCCAGCAGAGGCTGCTGCTGAGGATCTCCCACCTGGTCTCAAACAGTGTTGCCTGCCCACAAGTTTTCTTGTTGTTTGAATGAGTGAGGAAGCAGATGTGGTGGGGGTGAGTGTCAGAGGGGTCCCAAGAATGACCCTTCCCATCTGCACTGGTCACCAAGAGCTTTGCTACCCAGCCCCTGGCTGTTGGTAGTCGGGGCTCCTATGGGTTGGTGCCCATGCACAGGGGCCAGAGGGTTGGGAGCAGGTGAACTGCTCTGCCCTGCCCGAACAATTTTCCTCCATACATGGCTTGGAGAGTGCCTTCATGATTTATTTGAAATTCAAATCCATGCCTGGACCCAGTGGTCGAGGTGAAGGAAGGCAGCCAGGAAGCGGGTCAGCACAGGGAAGGAGGAAGGGAAGCAGGTCTCTCTCTCTGTGCCAGCCTGGCCCTGGTCCCTGAGTCATGTGCCCTCTTGCAGCTGGCTGGGTTGGGCTGGAGGTGACTCTGAACTGGGCTGGGTTTGTGTCCCAGATGCAGGAGCGTGGCACTTGATGTTTGCTGACTATCTCTTAAGGGAAAAATGGCATTGCTGACTGCAGCTTCACGGGCATGTTCCCTTCATTGACCTCCATGGCTGACAGCATGGGTGGTGGCACAGGTGCCATTGGAGCCCCTGGGATCTGCAAGTGCCAAGGCAAGGGGAGAGCATGTGTGGTGGAGAGATGGCACTGGGGCAGCAAAACTGGGATGGGGGAGGATAGTGCTGTGTGCTGAGCAGCCAGGCATGTTCATGGCTTGCTGACCACTCTCTTTGTGTCCCTAGACTCCACCTGCCCCACAAAGGTGTCTTCCCTTGTCTCCAGGGCAGCCAGCCCGGCCGATGGGGATCCAGGAGGATAAAGCACCGGCCAGCGGTGTATAAGTATGTGGTATTTTTATTGGCTTGCACAGGCTGTGCAGTCCCAGCAGCTGCTGCAACGTTTCTTTTCAAGAGCTCTCCTCCCTCCCACCCACGTCTCACCCCACTTCACCCTCTCGTGTCTGTACTAACCAAGGCCACCAAAAGCTGGGCTGCTTGCCTCATGCCTGTGTCACTAACTTTGTTGTAGAGGGACGCTTGCTGCTGGACTTTGATCGACTAACATGGCAGCTTCTGTTTTGCTGGAGTTTGGATTGAAGGTCAATTGAGCTCTTCCTCCTCTATGCCCTAGCCATTGTGGGCGTGAGAACCTAGATCCAGTGCATGCTGAGTGCTTGGAAGACCTAAGGTGACAGCACTGAGGGTGGTTTAGCCAAATGACTAAATTAAATAATAATAAATAATAAAATTTAGCTGAAGCAGGCTGAAGTTCAGTAAGGCTGTGACTGCCAGAAATGGTGCGAAAACAGGGCCTGGGAAACAATCACCATTTCTGGGACATAGTTGCTGTGTGTGAGCCAGTTCCTAGCCTAGCCATGGTGTGGGGGCTAGCCAATACCTCACTCACAAGTGTTCCCAAGGAGATATGGAGGTAGGGACAAGTCCCAAGTTCCAGTCCCAGGCTCCCTATGCCTTGGTCTTTGCAGAGCAGCACATCAGCCTGGTCAGGATTTGGCTGCACATGTGTGAGTGCCACAGTGGAAGGCCCTTACTGATCTTCCTGGCTTCTGCTATACAGTTTCTCTGCATGGCATCCTGGGCCTTTCTGAGTTTGCCACTCAGTCTCTTGTTTGTCTGATGTTGTAGACACAGAAGTCTTGTGTCTCAGGTAGTCTCGTGGTTGGAGCTGTTGGGAGCAAGAGGCAGTGTGGCCAGTTAGTGCTCTGCAGAGGGAAGGCATATGGATTTTGGAGAGGTCCAAAGAGCCATGGGTTGAACACCAGAGGGCACGGTCGCACTTCAGAGCTCTGGTGCTCTGCTGTGCAACTCTAGCCCTTTCCCTGCAGCTGACTTCAGCTGGGTATTGTGACATGTCCCTTCTGCAGGGTTGCTGGCCTTGACTCATTGCTCCAAGGAAGGGTTTGGCAAAGCATTCGCATAGAGCTTTTTTAATGCTGCCGTGGCTGAAGTGGCTGGTGAACTTGACAGCTAAACTGGTCAGCTGCTGCCGTGGGCTGGCTGATGCTCAGAGGCAAGCCTCCAGCAAAGGCAGCTGTCAGCCAGCTCCCCACTGCATGGGCTTGCGTGTCCTGGTAGCACTCAGAGCCTCACAGTGGCACCCACCCAACTTCTGCACCTGGAGCCTGGGTCGCTCCTCCCACGCCGCAGGTCCCTGGAGCACCCGGTGTCTCTCTGGGCATGGGAGGAGGAGCAGAGAAACTCAGGAAGCAGAGCAAGGCAGCCCTGTGTTACTGGTCTGTGCTAAAGTGCTAGTCCATTCCAGGGAGGGGGACAGTGGTCTACTCTCTACACAAGCATTGCTTCTTCCCCTTTCTGAAGGATGATGGGAGAAAAAAGCCCATCAGTGATGCTGGCAGATGTGGCGACATTAAGATGAAAGAAGAAAAGGAAGCACGTAAGATCAGGTATGCTGAGGGCATTTAGAACAAAAAGGATGGAGGAGAAAAAGCCCCAACTTTTCCTCCTGCCCTCCCGTTTGTTGCAGTGGGACAAGCTGACATTCAGCAAAGCCAAAAAATTATAGATTTAGTATTGTTAAAAGGAGTTACTTGAATTTTGATGTGAGGTGTGGGACTTAGTCACTTGCTGCCATGAGGTGAAAAAGTGAAACCAAAGGTTAGATGTGATATCAGTAACAGGGTCACAGTTAAACCAACAAATGCCACTCGTGTGGCACCTCAGCATGTGCTTTGCTTAGTCACAGGGTCATGATGAAGGCTTGGGAGGTGTCTTTCCTGTCTCAGGCTTTGTGGTGTAGAGAGATCACTGGGGACTGGGTTTCTCAGGGATGCTGAGCGGTTCTCCCCCTCGCAGACACCTGCAGGGGCTGCCACTTGTGGTGTGGTTTCAGGTGCGTGGGACCAGGATCTCCTCACATGGAAAGTCTTGCTCAGGGCTGCGTGGGCCTGGGGAGCTTCTTGGTCTGGAGCAGTGGTTTCTGCTTGAATACAGCAGACTGAAACCTGTGACAGCAGCACAGGGAGCCAGTGGTCTCCATCACAACCCATTCACCTGTCTGCATGTTAGCAGGCTGAGTGCTTACTAAGTTGCGGGGGAAGGAGGAGAATGGCAGCAAGGTTTGCATGACTGATCTTGAGGAGAGGGCTCTTAGGCTTCCTGCTCCTGCTGCTTCCAGGGACTTGGAGAATTAGTGACCCGGTCTCTTGGTCATTGGATTGACTTGGAAGGGATTTTGGGGCCACCTGGAATCCACCGTGGTCACCCCTCCAGGCTGTTTCCATTTGTAAGTCCAGGTCCTGCCAGCCCAGGAGGGAGATAGGATTGTGGTGACTGTGAGGAGCAGCAAGTGGTATCAGCAGGAGTCTCTGCTATGTGTAGACCATGCAGGACAGGGAGAGCAGGGTGGGCATGGGGCAGTTGGAGACAAGCAGGAAGCTTGAACCTTCCCTGGAAGTGTTCAAGGCCAGGTTGGATGGGACTCTGAGCAACCTGGTCTAGTGGAAAGTGTCCCTGACTATGTCAGTGGGGTTGCAACGAGATGCCCTTGAAAGTCTCTTCCAGTCCAAATCATTCTGTGATTCTGTGCTAAGCTTCCTTGGCTGGAGATGGGGCTGGGGAGGAACTGCACATATCTCTTACCAGGCTGCTTTGCTCTGAATGATTGACTAGTTGTAGCACATTTTTAATTTTCTCTTTGATAAAACACCCTGCCGGTCCCAGTAAGTGAGTCTTAACAATGATGGACTGGGGCCTGTTCCTAGAGGCCCTTCTGCAGCTGGCAGCATGGCTGCCCTGAGGCCGCAACAATGCTGGGACCTGCTTGACTGCTAGTGGCAGCTGGCTCTTTCCCAGCAGTGGGAAGGGAATTTCAAAGGATGTGTAGATACCCTATGTAAGGAAGGGAGCAGAACCCTCCATCCTTCATCAGCTGCCAGTTTTGAGTGGGGAGAGAACTGATGGGGGCGAATACCTCCTGCCTGCCCTGGGTATCTCCAGCTCCCTTTCCCCTCTGGTGTTGTGAGGAAAGGGCTGAATGCAATCCTCAGCAGCTTTGGCAATGGCCGGGTTTGCTCATGTGTCCTCCCCACCCCTCTCTTCCACTGCTTCACAAAGGCCACTTGCTCCTTCTGCCGTGATGGAGATGGCAGCAATGGTGGTAGCTCAGCCCTTGGGCCTGGCTACCCTCTGGTGAATGGTTTCCTGTGAATTGATTTCAAGACACCTATCGGGGCAGGCAGCTGGCCACCTTCGCCACACTGGCTGCAGCCTCTGCGACATTTTATTATGGTTGTGTTACTGTAGTCCTGCTCCAGGCCCCAAGGAGCACTGGGCACAGGCCAAATGTACGCACATTCCTACACACAGAGGAGAAGAGCTCCCTGTCTAATTTTAGCCATGACATGTAGGCAAGGGGAAGGGGCACGCAGGAGGGGGCAGGGTGTGAAAGGACGAGGTCTCAGCTGCAGCCACCCGCACTGACTCACTCACTACGCCCTGCGTGTGGCTATCGGCTCTCATTGCCCGGGTGAATGACCGAAATAACAATAGCTGGTGACACATCGTGGAGTCAGCTGGCCTTTGGTGTGACCTTCCCTCCCCTCTCTGCAAAGACCAAAGCCAAGATGGGTTTTGTGGCCCCAAAAGGGAGATGGGTTGTGTTTGGCTGGGAGCAGATCCCTAGAGGCAGCTGGGGGACCCAGGTAGTGGTGAAGCATGACGGGGAAGTCCCCAGCCTGGCTGTGAGAGGTCCCATGTGGGGTTTTCACGACAAGGGAAGACAAAAAGCTCCTGAGACATCTGTGGAGCCTGCCTGGACCAAAGACTAACTCAAAAGCAAGTTACCTCCTGTGCTTGGAGACAGGCTCTCAGTGGCAGGCGGCTTGACTCTCATCAGCCATGCAAACCCCTTTATCCAGGTTCCAAGAGGGAAGGAGAGAATCGCTGCTTTGGTGGTTCCTCTCCATGTCGTCCTGCTGCCACTGCCAGGGAAGCTGCGCCACCCCCGAGCTGCAGCTGAGTGTTCGGAGAGCAGCTGGCACTGTGGGGACCCCTCTCATTCTGGTCCCGCTGTGGTGCATGCGCCTGCGACTGGGGGCGAGCTGGCCTCGGGGCTGCTCAGAGAGGAAGTGCAGTTGGTTATTTTAACGAGCGCTGTCAGGGTTTGCAGCGTGGGGAGGAGCGGAGGGAGAAAGCCAAGCACTCTCTCCAAACTAGGAGTTGGTAGGGGAGGGCTGGCCCGCTGCTGCGGTGCAGCCGCTGCCTCCCACTCAGTACCTGCAAGGACCCCTGCGCTGCTCCGGATCAGGTCACGGGGGCTTTTTCCCACTACCTCCCCTTTCCTTATCCTGCTTGCCCCTCTCCCTCACGTTTGCTGCTTTTATTTGTGCTGGGTGGGGGATGGGAGGGGACCTGGGGGGAGAGACAGCCCTTAGTTTGTAGGGATGGCCTTTGGTTCCAGACCGCTGTGAAAGGCAGGGGGAGCAGACCCCAGAGTCATCCCCAAGACCCTCAACTTCGCTTCTGCCGAGCACTGTTTGCTGCCAGAGCCTGGAGCAAGCTGGTCCACAGCAGTCCCCAGGGCTCAGGCGAGGGGTCTGTAAAACACAGCCACCGTGGCACTCAGTGGTGCCTGGCTGTTGTTTCTGTGGGGTTTCCCTGCCAGTGGTGTATTTCCAGCCACCCATTCTGCTGCTTGCATCCTGCCAGTCCATGTGGCATGGGGGTGGCAGCACAAAATCTGCAGGCAGCAGAGGAAAGGGAGCCAGCCTGTGCCTTGCCAGGACCCTCAGTCGCTTTGCTGTGGGATAGTTTAGGCAAGCAGGACAGATTTGTGGACTCCTGGCATATCCTCTGGTGCTAGTGGCACTGTGATTCCCTGCTTATGCCAGGAGCAGTGGGGTGCCCTTCCTGATCCCTGCTGTGGGCTGGAGGGAGGCATATGATTCCCGTCTTTCTGATCAGTGATCAGTGCCTGTCGCGGAGTGCCTGAGGTTTTCTCGACTTTGCTTTGAGAGGTGCGGAGACTTACTAGCCCTGGGAATCACTGGCTGTGTTCTCTATCTGCCACACTGCAGCTTTATTGTTGTACAGGGTTCATCACCTCCTCCCTGGGGCTGCTGCCCTAGGCAGATACTGTGTATTGCCCTGCCTGGGGCAGCACCATGGCCAGTAGTTATTTCTGCACCAGGATTTCGTCCTTGTGTGCTAGGGGAAAACTCTGGGGCTGCTCTGGGGATTTGGATCAAGCAGCTAGGCTACGGGACTGGCCGCCCTTTAAATAATGTGTCCCTCCTTGTGAGGAACAGAGCTGTGCATACTGAAGAAGGGTGTGATAACGGGAATCTGCAAAAGGTTCCATGGTCTGGGCACCTAAACCACCAGGACACCCTGCTGAGGCCCCTGCTGCTTTGCTTCATGCATGTCACTCTGGAAAGGAAGCTTAGAGAGAGAAAGAAACTCTCCAAGTCCTTCCCAGCCTGCATCGCTGGTCCTGCTGATGGGACCAAAATAGAAACTCTGTGGCCAGCCTCTCCTCCGACCCCTGCTCAGCCTCAGCCCCAGCACCATGGCTGACAGTGGTGGCTCACCCTCTACGTTTCAGCCCTGGTTAATTCATGGCTCAAGGCTGTCAGTCTTGCTGTTTGGCTCCTCAGCCAAATGCAGCAACAGATTGTTTACATCAGTGCTGTCAGGTTTCTTGATTGCCAGGAGGCAGATTATTTACTGTAGTGGCATATAAACTTCATAACATTATGATGGTGGAAAGTTGTCAAGGGATATGAATGCCCAGAGTCAGCCCAGGAGGCTCCAAGGAGATGATTTTGGTTTAAATTAAGATACAACACTGTCTTCCATGGATTTTGGGAAAGAAATCACATTGTTGTAATGGGAACATTACTCTGAATGTTAGGGCTGGCAAACTCTTCACTTTATGAAGCCTCTGTGGAGGATCTGAGCTACTCTGGCAGATGTGCCTTAAAATAGATCTCACATTTGCCCTGAGAAGGTGGTGAAAAGCAGATTGTGCCATGGCCATCATCCTGCCTCATCCCCAGAGCTTGGGATGAGGCAGGATGGAGCTGCCATGAGAAGGGTGTTGGGAAAATGCTAGGAACTGTATAAAAAGTCTCAGTCCCTTCTGCTCCCAGCCCCTGTTCTTCCCAGAAAACCAAATGTGAACATTTTCTTGTGAAGGGCCGGGCATGAAGGTGGCATGGCTTTTGCCTTGCTTTGATTGAGGCATGGCCAGGCAGTGTCCTTCCACCTGGCTTTGCCAATTGGGGAAGCCTACCATGACAAACTACCAAACTGTGGTGTTTCATTTCTTTGCCTTGCCACAATCCTCCCCCAAGGCAGCTACTGATCCCTGGTGCTGCATCCGTCACCCTGACTTGCTTGTTCAAAGAACGATACAGCTTAGAGGCTGTATCTCCTCCCTGTGGTGTCCCCAGCTCTTGACAGAGTGCCCAGTGACACTGACAGTCTTCTGAGCAAGTTTGCAAACTTGCTTAGATATTGCCATTGCTCTCATGTCCTTGCCCAGTAGCCCTGGTGGGGGCCTCTATGCAGCACGTGTGGGGACCTCAGGGACCACAGGGCTGGGAGGCAGTCCTCTGCAGCTGCATGCATCTGACCACCAGCTGGTTTCTAAGCACTTGCCTTGCTTTCTCACTAGCAGAGAGGTCTGAGTTCATCTTGATCAGGCCCAGGGCTCACTGAGAGATAAGTGGAGACGTGTCACCCTCTGAGTGCCCTGCTAGGATCAGAAACTGGCTTCTGAAGCCTGGAGGGGCAACCTTACGGTTGCAGCAGTAATCCCCTCCTCTGCAGGGTGACAGTGCAACTGGGGATGTCCTCGGCCATGGTTTGCCCTGGCAATACCATGCTCCTGCAGCTCAGAAGCCTGGAAGTGGCCCGCATAGGTGGTGGCACTTGTTGCAATAGGTCAAATGTATGAATCTTAAAATAGGTGAGTATAGCCCATAGTTCACCCCTCTTGATGCTTTGAAAGGCTCATGGTTTGGATGGAGCCTCCCTGCCCCTGTGCTGGGGGGAGCCCCATCTCCTTGCTCATACTGGACCTGGCGTGGGGGAGCTCCTGACGCTGTTTTGTTTGTGTGATGGTAGGAGAGATGACAGCTGGAATGGAAATTCTGAGTAGAAACAAACTGCGCAGTTTGGGAACTTGCTGATCACTGCACACCTCACTGCAACCAAAGCCTGAGGGCTGCACCATGTCTTGACCAGCATTTTCCCTTCCCCATCTGGCACGAGGGCACCTTCCTCAACAGACCTCATCTGTGCAGGTTGCTCTTTGTGTAACGTCAGAGAGGCCTGGCTGGGGAACCTCAGGGAGAGGAGAGGTCGGTGATGATCTGTGGGAATCAGGACGGGAGAGCGGGGACAGGATCTCAGCAGGGGTGGTGTGAGGACAGCAGCGTACATGGGAAGATTGAATATCAGAGCACTGAAAGGGGGGTGGGGGGTGTGCAAACTTGTGATGGAAACGGAGGCTGAAGGCAACCAGGGGTGTGCCAGCGGGGTGGGAATGAGCAGCAGCTCTCCGGACAAGCTCCTGGGCTCTTGTCCCTCGGTCCCCCCAGTGCCGTGGCAGGGAGGAAACAGGGAGGCAGAAGCCCAGGAGATCTTGCTGTCACATAGGAGGAGCTATTAATAACACCTACACTTTCCTTGTGGTTGATCTGTACTAGTCAAGTGTCCTTGCCAGGGGAAAACAGCTTGTAAACTTAAATGGGCTCCTGCTCACACACTGCCAGCTCTAGTGCCACAGCAGCTCCCCAGCACCCACTGCTAGCCGGGACACAGGAATCCAGGCAGCTGCCATCAGGACAGGTGCTCGTCATGGAACAGGGCGAAGCTCTCAGACTCGTTTCCCTTGTAGTCCCGTGGTTGGAAAAAATGCTTTCCAGTAGACTAATTGGAGGTTTGCTGAAAGGTCAGGAGGAGCTGATGGTATTATTATGTCCAGACTTCTCTGTGGCTCAAGGCTTGTGCATTTGCTGCCGGCAGCATCCTGCGGTAGGGTCCTCTTGCCTCCTTTGATGCCAGGAGAGGGGTGCCAGATTTGTCACAGTATTAAGGTAACCTGAGATCTCTCTTGCTTCTGGGCACTGGCAGGAATAGACCAGGCTGCTGGAGGGATGAAGGGAATAATAATGCGGAGGAAGAGCCAAGAGGGTGTATGGCACAGGATCCCTCTGCCCATCAGAGAGGGCCTGCTAAAGTATGGTACATGGGAGTTTGCTCAAGGCTAGTGAAGCAAAGCAGAACAGTGGAGCTGAATATCCAGATCCTCTTCCTGATGTGGGCAGAGGTTATGTCATGGGGGACATTGCACGTTTACCCTAAGAGTCAGCCTGTCTGGTTTTGGAACTACCACTACCAAATGAGGGATAGCTGCTGGATATCTGGAGAGATGTCTCAGTATCAGCTGATCCACAGGCTCTGTGGTTCACTGCAGTTACAAGATGCAAGTTTTTCCTCTTCGATCCCTCCTGTACTTTCCAAGGGTGTTTAGGTCTTGCTGGGACATGTTCCTGCTTCAGCAGCATCTCTGCCCACTCAGGCCAGGCAGGGTGTGTAGGATGCTTTGAGGAGTCTGGTAATAAAAACACCCCACCTTTCAAGAGCTCTGATTGCAGATCATGAGCAAACCAGAGCTGCTGTCTCCTTCCTTATTCACAGAAGGAGATTGAAATGATAGTGTGTATCTGCTCATAAGTAGAGTTGATATCCCAGTGCATGCAGCAGTACTTCCTTTCCTTTGCACCCTGCAAATGCCAGGCTGCCTCCATCCAGCCTCCTTACCTAACTGAGCCAAGCAATGCGGTCTGCAGAGCAGCCACAGGTGCTGGCTCCTCTCCATCTTTTCTCAGTGACAAACAATGGAGATCCCAGAAATGTGCTGGTGTTCGGCCAGGGGCTTCCAGGGCTTAGCTCCTTTCAAGCTCCTCTCTGCCTAGTGCATGGTTCCCACAGCTCTGCTAATGCATATCAGCCATGGGCAGCCCCGGCAGTTTGTCCATCTGCTCCACCAGCAGCAGCTCTCAACACCTGTGGTACACCATTTGGAGCTCAGGTTGGAAGTGAGATGCAAGAGGTGGGGATATGTTCACCCAACATATCTGAGCTGCCACATGCTGCTGTCATGGGCTGTCAGATGGCAATCTTGTAATAACCTTCACCACTGGTGGTCGGAGCTTGCTTCCATGTGCCATTTACAGACAGCCCCGAAGATAAAAAGGTCTGCAGTCAGCTAGTGCTCAAACATAAATGTCAAGCCAAGGTCGTTCTAGCAGATTTCCTCACGAGACTGGTGCAAAAAGGAAGGAAGCTGTGTTGAGAGATCTTCCTGCCCACAGCAGCAACACAGTGAGTGGTACAGCAGCTTTGTGCTGGTGGAATATCTGGGGCAGGAGGGAACAGCCATTCAGCTCATTAGAGGTGCCCTTGGGCAGTATGTCTCCCCCAGCAGCTAAAGCTAGCCAAAAAGGGTCTGTTGCATTATGCCACATCCTGTGTTCTCGCTTGTGGTTTTTAATATGTTTTATTTGTTTAGACAGTTTTTAATACCTGTTGGTGATGATGCTCACTGACAGCCATCTGAGCATGATCCAGCATGTGCCAGGTGGCCACGAAGGCCAGCAGCATCCTGGCCTTCAGTAATAGTGTGGCCAGCAGGACTAGAAAGTGACTATTTCCCTGTACTCGGCACTGGTGAGGCCACACCTCCAGTGCTGTGTCCAGCTTTGAGCCCTCCTCCTGTCACTGAGGTGCTGGAAGGGCATTGAGGTGCTGGAGCACATCCAGAGGACAGTACAGCTGGTTAAGGGTCTATAGAACAAATGTTAGAAGGAGCAGCTGAGGAAGCTGGGGAACCTGGAGAAAAGGAGGCTCATGGGAGACCTTATTGAGCTCTACAACTACCTGAGAGGAGGTTGTAGCAAGGTGTGGGGTCAGTCTCTTCTCCCAGGAAACAAGTGATAGGACAAGAAGAAATGGCCTCCATTTGTGCAGGGGAAGTTTAGATTCTTTGATTCTATGCAGTTTACTACGCATCATCATGCAGGTAAGGGGGAGAGGGGACACGAATGGAGCACTGCAGTGTTGGGAACAGACTGGAAGCAGAGTCATCAGCAAAATGCTGATGCCTTCTGCAAAGCTGCATGGGCCTTGGTGGATTGAACCTTCTGGTGACCAAGTACCTGCCTGCATTGCTTGCAGTGGTAGGACTTGAGAAATACTTCTGAGGAGGTGATGCTTTGGTTTTGCTTTCAGTTCAGCCAGGCTTTAGCTGACCTGATGCTGCTGTCTGGAGGCTATTGCCTTCTGTCCTTCCTTCCATCCTTCCTTCTGTCCTTCCTTCCTTCCTCCTCCCTCCCTCCCCTATATTACTGAGTACAGGCATGGTGACAAGACTATAGAAACTGAAGAGATGGCTTCCTTGTCTACAAGGCTGGAGGAAACCAAACCAAGCCTTGTCTTTTCCAAAAATACAAACTCACCTTTGTACTCATCTATTAAAAAGAGGTTCAGCCCAATGGATTGCTTGTGCTGCAAGCACTATCAAAAACTCCAGTTTGTCCAGAAAATAAAACGTATGTCCCATCTTACGTGCATTCCCCAAATAAAAAGGGAAGAAACTTCTGATAAATTTGCCTGTTTGTGTGGACCTTGGGTCATTGGAAGTTTGAGTGATCTCCTGAAAGTTTTCTGATATTACTGACCTGCAAGAATGTAAAAGAGCATGGGAAGGGAGGAAGATAGAGGAAGGAGAGCAGATGTCAGTCTTAGTGGTGAGCAGCATGCCCATGCCCTCGTGGTGGGTAGGGAGATGCCTTGCACAGCATGGAAATCATTGAGAGTGGTGGTGGCTTGTGTGTGCTTGCAGGCTGCCATGATCCAGAGTCCCCTGCCTTGGGAGCAGGGGGAAGAGAGAAGAAGTTTGCTTCTACCAAACTGTGGGTTTTGGTGGGTAGGGATATGCCTTGCACAGCATGGAAATCATTGAGAGTGGTGGTGGCTTGTGTGTGCTTGCAGGCTGCCATGATCCAGAGTCCCCTGCCTTGGGAGCAGGGGGAAGAGAGAAGAAGTTTGCTTCTACCAAACTGTGGGTTTTGGTGGGTTTTTTAAGTTGGCCTTGAATAAATCCTCTCTAGCAGCTGAAGAGAGGTGGCAGCTGGAGGGTGGGAAATGAAGCACTGTCTCTGGAGGAGAGGAGTGCTGGAGCTAGCCAGACTCAGCTTCTTCCACTCAGGCCTTTGCCTGCTGAGCCACTGCCACTGAAAGTGTTGCAGCACCTTCCACCTGTGGCCCATGGCTTTCTACAGACTGCTGCAATGTCCAGGCAGCCTGTCAAGCTTTGAGGGCTGGGCAGGGGAAGTGTGAGAGCCTCCGTAAAGCTCTTTCTCCCATGAGAGGGCAGTTTTGCTCAGGACAGATCAGATGATTTTCCTAGCTCTTCTCTGCCCTGCTCCAGCCTCTCCCAGCTTCCAGCTCTCCCAGACCGCTTCTACCAAATTTTCCTGCCCTGGTTTTACTTGCCTGGTTCATTTTCTTCTCTAGGATTTGCAAGGGCTTAATTTCAATTTGCTACAAATTTGGTGGGACTGATGCTTAGCCAGAGTGGTTCCTGTGGGAAAACCGGGTGGGTCAGCATCAGGACAGCGGCAGAGGTAGTTGAGGTGCCAGAGCTGATTGGCACCTTGGGGTGCACAGGGGCTCTGCTGATCCCACAGGGGAGAGCAGGGAATGCAGAGGGTCCTGGCTAGCTGGTCACACCACCCCTGCCATTGCAGCCCTCTGGGCTGAGCTGTGAGACTCGTGGAGCAGTAGAGCTGTGGGGAGCAAGACCCTGCTACACGCCTCAGGTAGCATTGCTATGTCTCTCACTCCCTGCTTCAGCCCTCTGTCCCCTGCTTCCCCGTCCCCTTGCCCTGAGAGCCACAGCGTGGCCTGGACTCATAGGGGAGCCTACTTAATTCCTGGTCTCTGTGTTAACAGCCACCATCCGGATGCAATGGAAACCTTTTTTAGGCGGCACTTTGGGCGGAAGGGGCTGCGGCGCACCAGCGTGGTGGCTGTGCCCACGGGCAAGGCCAGGCGTCGCTCCCAGGTGGGGCTGCCCTCCACCTCGCTGGCCCAGTGCCGCCGTGGCTCAGGCACCCCAGCAGCGTCCCTCTCCTGCCTGGGCCTAGTCCGGCGTCCCGGCACCCGTCGCCGCTCCAGCACCACGCCGCCCTGCCTCAGCCCCAGGTTCGCCGTGCAGACGAAGCGCGGGGGCCGCGCACAAGCCATTGATGCCCAGCTGCTGGATCCCACTGTCCTCCTTGCCAGCCTCATTCCCACGGGAGAGGAGGGGGACAGGGCTCACTGCACTGACAGCTCTGGATCTGAGTCTCCAGAGGACGGTGGCGCAGCAGCAGGAGCTGAGCAGGGCCAGCGTTGTGCTGAGGAGACGTGGCTGGCCATGCTGCCCCAGCTGCGGCCGCTCCAGGCAGGGCTGCTGTCGCGGGGCCCCCGCTGCCTGCGGCGCGCCTCCTCCCACCGCCTGCCCACCGAGGTCATGTATGGCCGGGCTGCCTACGGCCTGCCAGGCCGCTACCGCCGCCTCAGCCAGCGCCGGCGCTCCAGCGATGCCCCTCAACCTGGACTGCTCCCCTCTGGACACCCACGGCTGCTGGCCCAGCACTGTGCAGGAGTGGCTGGAGCTGGGTGCCCCTCTGCCACCCTCGTCAAGGGTTTGGGACCAGAGCCCACCTGCCACACCACCCCGGACAGCTGGAGCCCCCGGCTGCTGTATGTATGGCGGCAGTGTGCTAGCAGGCAATGCTGTGGGGAGGGGAGAGGTGCAGTGCAGACCCAGGTTTGATGGGGAAAGAGGGAAGGGACTCAGTGCTGTTGGCCCTGGCTGCCATCAGTGTCTTGCAGTGCTGCTGGCCTACCTTGAGCATCTTCCATTCAGGCCAGCACTGCCACTGATGGTCTTGGTGCAGCCCCCAGGGTTTGTGGGTGTCCTCTCCTGGCAGGCTCGGGCCAGAGGGAGGTCGTAGGCCTGGTTGCTGGCTGGAGATGCATACTTTCTCCTGCTGGCTGGATTTCCTGCTCCTTTCCTCCACCCTAGCACATCTGGGAGAAGCTCACTAGCCCCAAACAAACAGCTGCTTTTATTCTGGCTGGTTGTACTGGTCCCTGAAAACAGGCCAGGCTCTGAGGTGCCTTGGTGTGGGAGACATGCAGGGAGACTCTGTTGGACAGGGGCTCTGGATTGTCCCTGCAGAGGTAGTTCCACCACCACAGCTCCGTGGGCACTCCCAGGTGTTCTACAATGGAACTGTCGTCCCTGAGGGCACTAACCCAGCAGACCCAGGCTGTGCCTTTTGCTGGGTACAGGGTGTCTGGCTGAGCTGTCAGCAACATGTCCAGTACCTCTTCATCCCACAGGACTATCTCAGAGGAACAGGTACTTCTCAGCCAGCTGGGCTGGAAATTCACCTCATTTGCAGCCCCTTGGTCCCGAGAAGGCTTTTCTGCTCCAGCCTCGGGTTGCATCTTAGAAGCAGGTTGTGCTTTGCATATATATTTAATAGCCAGCCCTCCTGTGTCTTCCAGGAAAGCTATTGCCAAATCCAGTCTCCAGCACATGGTAGCCCAGCCAAACCCGGCACTAGCCCTGAGGAGTGACTCGGAAAGGCAGATACGCAGCACCGTGGATTGGAGCGTAAGTTGTAGTGTGTTTTGCTGGGCATTGCATGGAATGGGCTCTTGGCCAAGAAGCAGCAGGCTCTTCCCGGGTTGAGGCTTCCCAGGTGACTGACTTTGACACATTTATGGCCTCTGCCATTGCCACCAGCTGGTGCCAGCATCTGTGCTGCTGGCAGCACTACTTGATGCTGCAAGAGAAAGGCTGTGGAGGCACAGGTGGTTCCTGGAGGGATGGCATAACTACTCCACTGCCAGCTTTTCTGCTTCTGACAGCCAAGATCTGGTGGCTGGGGCCAAGCAACAGGAGCAAGCCCCTGCTCCTTCACAGGCAAAGCCCCGCAGGTTTTAAGCTGCACCCTCAGGTTGTAGAACAGAAGCCTGTTCAGGAGAGTCCCCTGCACTGAATTTGCCCTGATGCCTCCTCCCGGGGTGATGAAAGCAGCTCCCCTGTGCAGGACACTTTGTTTTTCTTGCAAGTGGTTTGTAGGTCTTGGAGTTGGTTTCCTGGGGCCCTCTTGTTTACAAATGGTGGGCCATGGCAGCAGCTTTGTGAGGTTTCCTCTGTCCAGATGTCCCTGGCTGTTGTGTGCATCTTGTCTCCTGGCCTCCACCTAGCTCCAACTTCCCAACCCCAGCATTGTCCAGTATCTTGTCCCTTGCACAAAGCATTTTAGGGGCTCAGATGCCTCTCTGGGGATATTCTCAGAGCATGTGTTGTCTTGTGTCTTTCAGGAGGCTGCGGTCTATGGGGAGCACATCTGGTTTGAGACCAATGTCTCTGGGGACTTCTGCTACGTTGGGGAACATAACTGCATGGCAAAGCTGCTGGTGAGTCACCTGGGGCCACCTACCTCACCAGTGAAGGCCACAAACCCGGCTGTGCTGTCACCTTATGGGGAGACTGCAGAGGCCACACTGCTGCTGCTGCTGGGGGACATGCAGGGGTCTGGGGAGCTGCCGAGGCAGGGACTCTGTCCCTCCTGCCTCTGCATACCAAGTCCCCATTTTCTGCCAATGCTGGTTCTCAGTTTGCAATGGGAACCTAATGCAGGGCTGCCACTTGCCTGGAGGGTTCCAGAGGGAGGGTGTTGGGACTCCACATCCTTAGAAGGACAACCTTAATCCAAGACCTTTCAATATAGGAGAAAAGTGAGCTCTGGAGACCCAGGCCTGTTTCCTCCTGCCCCTGCAGTCCTCCATCCCAGGTCACAGGCTCAGTCCTGCTTGTGGTGCAGGACACAAGGCACTGATACCACCCTGTGCCTGCCACCCTGCAGGTGCCTGCCACTGATGCCACCCTGCAGGTGCCTCCCAGACCAGCTTCCATGGTGCTCTCAGGCAGTATCAGCAGAGGACAAGGACTGCAGGACAGGACAGTACGGAAAATACCTCCCCGCTCTGTCCCAGGCTTGAGAACATCTGCTATAGGCACATGCTTAGATCCCTTCACTAGACAAGAAGTCTAGGTTGTATCTAACTTTACTGTAGGCCTTGTTCTGTATCCCAATGCATATGAAGGAGGTATGATGGGAGGCTGAGTTTGCCAGGCTCTGAACACTCCATATATATTTATTCACATGTATATTTTTTCTCCCCTTTTCTTATCCTTCAGCAAAAACCTCTCTCCAGGCGTAAGTGTGCAGCCTGCAAGATCGTAGTGCATACACCTTGCATCGAACAGCTGGAGAAAGTGAGTAGAGCCTGTTAAGCCCTCCCTGCAGCTCGCAAAACTGTAACAGCCTTTTCTTGGGCAGTGAAACACAAGAAAATTGGGGAACTGCAATGTGTAATTGCAAAGAGGGGTCTTCTGAGGGGACAGTATCAAAATGAGGATCTAGTGACATGATTGGGACCCCAGGCCCCATTTTGTTCAGCAACCGAGATTGTGAGAGTTTTGCGGCAAGTACCAAACAACTCCAGAGGTTCTGGGCCTTGCTGAAGTACAGTAAATTCCAGTAGGTTTCCTTCAGGTACAATGGTTTTACTGAATCCTCTCATGTGTGTTCAACCTACAGATAAATTTCCGCTGCAAACCTTCCTTCAGGGAGTCAGGATCCCGGAACATACGGGAGGTAAGAAATGTGCCTTGAACGCTGCCTACATCTGCCTCTCCCGTTTCCAGTTTGGTGGTAAAGACACCAGATGCTGCCAGCGTGTTGCCCACCCGAGTGGAGGCGTCATGTTCCTTCCTGCTCCAAGGGGGTGGTGCCATAAAAAGGATGTTTCTTTGCAAGGCAGCAGCACAGACTGGGTGTGAAGAGCGAGGAGTTTGCAGGCAGCAAATGCGGAGCATCCGGTGGTTTGCATGTTCTGCATCTCCCGAATCTGCATGAGGAGAACCTACAGACAGTGTTTTCTGGGAGAAACTTTGCCCCTTGTGTCGGTCCCCAGGCACATAGACGAAGCTGTGGCAAACAGCAGGTCCCCAAGTCTCCTGCAATTTGGAAAGAAGCAGTATGGGCTCATTTCTGGCTTTATCACTCAGCACTGACCTGGGTGCCACAGGTAGCAGTGGAAGTTGCCCACAGTAGTGCTGTCAGACCCCTTCAGCCCATGGTGTAATGTACTGGGCATAAGCAGTGGCCTGGAATCTGTCTGCTGACCTGCACTAGTAGAAGCAGCTATCAACCTTCATGCTTCACCCTCCTGCCTGTGGAGCCAGTGTAGCCTGTGCAGTGCTCTGGAGTGGGTGTGGGTGGCTCAGTCATGTGCCATTTCGATAACAGAGCTGCCCCCACACTGTGTTTGTGCTGGCACAGCAGACCTAGTTGGGGATGGGTATTCAAACAGAGGGCTGCCTGCTTTGAAATGCCAGCGTGACCTTGTAAAGGGAAGCTTTCAGCATTACTTTGAACCTTCCTTTCTTGCTTTGTTTTTCTTGCTGTGCCTCCTTCCCATATCACTCTTAGCCTAACTCTTTATTTGTGTTTCACTTACTCTTTGGGCTCTGCTGACAGCTTGCTGCCTCTGCTCCATCTTCCATCTCTATTTTTCTTCTCTCTAACCTCTACAATTTTTTTCCCCCTCCCCTCTCTTGGTTTTTCTTTTTTCTCACAAATTCTGCTTCTCCATCCTGTCTTTCTAATGCTTCTCAGTTCCTCCAAGGCCTCTTCCTTCCTGTTTCCCCAAAAAGGTGCTCTTCTGGCCTTTGTGGTGCCAGGGATCCCCTTCAGGGTCAGCCCTTTCGCTAGATGTGCCTGCTTGGACTCAGAGCTGAGCTCAAGGCATAGCCCTCCTGCTCCTACTGGATTAATGTCCACTAAAGCCAACAAGACTCTTTGTCCTCTCCCATGTGCTGCACTCAGAGCAGGCAACACTGGAGCTGACCCAAATCTCCTGCCAGTTTCTGCCTCTCATCATCATGATCCCAAAAGCTGTCAGGAGCAGTATGTTGGGTCCTTCCATGCCAGCCTATGCACTTGCACTCCCTTTTCTCTTTTTGCTACTCTCTCTGCAGTGCTGTTCCCAGTATGGGGCTGGAAGGGTATGATGGGCTTTAGGACGTGCTGCTTCATTACAAAACCTCTGACTCCTTCACAATCACTTCTACAAGTCCCAGCCCTCAACCCACTGTGAGCCTGCAGGCAGAGCAGAGGTGCTGGTGAGCAGCCTTGCTGCCCACGCTGGGACTGAGGCAGGCTCAGGATTGGTCTGGGGAAAGAGCAGGGGGAAGTGGGTGTGGAGGGCTTTGGGGCTGTTGCTGTTCTCAAGGAACATGGAGGGAGGAGGTTCACTGCTTAGCTGCAAGCACTTCCATCTTCTTGCTGTGGGCACAAACTGTGTCTCCCTAGGGATTTTCACACCTTCCACCTGCATGTTTTTCACCTGGCACTAGGGGCATCTGGGCAGAGATGTTAAGGGACAGAGATGTGCTACTGCTTGCTCACTCTCCATTGGGCCTGCTTTGTGTGATTCTCAGTCTTCACTTTCCCTGTCCTCCTTCCTATTTCTTCTGGTTTTAATTCCCTTTTCTTGGAGCATCTTAATTTGGCCTCTTGCCCCCTGATTCTTTGGCTTTGCCTTCTCTCAGAGGGTGGGAGGCTGGTGCCTATGAGCAGTGGTTTTGCTGCAAGAGCAGAGGTTGGCTGGCCTGTGTCCATTCCTTCTTCCTGTTCCTATGTTCCCTCACACACTGGGCCCTTCACTCCTCTTTTTTTTTCATTTTCTTTTTTTTCTTTTCCCTTTAGCCCATCGTTGTCCGGCATCACTGGGTGCACCGGAGGCGGCAGGAAGGGAAATGCCGACAGTGTGGCAAGGTGAGAGGGCATCTTGGGCATTTTTCTCAGCCTGAAGGAAACCTAAGGTCAAGCCAGAGACAAGAACAGGGCTGGGAACCAGGGACATCCCACCATTCCTGTTTGGCAGCAAACCCAAGACACGTGCCCCGCTTTGCTCAGTGAAGCACTATGTAAGTGCTTCCCACATAGAGTAGTTCTTCCCTTGGGCCCAATTAATCCTGAAGGAGACTGTCTTCCTGACATGCTTTCTTTGAGCAATAAGGACACCCCTGCAGAGCACAGTGGCCTCCCTGGTGCCGTTGTGGTGGTTGGGACTGTCTGACAGGATCTGGAGAGCTCCAGCTGCAGATGTGCTCTCTTAGTTAATGTCTCTCTTACTGGTGCAAAAGTCCTGTTGGATGGTAGGAAACTGTGAGGGAATTTCCTAAGCCTCTTATCCTTTCTTCCACAGGGTTTTCAGCAGAAGTTCGCCTTCCACAGCAAAGAGATTGTAGCCATCAGCTGTTCCTGGTGCAAACAAGCGGTGAGCAAAGCCCTCCCTGAATACCTTACCAGCCGGTTCTGCACTCATGACCTCTGCTTTCTGCTGGGACTCCGCAAGCTGCTACTCTGCAGCCTGCCCTTAACAGCTCCCCCTGCTGGGAGAAGCTGTACTGTGATATTTGCAAGCTCCTCCGAGAAACTTTCTCTTCATTACCTTCCCATTACAAAATTCCTGCGTGGTTTCATCCAGCACTCCCTGCATTGGCATGGGGGACCTGAGAGGAGGAGATGGTGGCTGTACCCAGAAAACTAAGCAGCTGAATTTTCTCTCTGTCTTCTCCTTGGCCAGTATCACAGTAAAGTGTCATGTTTCATGCTGCAACACATTGAAGAGCCCTGCTCGCTGGGGGCTCACGCCGCTGTTGTCGTTCCTCCCACCTGGATTCTGCGGGTCCGGCGGCCCCAGGTAAGTCACTTCAGCTCTTGTGGCTTTTTCACAGTTTCCATTTGCCCAGTGGTTCCTCACAGAGATTTTATGTTTGTTCCTTTTCTCTCTAGAATCCACTGAAATCTAGCAAGAAGAAGAAGAGGACATCATTCAAGCGGAAATCCAGCAAAAAGGGGGCCGAGGTAAGAGATGAGGGGACTGGGAATGACCTTGTCTTGGAAGGGCAGAGGGACTGAACAGTGAGGAGCAAGGCTAAGAATAAAAATGGGCTTTTCTGGGTCTGCACTGAGGTTAAGGAGGTTGATCTGGAGGGAGAGTGCCTGCCGGCAGGGTATATCCCAGATACAAGGTTTGTGGGGTGGCTGGGATGTTCTCTTTCTCCTCCTTCTGACCTGCATGATGTTAGGGCTCATCTGGAGGTGAGAGTTTGCATTTCTCCAGCTTTGTTGAAGGATCTATGGTATCTCTTGCAGGAAGGGAGGTGGAAACCCTTTGTCATCAAGCCCATGCCAGCGCCTCTCATGAAGCCCTTGCTGGTGTTTGTGAACCCCAAGAGCGGTGGGAATCAGGTATGGCCTTGTCTGGTACCTCCCTAAGAAGACATCTCTATGAGGGCATTGCCATTTGACTGCTGAGCTCTCGTCATAGTTTTGGTGATGTCTCAGCTGCACAAGAGGCCACAATGCCAGTTTTCTGCCCAGCAATTCCTGCCTTGGCCAGGCTTTGCCTGTGTCCCCTCCAGAATGGTGTTGTCTTAGCCTGTCCCCAGGCAGGACCAAATGCCTCCTTCTGCTGTCCACTGGGAACTCAATATTACCTGAAGTCTTTCTTCTCCCCATAGGGAGCCAAGATCATCCAATCCTTCATGTGGTATCTCAACCCACGGCAAGTTTTCGACCTCAGCCAGGGTGGACCCAAGGAAGCGTGAGTACTAATGGGGGCAGCACCTTTCTCTCCCCCATCCATGTCCCAGGATTCCTCCCTAGAGCTCTTCCCCCAGCTGGCAGAGGCCTGATGCGTCATAGCATCCACATGCAGAGAGACCTTCAATGCTTTGAGAGGCCTGTCTAGGATAGCTTGTGATACTCACACATAGTCAGTGATTCCTGATGGAGGGCTGGTCTAATCTTAAGGCTAGTGGTGAAGAGCCATGGGGTGAGGTTCCCAGACATAGTTCCTTATATTCAATTAATGCTGTGTGAGTCTTGTCTGCTTGCTGCGTTCTGGGTTATCTATGTGTGTGCAACCTGTGGAACACCCCGCTCTTCCTCCACAAGAGCTGGTGAAGCCAAAGTTACTGTGGCTTTGCCCACTGCTGTGAGCAGCTCTGGAGGGAGACATGGATGTGGCTTTGTGAATGCCAAGGGCTCTGTGAGGCAGCTGCTGTGTAACACTTTCAGTATCTCTCCCCTCCCCTCCTCAACCTCCCTGTTCTCTGCAGGCTGGAGCTGTACCGCAAAGTCCACAACCTCCGGATCCTGGCGTGCGGGGGAGATGGCACGGTGAGTCTCCAGCCCCTTCATCCCATGGTGCCCCTTTGCCCAGGCCTTTCCAGTGCAGACAGCAGCCCTGTCCAGAACAGGGCAAACTGTGCGCACTGTGTCCATGGTACAGCTGGTAGCATGGATACTGTGGGTGCCCTTGTGCAGTGTTCAGGGAGTGCTAGTCTGTAACATGTCTGGATTTGTAGCCCTTTAGAGGGCCAGTGTCCTCACTGGGGTTACTGGTATCTCCTTCAGTACCTGATTAGAGCATTAAAGACCGTGAATAGCCTCAGCTGTGGCTAAGGAGACCCCATCTCTGCCCCTCTGCCATCGCTAGTGCTCTGAGTCACCTCTGCCTGCCTGCTGGTCCCTGAGATAAACAATGGTTTCTTTGCACTCTCTCGCTTGAGCAGGTGGGCTGGATACTCTCCATTCTGGACCAGTTACGCATCAACCCACCTCCTCCTGTGGCCATCCTACCTTTGGGGACAGGGAACGACTTGGCCAGAACACTGAACTGGGGTGGGGTAAGTGATGAGCACTAGAACCCACTGTTGACAGAGAAGGGCTGAGTGCTTCAACCCTTGTTTCAGACACATGGGTGGAAATTTGCATGGGCTGGTGTTTTAACTTTCTGTAGATAGAGACCAACAAATAAGTGCAATTTGGATGTTGCCGTTCTTCTGACATTTGAATTGTTCTGCATTAGATTATACGAAAGCAATTGCTTTTTCAAATTTTGGAAGATTTTTAGAAGGAAGATGCATTGTTTTAAATTTCAAGTCCCACTTCATTGTGCATTTGAGTACAGTTGATCTCTTCTACATCTTTTACTCTGGGATGTCTTACCAAAGCCTGCCATCTGGGATATCTCTGTGGGAGGCAGGCATGAGACTCACCAAGTCCTTCTCCTCACCAGGGTTACACGGATGAGCCTCTGTCCAAGATCCTATCACACGTAGAAGATGGGAACATAGTGCAGCTCGATCGCTGGAACCTCCATGTGGAGCCAAACCCTGACACAAACCCTGAGGAAAAGGATGAGGCAGCTGCTGACAAGGTAGGACACCTCCTCTCCATGTCTGTTCCCTGTGCTAGAGGTCTGCATTCTCTTTTTTCCACTGGCTCAGGCAGCCCCAGCCCCTGGGGCTACATTGTTGGGTTGGTGTTTCCCTCTCACTCCAATTCCACCATTCTCTTCATGGCTCTGAGCCACAGCAGTCATGGCAAGGCATGTAGAGTTCATAACTAAATGCCTACCAAAGGTTTTTAACCACAACTTACAACAGGTATAAGCCCAGTCTTCTTTGAGATTGTTTTCTTTAGCAGAAACATGGGTGATTGTAGAAACCTCAGAGAGCAGAGCGTGTCCCCTCGGGCCACTTCCCTTACCCCTAGGTGCAAGGAACTAATCCATTATCTCAGGCTGGTGACATCTGTATTTTCCTAGGGAAAAGGCAAGCAGGGTCCCTCAGCCTCATGAGCACTGTAGTGGCTCTGCTGTAACCTGACCTCATCTTTGCCATGCAGGCACATGCTGGCAGCCTCATCCTTATTCCTCTTTTCCATTTCAGCTCCCTTTGGATGTCTTTAATAACTACTTCAGTCTTGGCTTTGACGCACGGGTGACGCTGGAGTTCCACGAATCCCGAGGTACAGGGCAGTGGCAGGACTTGGTCAGGGTCTGTGGGATGGGCCTGTTCTTATTTGTGGGTTCCTCAAGAAGGTGAACAAGAGAATTGCTTCAGGGACAGAGCTGGAGGTGAAACAGGAGGAGCAAGTCCAAGCTGCAGAGGGGGAAGAGGGGTGCCTGCACAGGAAAAAAGCTGGGGGCAGACTCCTGGCTGAGGCTGGCTGTAGAGCTGTGTCTGAGGAGAGCTGGCAAGTGAAATATTTCCATATGTAGGCCAGTGACCTGGACTTTTTTCTCTTTTCCCTAGAGGCCAACCCAGAGAAGTTCAACAGCCGGTTTCGGAATAAAATGTTCTATGCTGGGGTGAGTGTGTGGGGGATATCTGAGTCTGCTGTCACAGCAGCCTTAACGTCAACTGGAGCACAGGCATAGACCTGCCTTCTGTCTGCACCCTAAACTCGCTCATTTAAGTTACATGGACCTTCACGTGCACTCAAGCTAAGCCCCCCAGCCTGAAGGTGGAGAGTTGCTGGAGAAAGGCTGCAGCACTGGGAGTCGCAGCTCCTCTTTGGCTGCGAGTGCTGCTGGCAGTACAGCTTGCTCCGTGGCCTGCACTACAGTTGCTGTATTGATCTCCTGCCACTATTGTTCTTGATCTCCAGCTCATGGGTGGTCACCCGGGCAGGACCTCCCTGGAGCTGTGGGAAGGCAGGCTGTCCCTCCTGCAGAGGAATAGGAAGCCTTTTCATAGAGTCTCCACACTACTTTGGTCTTTTATTGTATACCTTGGACCAGTTACAGCTTCCTGGCTAATTACACCACCCTCCTGTATCTCACCTCTAGAGCCTTGCATCTCAGTATCATCTTTGTTCCTCTATCTCCCCATCCTCAGTATACTTTCTACCCACGTGTCTGGTGACTGGTATTTGATCTGTACTAAAGGCCAAGCTGCTCTGTGCCATCTCACATCTGTCCTGCTTGTGTCTCTTTTCCTATCTGCACAATTAAACCCAAAGGGAGCCCATGCTGTCCCTCCTGGAATCTCTAGATGGGTCACTTCAGCTCTGTTTTGTGGTACTTCATTACAGCTTGAGACTGAATTTGTCTCTTGTGACTTGAGTCTCCCTGGATGAGACTCACCTTGCCAGCTCTTCCCTAAAGTCAGGACTGGGCTGGCAAGGGAATACTAGAGCATGTTACTGAAGGTGCCCCAAGGTTTTTGGTAGGCAAAATAGCAAGAGGAATGGATCAGGTTGTTTTGGAGGAGGAGAGGACTTCTGTAGATGAAAAGGGGGTTTTCAGGTTTCAGCAGCTGAGGTCTGTGGCAGGTCAGTGGCAGGCTTCCTGGCTGCCCATTCTGGTGAACACCTGGACACTAACACTGTCTCTTACCTTGGTAGACAGCCTTCTCCGACTTCCTCACTGGGAGCTCCAAAGACTTGGCAAAGCACGTCAGGCTGGTTGTGAGTGTGCTGGGGTGCTCTGGTCCGGGGAGGGGGTGAGCTGGGGAGGCGTGAGGAGTGTCCCTTGGCACACTGAGTATGGCAGGGCTGGGGAGCGGATATGTTCCTGGGGACATCAGCTTCCCCTGTTTGGAGAACACTCACTGAAGGGAGCAGAGGAGGGAGGCCATTTCTTCCTGAGTGGGTAGCATGGACCAGGCTTCCCCTTACAGCCGTCTGAACACCCCTGTGTTGTCTCCAGTGTGATGGGACAGACCTGACCTCCAAGATTCAGGACCTGAAGCCCCAGTGCCTGGTCTTCCTTAACATCCCAAGGTGAGCAGCCCCAGGACCTGTCTTCATATGCTGGCATTCAAACACCTGTGCTGTAGATCCCTGCCTGGGCTTGGGGTGCCGGTCCAGGCATTTCTTCCCATCCCTTCACAGGTACTGTGCAGGCACTATGCCTTGGGGCAACCCTGGGGAGCACCATGACTTTGAGCCTCAGCGCCATGACGACGGCTGCATTGAAGTTATCGGCTTCACCATGACGTCGCTGGTAAGTCAGTGCTGTTGCTGGTTATAGGTAGCAACCAGGGGAGTGAGTGGTCCCATTGACCAGGTGTCAGCCAGCCCACAGCTCCTCTCTGGAGGAGTTGTGGTGCTGGCCTGTGTGACAGTGTCTGCTCTCTAAGGTTTAGGTGAGGTGCTGTCATGCCCATGGTCTCTGTGAGTCCCTTCTCACTGAAATCAAACCTGAGACCCTCAGAACTTGATTCACTTGCAACATCCAGCACACAGTGGATGCTCCCCTCATCCACATCTCAGTCCATGCTCTGCTCTCTGGACCCTTTCACAGGCTGCATTGCAAGTCGGTGGCCATGGGGAGCGGCTCTGTCAGTGCCGGCAGGTGGTTCTCACCACGTCCAAGGCCATCCCCATGCAGGTGGATGGAGAGCCCTGCAAGCTGGCGGCTTCCTGCATCCGCATCTCCCTGCGCAACCAAGCCAACATGGTGCAGAAGACCAAGCGGCGCAACTCCATGCCCCTGCTCAATGAGTAGGTTCCTCAGATTGATCTGCCACCTTCTCTCCAAGGAAGGACAGTTGGCAGGGAAAGGGATGGGACTGATCATGACTGGCAGAGGCATTTCAGTCCTTTCTTGGGGAGGATCTGGGAAGGGATCAGGTCACAGAAATAAGGCCAGACCCTGATGTTGGAGAAGCTCTGATGCCAAGCTCCCCACACCAGTCTATACAACACTGTGTTCTTTCCTGTTTTGGGGGGATGAGGGGAACAAGGAGAAAGCAGGCTGTCACTTTCTGATATCTTCCTTTTTCCTTGTCTCCTGCACACAGCCAGCAGCCAGTGCCCGAGCGGCTGCGGATCCGGGTGAACCGAATCAGCATGCGTGACTATGAGGCACTGAACTATGACAAGGAAAAGCTCAAGGAAGCCTGTGAGTGACCAGCTGAGTGACCAGGGGGTGGGAGCTGCAGTCCCCAAGTCTGGCAAAGCCTGTAGCTAAACTGTGTGAGGTGTTGGGAACGGGGCATGGGCTGCTCCCTGAGTTGTGCCTGTGCCCTGTCCTGCAGCTGTGCCACTGGGGATCATCGTGGTTCCAGGAGACAGTGACCTGGAGTTGTGCCGGACCCAAATTGAGAAGCTGCAGGAGGTGAGTCTCTGCATGAAAAGTGGTCATGGCTGAATGCTGAGGATGGAGGGACTCAGGGAAAGGATTTCTAAGCCTCCTTGACCCGCATGCACCAATACACACACTCTTGCTTTGGGTCACACTAAGAGGTCACGGTTTGCCTTCACCCTGTGGTGGAGGTAGGGTCCCAAGCTGGATGGCTTGTTGCTCCCTGCTGTCTGGCAGCTTCTTTTTCAGCATTGCTCTTCTGAGTGTTCTCCAAGCCCAGAGAGTGACCCTGAAAAACTACGGGGTAGTATAAAAAGCCGGCACACATCCTGTGGGGGCCTATAACCCTTCAACCGTCCCCAGGTTCTGTGTTTCCTGGCACAGCTCTGCCCTCTCCAGGTGCCTGCATTAGGTTTACAACCCCTCCAACTCTTTTCATTTGCAAGCACTAATTTTTGTGTCCTTGCCAATGTACTAGCATGTGTTTGTAACCTGTACACAGACTGTGTAACTCTTGCTCCTGGTGAACAATGCCTTCTAAGCCCATAGTGTGGCTCCTGGTGCTGCACTGCTCAATCTGATTGTTGCACAGAAGATTGAAGGGACCTTGCTTAGTCTGCCGTTAGCTGGCTCTTGTGCCTGTGGGAATCCCATCCAGTGTATGCATAGTGTCCTGCAGGGCTGAGTTGCAGAGCTGCTTGCCTGGGCTGGCACACTGGCATCTGCCTCTTGCTGTGCCTGCTCTGCATGCCTGTCCCCTGCCCACCTTGTGCCCAGGCACCGGTGAGGACATGCGGGCAGGCACATGGCTAGCAGCTCCTGGGTTCGCAGGGTAATGCTTTCCTGCTGTGTCAGTGTGGTAGACTGATGCCCCTACAATCTCATGCACCTTTAGAACTGTGCAGTGTGGCTGATGTTCCTTGGTCACCTCATGGTTTACCTCTTCTCAGTCCTTGGGCAACCACTGTGCTCTGGCCTTAAAGCCAGCCAAGGACCAGGGACCTTGGCCAGATAGTGTGTAAAGCCAGATATGGCAGCACATTAAGCAACTCCAATGGGATGAGAGGGACTGGGGGGGTGCCCAGACACAGGCTGTAACAGCACACCTTGCCTTTCTGCAGGATTTCCCTCTACAGCCCTCTGCTTTAGAGCGCCTGCTTTTTCAGGTGTGTATGGCCTCACTCTGTCAGCTGGGCCCATCTGTCATGTCCACTGTGCCGGTCTCATGGGCTCGTCTTGTGACACCTCTCTACAGTCAGCTCCAGTCTGTCCCATGCTGCTCCCTGTTCCAGTGTGCTGTGCCTGTGATCAATTTCATCCAAGTGCCTGTGGTCCTCTATGTCTGCAGGGACCTCCCAAAGCAGGAGGAATGCTCTGAAGAGAGATGCAGAGGCCATAAGCTACATCTTTATCCTCTCTTTTATTATGCAGGAGGGAGATGGAGCCAAGCCGAAGACACTGTCATTCCAGAAGCTGTCACCCAAGTGGTGCTTCCTGGACTGTGAGTATCACCCTCCCCTAGGAGTGTTGACTGGGTCTGATGATGTGCTAAGCAAGGTCCTTTTGTCTGCTAGCTCAGTGGAGGTGGGGGGTGGAAATCCATGTGGTTGCAAAGATCCAAGGGTTATTGATGCATTAGAAACCACAGAAGCACCTGAGAATTAGGGCACAGGAATTACAGCTCCTATCCCCAAAAAAGTGGAGGAATCAGTAGCCCAACTGAAGTGCATCGACACCGATGCATGCAGCATGGGCTGCAAACAGGAGGAGCCAAAAGATATGGCACAGCAAGAAAACTGTGACATAGTTGCTGTCACAGAGACGTGGTGGGACAAGTCACACAACTAGGGTGCTGCAGTGATGGCTGTAAACTCTTCAGAGGGGACAGGCAAGGAGTGAGAGGCACTGGGGTAGCCCTGTATGGTAGGGAGTGTTTCGATTGTCTAGAGCTGAATGACGGTGACAATAGGGTTCAGTGTCTATGGGTAAGAATCAGGGGGAAGGCCAATAGGGCAGATATCCTGGTGGAAGTCTGTTATAGTCTGTTATAGACTCCCACCATGATAAAGAGGCAGATGAAATATTCTGTAGGGAGCTGGGAGAAGTCTCGCTATCACCAGCCTTTGTTCTTGTGGAGGACTTAAACTTACCAGATGTTTGCTGGAAATACAACACAGCAGAGAGGAAGCAGTCTGTGAAGTTCTCGGAGTGTGTGGATGGTAGCTTCCTGACACAGACAGTAAGGGAGCCAGTAGGGAAGGCATCCCACTGCACCTGCTGTTTGCAAGCAGGGAAGGACTGGTGGGTGATGCTGGAAGCTGTGTTGGGCATCACAACCACAAAATGATAGTTTTTGATTCTTGGGGAAGTAAGGAGGGAATGCCAGCAGAACTGCCACCTTGGACTTCTGGAGGGCAGACTTCGGCCTGTTTAGGAGGCTGATTGATGGAGTCCATTGGGAGGCAGTCCTGAGGGGCAAAGGAGTCCAGGAAGGCTGGACGTGCTTTAAGAAGGAAATCCTAAAGGCTCAGGTCAGGCCTACATGCTGAAAGATGAGCCGGCAAGGAAGAAGACCAGGCTGGCTGAACAGAGAGCTTTGATTAGGACTCAGGAGAGAAGGGAGAAGGGGCAGATAACCCAGGAGGACTACAGGGATGTCGTGAGGTTAATGCAGGGAGAAAGTTAGAAGGACCAAAGCCCAACTAGAACTTAATTTGGCTACTGCCATAAAAAACAACAAAAAAATGTTTCTGCAAATACATCAGCAACAAAAGGAGGTCTGAGGAGAATCTTCATCCTTGACTGAGTGAAAGGGTAGAGACACAGTGACAAAGGATAAGGCTCAGGTACTTAATGCCTTCTTTGCCTCAGTCTTTAGTAGTAAGACCAATTGTTCTCAGGGTATCCATGCCCCTGAGGTGGAAGACAGAGATAGGGACCAGAATGAAACCCCTGTAATCCAAGGGAAAATGGTTAGTGACCTGCTATACCGCTTAGACACATGCAAGTCTGTGGGACTGGGTGGGATCCACCCAGAGGTGCTATGGGAGATGACAGAAGTGCTCACTGAGCCACTTTCAATCAATTACCAGCAATCCTGGCTGATGAGGAGGTCCCAGATGACTGAAAATTAGCAAATGTGATGCCCATCTATAAAAAGAGCCAGAAGGAGGATCTGGGGAACTAGAAGGCTGTCAGCCCAACCCTGGTGCTGTGAAAAGTCATCGAGCAGATCATCCCGAGTTCCGTCAGGCAGCACAGGCAGCACTACCAGGGGATCAGGCTCAGCCAACATGAGTTTGTGAAAGGCAGGTCCTGCTTGACCAAGCTGATCTCTTCCTATGTCAGGGTGACCTGCTTGGTGGATGAGTGAAAAGCTGTGGATGTTTTCCACCTGAACTTCAGTAAAACATTTGACACTGTTTCTCACAGCATTCTCCTGGGGAAACTGGCTGCTCATGGCTCAGCTGAGTGCACTGTTCACTGGGTAGAAAACCAGCTGGATGGCTCGGCCCAGAGAGTGGTGGTGACTGGAGTTACATCCAGCTGCTGGCCGGCTCCAGTGGTGATCCCCAGGGCCCAGTATCAGGCCTGGTCCTGTTTGTTATCTCTGTCAGTCTGGCAAGGAGATCAAGGGAGCTGGGGTTGGTTACCCTGGAGAAAAGGAGGTTGAGGGGAGACCTATCTCTGTTTACAGCTACCTGAAAGGAGGTTGTGTCAAATTGTGTTGGTCTCTTCTCCCAAGTAACAAGCAGGAGGATGAAGGGAAATGACCTCAAGTTGCATCAGGAAGGATTTTTTTTCCCACTGAAAGGGTAGTCAAGCATTGGAGCAGGCTGTCCAGGGAAGTGGATGAATCCCCATCCCTAAAGATATTTAAAAGACATGTAGATGTGGCACTTAGGGATGTGGTTTAGTGGTGGACTTGGCAGCGTTGGTTTAATGGTTGGACACGATGATCTTAAGGGTATTTTCCAACCTAAGCAATTCTATGATTCTGTGATTCTATGAATTTGGAGGGCGAGAAGACAGACACTCAGTGACAAGCCACAGAGAACCGCTGAGGCTTGGGATGTTGGGGTCTTTGGGGCTGAGCACAGCAGCGCTTTGCCCCAGGCCACGTGTCCAGCTGCTGACCAGGAGTGGAGCAAGGGCTGTCTGCAGTCCTCTTGCCCCTGGAGCTGAAGACAGCTTGGTGTCGTGTGTTTGTCACTGCGGGACTGCTGGGGATGCTCTCCTGTGTCGTGCAGGCAGGGGGCCCCCCTGCTCCAGCATGCTCGGAGCCAGGCTCACCATGAGCATCACAGTGTTATGGGAGAGCAGGCTCCCTGATGGGCTCCAGCTGCTGCTTCTCCCCTGCCTGAAAGTAGCTTTCTCTTCTCTCTTTGCCTTCCCTGACCAATAAGCTCCCTTTGTACTCGGAAGCTGGCTGAGTGAAATGCCCATTGGTAGCATTTCATATCTCTGACATCCCAGCAGAGTGTAGACTACAGCAGAGCACAGCCATGGGTTGCAAAGTGGGCCTGGGAAGCCTCGTGCTAGGCAGAGAGAGTGCAACTTCTCCCTTCAAGGTTCCAGCCCTGCATGTGGGGTTGCTGGTGCTGCTGCTCCCAGGTGTTGCTACCAGCACTGCTCTACCAGGGCCGCTTTCCCTTCTCCTGCCAGTCTCCCAGCAGCAGATTCTGGGCTCAGGAAAATGTGTCAGGAAAGAGACTAGTGCCTCATTCAACACAGCACAGGTTCATTCAAGTGGCTGAATTATAGGCCTTGAACAGTAGCTCCCTGGATGCAAATATCCAGGATAAACATGGCTCTTTGACTCCTCTCATCTGGTCTGGCACATCCCCACTCTCTTTGCAGAGAGACTTCCTTGGGTCTGCAAGGATCCCACTGCAGCAACCTCTCCTGGACTGGCACCAGCAGCCTGTCAGGACATCAGGGACATGCTGCCCTGCATGGGAATCCAGCTGTTCTGGCACTGTGCTCTTACCTGTCTTGCTCTCCCTTGGTGATGCCCTAAGTCTGTAACCCCTCCCTGCTCCCCTGAAGGTGGTGGCTGTCTGTGTCTGGCTCCAGCATAGCCCCTTGCTCTGTTGGAGCTTCTCTCTCTCTGTGGTGATCTCTTCTCTAAGGAAGAGGGATGAGTAGAGGGATGCACTCAGGCTGGAGGCTGATTTTAGCTCTCCTGCCATCCTAGGAGACAGGGGCTTGAATCTACAGCTGGTGGTGGCATGTTCCATGCCTGGCAGTCACATGCTGTGAGTGGCCTTATGGAGGTCCTTAGTCAAGTCAGCAGGAGGCTGAGCTCTCTCTTCTCCCAGCCCCCTGTAGTGCCCCCATTTCTGAGCACTGTTCAACAAGGTGCACCACGTTAATCACAGCAGTTCCTCACCTGGTATAAGTGAATGCTGAGATGTGCACTGCATAGCCCTGAGCTTCATCTGCTCAGGATAATGCTGGAGCACCTGAAAGCCCCCAGAAAGGCCATGGCATTAGCTAGATGTGTTCTTGCCTTACCTGGGGCTTCCTGCCAGGAGTCACTGAGGAGGAGATAGCAAGCAAAGGCATGTTTCACAGGGGCGTGGTGGTCTGTAGGCCCAAGGGGCTGCCTCTAGGGTGAAGACACCAGCAGAATCATGAAGGGAAGTTGTTTGCTCCTGGTCAGGGGCTGTTGTTTGTTTTGCTGTACCCTCTGTGCAAGCCACAAAGTGGCTGGATAGCTCAGTGTCACTCATGGTGGGAAGAGGCTGTCTCCCTTGTCTCACAGCAAGAATCACCCCATCTCGGTCTGCTCCTGTCTTACAGCAACTACGGCCGATCGATTCTACAGGATAGACCGCGCACAGGTGAGTGCAGCCTCATCCTGCACCATCATCCCCCTAGGAAGGTGCTTGGGTGTCCCCACAGACCAACAGGCAGGCATAGTCTTGGGGCCACACAGGTCTCATACCACTGCCCTGCCCTTTGGCATCCCCTAAATGGATGGCGTGACGAGCCTGGGCCAGGACCAGGCTCAGCACCTCCAAGTTTCTGGAGAAAAGGGAAGAAGCCAGGGTGGTAACACAGAACCTTGGGTTGAAAGCTGCCCTTCAGGGCCCTCCAGTGCAGCGGGTGAGGAATAGCAAACATAGCAAGACTGGCCAGGGGACCCGCCAGCTGGGGTCATTTTCACCAGTATTACATACTTTCCCTAATGATCTGGGGAGGAAGACATGGAGATAAGTTTTACAAGGTTGCTAAGGTGGCAGGAGATAGGAAGCCCGAAAAGAACAAGGAGATGCAAAGGCTCCCAAGTACATGACTGTTCAAGCCACCATTGCTCTGCTGAGCAAATGGGTGGGCTACAAACCCACCCATTGGGATAGGAGGGAATGGAGTTTTGCAGAAGCAGGTCTTGCTTCTGAGGAAGTATGTCCTGACTTGTTTCTTTCAGGAGCACCTCAACTATGTGACAGAGATCTCTCAGGACGAGCTCTATGTGCTGGACCCAGAGCTAGTGGTCACTCAGACTGTGAGCACTTCTCCTGCCATGCCCGACCTCGTGGACTCATCTGCCACATCCCCTGGGCACCATTTTGCATTCCCCTCCTCTTCCTCCTCTCCACCCTCCTCTCCTGCCCCCAGGTGAGTCTGGAATGGGGATGCTGGGCCTCGGGAAGAATGGGCAGTGATGGGAGAGCTAGGGTGGGCTTCACAGCATTGATCCCTGGGCCAGATTACTGGGGAGCTCTCTGGAAGTAAGCAGGAATTCAGTGTTGAGTTATACCAAGAGATGAGATGCCATCCTCTTTGCCTTGTTCCTCCGCCAGTGCTGCCCTAAGCAGTGGGGCATCAGCAGGTGGCTCAGCCATGGGGTCAGGCACCTGGCCTATGGGGCAAAAGACATGGGTGTCTTTCAGCCCAACTAAGGGCAGTATTGAGTAATGGTGCTAGGAGCAGCAGTAGAAATGGGAGTGGGGATGGGGAAAAACCTAGACCAGGCAAGAAGGAGGGCCACAGGAAGGTTTCTCCATCCCTCTAATGGTGGCATGACCATTAGGGCCATCTGCTGCCAGAACTGGCAGAGTTAGTTACACTTTTTCTTCTTCCTTTCCAGCACTGAGCCAGAGCACTGCCTCCCACAGAAAGGTGAGTCGAGTCCTACCCTTGGTCGTACCCCTCCCAGGCTGCACTGTTTTGTTTTCCTGCCATGTTTTTTTTTTGGCCTATCCTTTAACTATCCTTTATCCTGGGGTGAGCAGGCAGGAGCCCTGTTGCTCCGTGTATCCTGAAACATGGAGCCCTGAGGGCGGGTGACCCAGAGGTGAGCACGAGAGACCTGACAGTGATTTGTGGAGTGGCCCAGCCAGGCGCCTTCCCGGCTCCACCGTGCGGGAAATGATGTGGCAAGGGGTTAATCCCCCACCTGCAGAGCTGAGCGCTGAGGACTGGGTTGAGAGGCTGTCTCTGCCTCTCTCTGGGAGGTGGGAACACTAGATCAGGGGCCTCACCAAGCTGAACAAATGGAAAGGGTTTTCCTGAAGCTTGATTGGAGCCTGGAAGTGTGAGTGAGTCATTGGTGAGAGGCATCTTGGCCGCTGGCTGATGCCCAGGAGACCTGCTCCCCACTTCCATCACAAGTTATCCTGCCCAAGGGCAGAGACTACTTCCCCTGCACATGCACCTCCCTGGGGCTGAGGTCTGGCTGCACCCCTAGCTACGTGGTGTCTCCTTCTTTCTCCTGGCTTGTTCCTTACATTCTGAAGGTGGAGGAACCGTGTAAATGCAGTCTGACCAAGGGGTTAATGCCTGGAGGACCTTGTGCCCCTGCTCCACACCTCTGGTGCCCAACTCTTGTCTCCAGGATTAGATAAGCAGTGTTACAGATTGATTTTTCTGACCCTGACGCATCTCTCTTTGCAGATGACCTTCTGATAGAAGCTGCCAAGAGTGGCAACTTCAGCAAGGTAGGTGCTCGAGCAGCCAAGGCTGGCTCCTGGGCTGTTGTGCCCCTTGGGCTAAGGGAAGCTCTGCCAGCCATGCTCCCCAGTTGCCCTGGAGCAGCGCCTATCAAGGGCCTTCCTTCAGGAGTGGTGGCTGGAAACCAGGCAGGCTTCTGGCAAGAAGCCCTGGTTCCTCTCCTGGGGGACACAAAGGGAAGAGACTTGGTAGCATGGCTGACCTGGACAAAGCTCCCCACCAGCCCCAAGTATCCACACAACCTATCAGGCACTTCAGGCACATAATGCTGGGGCTTGGGGCTTGGAGCTGGGAAATGCAACTCATCCTGAGCAATCTGACAATCCTGTAGTTCCAAGAGCTGCACCGAGCTGGAAGAGACCTGATGGTGCGAGACTCCTCGGGCCAGACTGTCCTCCACCATGCTGTTAAATCAGGAAGCAAGGACATCGTCAAATACATCATCGAGAATGGTGAGCTGGAGCTAGAGTGCCACTCTTAGCAAAGGAGCCTGGCAGCCAAAAAAGATCAACCCTCTGCTCAGAGGGAATGATCCTGAGCTTAGATCCCTTCCCTCTGGGTTTGCTACATCATCCTTCTGGTGTATGGGCTTTTCCTAACATCTGTCTGCCAGTACTGGGGTGTCCCCATGGCTGTTGCTGCATCCTGGCAGGGACCAGCATGTCTCTGGGAAACATTTCTGTGTCCTGCTTCTGCCTTCGGGGCAGCTGACCTGTTGTTTTTGGCAGTTCCCACTGAAATACAGACCGCTTTATTTTTATTTAGATATTTCTCTGTAGTGAGTCCACAACCAGTTCTTCTTTCCTGGGATCAGCTGGGCTTAGATGCCATTGCTGACCTGAGTTCTTTGGAGCCAGGACTTTTGCAGGCAGTATGAAAATAGCAGCCCCTATGGAATGATGCAGACTGTGACCAGGGAGTAGACAGGTCTGTCTCTGCCCTGGAGCTGGGTCTTACTCACCTGCACTCTTTCTTTCCACAGCTCCTTCAGAAATCCTTGATGCCACAGAGGAGAAGTAAGTTGCTGCCTGACTTGCATTACCTGTTGGCCAGACCCTCTGGAAAGTGGCAGGGACACTTCAGCTGCCCTTGCTATAATTGCCAGCCATGATTTCCAGTCCGTTTTGGACAGACTGCCCCTGAGTAGCACCCCCTCCTCTGCCAGGGCTGCCTGGACAAACACACAGCTCACCATCAGCTGCTGCTGCCGCTGAATTGCTGTCCCTCGCTGCCAACTGCATGTGCTGCTTGTCCCTGTTCAGGGGGACATCTCACATCTCCCGCTTTCTCCTCCTCAGCGGTGAAACCAGCTTGCACCAGGCTGCAGCCTTACGCCAGCGCACTATCTGCCACTACATCGTGGAGGCCGGGGCTTCGCTCATGAAGACAGACCTGCAGGTGACAGCGGGAGCGGTGGCCGTGGGGCTTTCTGGGGTGACCAGAGGGCTAGCAAGGAGCAGAGCCAGCAGGAGAGCAGAGCAGGGGTGCTTTGGTTGGGGTGTTTGCCAGTCAGAGAGGAGCTGACATGGAGCACCCCTGCTTGCCCAGTAGAGCCCAGCTGCAGAGGGGTTAAATCCCTCTTCTCCTGGCGCTTCTCTCCCTGTTGTTTTATTAAATTAGAAGCAAGGGGCTGGAATGTCTCATCCCTGTCTCCCCCTTCCCACCCTCAGGGGTCAGAGCAAGGACATTCTCCCTGAAAGCTCCCTCCCAGCTGCAGGACTCCCCCCACTCTCCCCCACAGGCAGTCGTGATGGGGGATCTGGGAACTCCTCTTGGCGGGTGAAGCTGGCCTGTAGGGAGCAGGAGCAGGCAGTGGCAGCACATTCCCTCACATGCCGAGTTAATTGAGCTGTGCCTTAGTGTCAGGGAATTGTGCCAGCCCTGGCAGAGGAGCTGCAAAAGGAGAGGGCTTGGGGCCATATTTTGATACAGGAGGTTCCTGGGGCTGGCATATGGCAGAGAGGATGTGGTCAGATCTGTCTGGTGGAGGCTTGTAGTGATGCGCTGTAGCAGAGGTGATGTAGAACAAGCCAAGAAGGTGCGATCTGTGGGTCTGGGACACCGATTAGGAGCCCAGTTGATGGGTGCTGGTGCTGGTGGAGCTTGGGGTTCAATTTAGACAATGCACATCCCTGTTTGCCAGCTGTACAGATAATCTCTGGCTCTCCGTCTCTCTTCCTTGTTCCTGTCTAAGGCTTAGGCCTTGCACAGTGCCCAGAATGGGGCTGACCTGATTGGAGACTCAGCTGGCAGAGGCAAGAGGAGACTGCAGTTCGAGGGGCGTGGCCCCTCTCTGTCCCCAGCCCCCTCATTTGCCTGAAGGAGGGGAACAGCCCCCAGCCTGCCAGCACAAAAGGGAGCCTCGCTCAGGCATGTGTCCCCGCCAGGGAATGGGTTTGCACGTGCCTGTGCAAACACATGTTGAGTTTGTGGCTGCCTGGGGACCCCTCTGTGCTGCTGCACTGACCTTTCATGGGCTCTGGGTCACAGCCTGCTTGCACAGGCAGGATCCACCTCATTAGAAACCCCAGCGGCAGACCTGTAGCACGGGTTTGGAGCAGACTGATCCCACTCCCTGCAGTGCTGAGGGAGGCTGAGCCTTATCAGTTGGCGTGCCTCAGCCCAGCCGGGCAGGGAGGCCCTGGCAGCTCCGGTTTCAGGCTGCAGGCAGGCAGTGATTCAGAGGGGCTTCTGCAGGGGAACAGGAAAGAAGCTCAATTCCTCCTCTGTTAAATGAGTGATTGCATTAATGGGATGTGGGGAGGAGGCCCTCTAGGAGAGCCAGTACCAAAGCACCGAGTGGTCTCCGTCCCCTGATGGTGTGGCTGCTGGGGGGTGTGTGCAGGACCACGGGGTGTGCCCAGGCTTGGGATGTACATGCCAAGGAGCTTTCTTGGTGCATGATACCTCTCTGCAGCCACACACGGGTGGGCTTTTGTCCGCAGCTACATCCAGGCCCAGCGGAGGGCTCTGCATGTCTGACCATTGTTCCTGATGGAGAAATATGCCTGCGGGCTGCTCTGGAGGCCCCGATACACTGCTGCAGCTGCCTGTGCCCTGCTGAGCACCAGGGGATGAGCTGGACAGGACAGATATCCCATCCAGGGCTGGTTTTCAATGACAGCGGCAGAGCACCAGGTTTCTGTGGCCTTTCTCAGTGGCACAGCAGAGCCTGGGCACTTGGAGAGGAGGAGCAAGGAGCAGGGGGAGGGAATGGGGAGAGGAGACAGAGCTGGGAGCTGTTAACAGATTTGCTTTTTATGGAGTGCGGGAGTTCATTAGTGGACACAATCCAGATGGCTGCAATAAGCTGGTGAAATGTGATCCTCCTCCGGGAGCTGGAGCGCTAGCCAGGCTGTGAGAGGGAAGGGGGGTTGGTATTCTTGGGCATTCCCCAGACATACCCCTCATTCCGCACCCTTTCCCGCCTGCCTCCCCAGCACAGGGGAAGAGCAGGTCATGGGGAGCAGCCTTTGTCTCCTCTTGGGTGATTTGTGATGCCCAGGGTCAGTTACGTCCTAGCCCATGCCTAGAGCGGATGGCCCTTCAGGGGACAGCTTTCAGGCCTGAAGTAGTCGGGCTCTTCACGAGCACGCTTTCATCCCACGGTGAGCCCATGGGCATTTGCCTGCCACCTGCCTCGGGGTTTGGCTGCAGGCTCTGCTGGACCCAGCCACATGGGGGAATGGGGATGCCTTTGGGTGCCAAAGCAGCGTTCAGGCAGTGTTTGGCACTCTTGACTTCTTGCCTCCCCCGTGCAGGGAGACACCCCGAAGCACCGTGCTGAGAAAGCCAATGACCCCGACTTAGCTGCCTACCTCGAGAACCGACAGCACTACCAGATGATCCAGCGGGAGGACCAGGAGACAGCTGTGTAGTGCATGGCGTGCCTTAGCCCAAGCCAGCTCATGCAGGATGAGAAGAGGACACTGCCAACTAGCAGAGCTGTATCCGGCCCAACTCTCCCCAGATGTCAACCTGGTCCCTGGAGATGGATACAGCAGAGCTCTGCCCCAGGCTGGGCTGCAACTCTGTTTATGAGGACAGTGGGTATTACAGACTTGAAGCCTGCCTGATTCTTTGTGTATCCACCCCTTCACCTCTCATTCACCACATTCCCTGCTCTAGATGGGCTCTATCCCCCAGCCATGTTGGGGCAGGCCAGGCTGAATCCCCCAGTCACCCTTGTTCACGGGAGTAATGGCAGTGCCTCCTCCACAGGCTCCTACCTATGATCCTTGTGGGATATCATTGCTCAGCCCCTCTCTCTGCTGGCAGTGCCCCTCTTTAGGTGCTTGGCTAGGTTTGTGTCCTGTTCCTCCTCTCCTGTCTGGCACAGCTGTGGGAGGCACAGGCTGCATGGACAGACAGCAGAGGCTGTGAGCCTCAGACTTTGACCCAAAGGAAGCACCACAACTTACTGGCCCTGCCTTCTGGAGGCCAGGCTCCTCCTGGAGCTGCACCAGGTCTCTGTTGCCCTACCCAGAGCCTTCTGCAGCAGGAGGGAAGTCACTTGTGCACCCAGCCTTTCCTCGGAGCATCTGGGACTGGTACAACTGGACGTAGGGCAGCAGGTGCCCTCCTGATGGGCCTTTCATGCTCAGTCAGCAGTCTGATTCGGGGCCGGGATGGCATGGAGGAAGGCTACCAAGCCCTTCCACCACGCTTCCCTCCACAGGGCTGGGTGGGACAGTTTGCACACCCACTTTCTGCTGGGCATCTCTTTGTGAGCCCACTGCAGGATGGTGGAGAGCTGCACTCAGCTGGGGCAGTGGCAGCAGTGAAGCCGGTTATATTTCCCAAATGCTGACTTGGATTCAGCTGCCCTCCATGCTTCAGTTTCCTCCTCAATGCTAGACTTTGCACGGGGCTGGATGGGCAGTGCTGGGGTCAGTGCTGCTCTCAGGGATCCCCCATCCAGGTTGGGATGCCCCCCAACCTGGCAACATGCATCCTCTTAGTCTGACTTCTGCTATTCCCCAAACTGGGCACAAAGCTTTGCAGGGAAAACTTGAGAGCTCACCCAGCCAAGACACAACCCACCTGGGCAGACCACCAGCTCACCCTCTCCAGTTTTAGCAGAAAGAGGGATTTGGTTTCACAGGACCCATCAGGGCTTCTAGCCCTGAGTCATGCCTGCAATGGGATGGAATTTCACCTACCACCTGCCATGGGGCATGAGGCACCACAACCCATCTCCCCTGTGGATGCTGCGAGTGCTAGATGCAGAGACATCAAGCCAGGCCTTCAGCAAGGCTTTTGCAGAACTGAGTCTCTGAGACCAGGAGGCGCCCACAGAGGAGGAAAGCTGATGGCTCTGAGCCTAGCAGAGCTGCTTGGCACCTTTGGGTGGGCTGTGGTTGTGAAGGGGGGTTGCTGTTCGCAGCTTGGCTCCAGGAGAGGATGCTGCTGCTGCCGTGTGTGGTCTGTGCAGTTCCTCTGCACTCACACCCAGCTGTGCCCACTGGGTAGTGCTGGGTGGCACTGTTTGAATCCATCCTACTACCAAGGAAAGGGTATGAGGATACTCTAGGGAACCAGAATACCCTTCAGACTTTTTGGCCAGGGACAGGGTTCCCTTGAAGGATGGGGGATGCTGTACTGGGGAACAGAGGCGCAGGGCTGTGCAGGGTGCCCAGGGGCCAGTGGCAGTATTGGCAATTACTAATGATAGCATCCTAATGCATTGAGAGCTGGGACGCTCCAGCAGTGCCTGGAGTTCTCATCAGCACTGCTGGCAGGCCGCTGACAGACAAGGCACTGTCATCTTCTCAGAGCTCCACACCACTGCTGCCCCAGACGGGATGCCCAATTTGGCCCAGAGGCATTTAGAGTCTCAGTTTCCCCCTTTCTCCCTTATAGTTTTTGTACAGGTAGTTGAGAGACACACTGTCCCCCTCCCTGCCTGGCCCCTCCGTGCACGTGTGAGCTGAGTTGCTGTGCAATTCCAAGCCTGCTTCTATTTTGGTGAAGAAGGAGGGGGTGTTGGTCACCCTGCCCACTGAGGGCAGGGGTTCTGTGCAATACCTGGATCTGTGTTTCTTAGATGCTGTTGTAGGATTGTATTTTTGTAACTATGTGAGGGTGCTGGCTCCAGCAGGCCCAGGACCTGGCACGAGCCTGCGTTCCCGTTGCTTTTCAACTTTGACTGTTTGGATGTTGTTGTTTCTTGCCATTGAAATAAAGAGATTGATGTTTTAGTTCCTGTCTCCCACTGCATCCGCAAGATTGCAGCGGGCACTGCACAACAGATGCCCTGCACAGCACAAACAAGGTTGGATCCCAAGGCCTCTGCCTGCATCCAAACTTGGGGGTACTTTTGGGAGTTCCCTGCTGGCCCACGTCCTTGTTCTCTTCCCAGCACAGCATCCTTCTGGGACTGTTGCTAGATACGGGGTCCTTGTCCTGAGGGACCTTCTCGCCTATTCTGTGTCATACATCGATGCTCGGTGTAATGTGGGAAAGGGAGAAAGTGCACTGCCTTCCCAAGTGATCCAGAAGGCCTTGGAAGTGTGAGTCAGGAGCTGGCAGCCTGCTCTTCCTCCTTGGGGCAAAGGCAGCAGCCCCAGCAGATGCCACAGCTGTCAGTGGATACTACAGCAGCATCCAGCCTCCAGTTTCAAAATGTTTGTTGGCCTTTTTTTGTGGTGAGCTGTCCCCAGCCATGCAGCTCTGCAGGAGATGAGCCTGCCGGGGGCTCTTCCTATTCATTCCCAGCTCCAGCAGGGAGTCTTGGGTTTCTGCCTCTTGAGCACTGAAGACAGGGATTAACTCTGCCGCTCTGGTGGAAGGACCGCTCTCTGATTACAAAAGCAGAGGATTAGGGACACTTCTGCTTCCAGCCTCAGACTCATAAGCATGACTGTGGCCAACACACTTCTCTCCTGTGGAGTTTCCTTCGAAAAAGGAGGTAAATCGCAGTGGCTGAGGGCATGCTGGTGATGGAGCCGGTGGGTGATGAGGAGCTATACACATACCTTAAACTCAGATTTCTGAGGGCAGTTTGGCAGCCTGCCTGGCGCTCCTGCCAGCCCCTCTCTGCCCAGAGGAGCAGCCTCCTTCCCTGCCTGCATTGTCCCTTCCACCCCCACTGTGCCTCTCTTTCATGGTCTTCAACGTTCAGCTCCTGCCCAGAGCTAACAGCGAGGATCTGTAGGAGGTGTAAGGCACACCAACTTGTCCCAGCCTCCCCAGGGACCAGGTGTACATGCAACTCGGAGGAGGGGGCCCGCTCTACTTCAGTGCCCAGACCCCGGCAGGCTGGCACTTGGCCCACATCTCGGCAGGGAGGGCTGTCAGTAACCATGGCAATTAGAGTCTTCTAGCTGCCCCAGTGTCAAATATACAGTGGGGAAGAGAAGCAGTCCCACTATGTGATCACCCTGATGAGGAGTGTTGGGAAAGGGGCAATGTACCTTTGGGGCAGAGTCCAACCCTTCTCTCCAAAGGGTGTTGGCATCCCCTCTTTCTCCTTTTCAGTCAGGTGCTGGAGGTTCGGAGGTCTGTCTGCCCTCCCGTGGATGGAAGCACACCTGGGGGTATAGGCACCAGATGCATGTGTGCAGGCTGGAGAAAGCCATACAAACTCAGCCCCAGCTCAGCAGAGCTGAGGTGACAGCAGTTGGCCCTGTTAATGATTACCTGCCACACACCTCAACAAGGAAAAAGTTGTTCCTCTCCCATGCGTGGCTGTGTCCCTGCACTGGCACTGCCGCAGCATCCACTACCAGTTCCCCAAGGACCAGGCTTTGACCAGAGATGGAAAATGCAGAGCTGACGTGCCATGAATTAGCTTGTGACATTTTTAGAGGTAAAAAGCTCGAGTTAACCAATTGCAGGGAAATGCACCTGGGTTGGTCACACTCCCTCTTTTTCCTCCTTTCCTCAGTAGGAAGGCCCTTTCTGCAAACACAGCCTTCTGCTGCTTGTTTGAGCTGGGGAAGGAGCCATTTCCCCCATGTCCTTCAGAAAGAGCCCAAAGGGACTAAGCACAGCCACTGCAGAGAGTGGTGTGCACCAATGCATCTCTGCTCTCTCACACAGCCAGGACTTGTCTCCTGGTCCCCTGGAAGGAGTGAAAATTTGCACTGGGCTTCACCATGCCTTATACTGCTGTGCCCTGGGGACTCCAGTGAGATCTTCAGCTCCTAGCCAGAAATAGCTGAAGAGAAGCAGCAGTGCTCGCTCCACACGTAGTTCTTCAACAGTTCTACAGGCCCTGGTTTGCTCGTCACAGTCCATAATTCAGACATGTAAACCTGATGCACACCTAGGTCCTTCTCCTGTTTTACACTGAAGTTTGTCTCAGCGGCTCTCTTCAGCTTTAGTTTAAAGGCCCAGCAATGGGAGGAGGCTATTGGCTTTGCTATCTGTCCAGCTATCAGGATCCATTTCTGCATCCTGGGCTCAAATGCACAGCCTGGCATCTCCAGATCCCTCACCACACAGCAGTACCTGTTGCTGTGTGCAGCAGGAAGGGGAGAGGACATGTTCCCACATTTGCCAGCTCTCCTCAAAACCTCTGCAGATGTTTAGGAAACTGATGGCAAAGTGGGAATTAAATGTGGCAATCTCTTGGAAAGTGATTCCTGGTTTTGANCGCCTTGCAACCCCACCTGTGGCAGCCCTGCTCTCAGCAGACTTCTTCCAGGATAAGAGGTGGAAAAACGGCTCCATTCCCCACCACAGCCCCGTTTTTCTGGCATGACACTCTCCTTTCTGGCTGCTAACTCCAAAAGGGAATTGACTTGGCTGTTGCCTTGCTCACGTCCCAAGAAAAGGTGGTGGATGGGGGGAAGGGAGCAGTCACATCCACAAGGTCCTTTTCATCCCTCACCAGCAGTCTGATACCACTGCTTGGTCCAAGTAGGAGGGCTGCCACATGGCTGAGCTGGGAACAGGCAGGCAGGTCACAAGGGATGGAACTGGGGAGACGCTTGGGACAGCATGTAAGTGATGTGCTGCTCTGGGTGCTGAGCACGTGTACCCCTTTCCTGGTAACTTCCCACGAGGGGCAGAACAAGCAGAGGAGGGTGAAAAGGGCAGAGATCATGAAAGGTCGGTCCATTGACGCCAGTGGCCTTGATGGAGGAGGAATCCACGGAGCTGGTGGAGACTCGGTGGTTCCCTTCACTCCACCAAGCCCCAGGGGTACCCCGGGGCCAGCTTCCAGCGGAACTCAGAGCAGCAGCTCCCAGGGGAGACCCTGTCCGGCTGTTCAGCTGTGCACCCTTCGGCCACTCGGTGATGTTGGGGTGCGTGGTCAGCTGAACCCGCACAGCTTCCCTGGTACCGCGCCGCGGGTGCGGGTTGGAGAGCATCGCAGGAAGATGAGAGGGGACACGGGACAGGGGACAGGGGCCGTGCCCCGCGGGACCTGAAGCCCCCCGAGCCCAGATCACCCCCGGCCGAGGGGGCCGCCGCCGGCCCGCGCTGCCCCCGCCCCGCCGGCCGAGGGGCCAGCCTGCCCCCGGGCCGTCCCTCCGCCGCCCTGCCTTTGTGCCTGCCGGGGGTTAGAGGAGGAGCTTGCGAAAAGTTTTGGGCTAAAAACACACCTTTTTGCTGCCAGCCGAGCCCGACGTCAGGGGCCGCTGTGCGCCGCGCGGGGCTCCGCACGCGGCCGCCACACAAAGGCAGCAGCTCCGCATCGCTCCGCTCCGCACCGCAGGTGAGTGCGGCCCCCCGCCCACAGTTCTCGGGTCGGGCCCCCACCCCAGGCCCCGTGCACGGCGGCACCGCCCGCCCGACGCCACGGTGATGGGCGCCCCGGGCGAGGCGAGCGGCGACCTCCTGTCACCTCCCCGGGGAGGCGGCAGTCACCCAGGCTGAGGGCTCTCCGGAGTGGGAAGGGGCTTTGCCGGGGTGGGGGACAGGCTCTGGCTGAGGAGGAGCTGCAGAAAAGGGCGATTGGGGCCGGGGGGCCGGGGGCGGCGATCCCGCGGTGCGGGCTCGCCTGAGAGGAGCCAGGAAAGAGCCTGGAGGTGCAGAAGGATGGATTTTGGTAGGGAGCCAGGGCTCCTGGAGAGCAGACGGCTTGAGGCAGTGGCCCGGTATGCTATCCCGGACTCCTCTGGGGAAGCACCCTACACTGGTTCGGGGAGGACTCAGCTGGTGGAGATCCTCCGATCGGAGCCGGGGCAGCTGCCCCGGAGCGGGGCTCGACCACCGCCCGCCTCCTCGGAGGGCGAGGGAAGAGGCTCTACGGGGCTTAGGGCACAACATCTGCCCTGAGGAGGGAGCAGAGGGCAGAGGTGTGGAAGGGCGCTGCCTGCTCCCCTCTCTGCCCCCAGTGCAGGGGCAGAACTCTTTTCCCTTGGAGCACCTTCTCCTCCCTGCGAGGGGAAGGTGAGGCCGCCTGCCGGAAAGCCCCACAGCCCGCCGGCTCTGCTTCCCTCAGCACCTCTAGGAAAGCCTCCCGGTCGTGCTGACGTCTTGACTCACGGGCACATGCTCGGTCTCCCGGGCACATGCTCGGTCTCCCCTTTCCTGGCAGCAGGGAACTTCCTGCTGTCGCCGTGCTTGGCACCCCAGGCCGCGGGCTTCCCGAGCGCTGGGCTCCTCGAGTGCCGGGCTCCCTGCCCGGAGGCTGGGAAGCAGCTCAGCCCGCAGAGGGAGGACAGCGGTCCTGCGCCCACCACTGCCAGAGCCAGCTGCAATTTGAGCCGAGCAAAGCCGAGCCGAGAGGTCCCGCTACTAGAAAAGGGGCTGTGAGGGGGGTGCCAGCCCAGCCGCCGCCCCGTTCCCAGGAGCGCATGGGGACACCACTGAGGGATGAGGAACTGGGGAGGATGTGTGGCCCACATTAGGAGAAGTCTGTGGCACTACCTGGCCCTGAATGGTGTCTGGAGAGTGGTCAGAGCTTTCCCATTGCAATTGTGGGTGTTTGAGCTCTGTTTTAGCTTCACCAGGTGATTTTATTTTTCTTTTTAAAGCTGATCCTAGATTATAAAAACCCAGGGCAGCTAGAGGAGGGAGAATGGAGACCACGATGTGGTCAGGCTCCAGGCTGCTCTGTTCATGCAAGCCCATTCCTGGGAGAGACAAATACTATGTGAGAGCCAGCCAGCATCTGAGGAGGAGAGAAGTCGAGGCCCCACAGGGACGCAGAAGGAGCACGGCTGTGTGAGCATGCCTGAAGGTGCTGTCAGCCCAGCCAGGAACAGCTCATTTGCCTGGCTGTTTGGAAAACCAGTTGGAAAACTGCATTCCCTTTCCCTTATGAATGCTTTAGGATGAGCCATGACTGAAGGTCCCGGCAGACCTTTGCCAGTGAAATGTGATGTTCTGGGCCGAGCCTGGGAGCAGATTCAGGGACTCCTGAATCTGCTCAGCCCCTCCGAGAACATCCTTCTCACATCCCTGTGTACACAAGGGCAGGGCCCCACTGCACCCATGGCAAACAGAGGGAGTCCGTGCCTGGAGGTGAGGCAGGGGTGAGCACAGCACCTGGGGCTGTCTGCCCTGGGGGCTTGAAGGCCATGTCAGAAGGGCCTGAGCAGAAGGTGCTGGGCTGGGAGGTAGGTGCAAGGAGCATAGGGAAGTGCTCGGCAACAAAGGACGGGAGAAGTTACAGACCAACGGAAACCAGGGGGATGCTGTGAATAATGTGGATGTCAGATGTACTACCCTGTAAGGCTGCTGCAGAAAGTGGGACAGCCATGTCTGTAAGTCAGCTCAGCTCCAGCCTTGTCATCTGTAACCAGTCCATCTGGGCTGAGCCCTTGTCCCCTTTGAAGGCAGATGGGTGGGAACAGAGCTGAGCTGTGCTGTGCTTGGCAGGATGGCTCCCAGCCGGGCTGGGTGAGGGGGAAGGCAGATCTCACCCCCACGACTGTGCCCTCAGCCAGCCGGTCTGTGTAATTCCCTGTGACAGTTCAATGCAGACCGAAGCCGGCAGCTTGGCGGCGGATGCATGAAAGGTGAGTGCACTGGATCCTGAATAATGTGGGATGCTGCTCTCTCTGGCATGCTGCCCGGGGAGCCCAGGGGAGGGAGCAAACACTGACCCTGGGCTCGTCCCTGTATTGATGTCCTCTGGGGCCTGCAGTTCATCCTGTCCTCTACAGCCCAGTTCTGCGAAGCCCATCACAGATCAGGGCAGGTGCTGTGTATTTTCTGGATGGCTGCTGCCACACAGATATGGATAGTATCTTAAAAGGCTTTGGGGGAGCAGGGAAGGGGTCTCCAGATTTGAAACGCTGGCTCTGCATGCCTGCACTCCTGTTCCCACTGACAGCAGGATCTGGGACCCCAGTGTTGGCAGCAACATCCCACAGAGTCTCATGGTGGCAGCCAGAGGGGAGCCGTCACGTGGTCCTAGGCCACTGGGGCAGGGGGACAGGGCACGATCCCTGGAGCTGAATCCTGATGTTCATGCACCCTTGTCCCCATCCTGCTCCCAGGTGTGTGCACTCCTGCACACCCCCTGCATGCACGGGTGGCGTAGGTAGTGGGCTCAGCACTCCCACTCCATTCCTCCAATGAGCTCCCACACTGTGGATGCTTTTTTTTGGTGTTTAATCCACTGATTTAACTCCCAGACCCCTCATGGCAGCAGGTTTGTTTTTTCTGGGCTTTTTTCTTTCTCCCTGGCATCCTCTGGAACTGGAGTAAGGAACTATGGGAGCTGTGCTCCCTGGCCCCAAGGCTCTTTGGTATGGAGCAGCAGCCTGCTGGGTCATGGATAAAGGATCCACAAAGAAATATGGGGGTAAGGGCTGGCAACTGGCAGCCAGCTGTAGGGCCTTCCCCAGAGGCTGTGTGGGCTGCAGGGGTCCCCATGGAGAGCATTTCAACCACAAGCAGGGCAATGGGGGGGCTGCAAGGGTGGGAACAATCTCTCAGCCCTGCAGCTCCATGGTGGGAGGCAGTTGTTGAGGTACACAATTAACTTTCCTATTGCAATTAATGAACATATTCTACTGGGTGGCAGCAAGCAGGGCACAGGGGTGTGCACACACGTGTAGGATGTGTGCAATGGAGGCAGCTGCTGTCTTACTCCCACACAGGCTGCCCACAGCCCATCACACCCCCCCCGACACCACATTGCACCCCATCCTCCAACCCACCTCACCCTCTCCTTCCTCCACAGGCAGGATGCAGGTCCGGGGCCTCCTCCTCCTCCTGGCGCTGATCCTGGTGGCTGCTGCCGCTGAGGCTGGCAAGAACAAGAAAGGTGAGGGGCAGCTTGGGGCAAGGGCCCAGTGGGGAGGGGGGCAGAGTGGGACATGCTCCCCTGTGCCTGCAGAGAGCACCCACTCCACTTTTCCGCACAGAAAAGGCAAAGAAGGATGGCTCCAAGTGTGAGGACTGGCGCTGGGGTCCCTGTGTTCCCAACAGCAAGGACTGTGGCGTGGGCTACCGCGAGGGAACTTGCAAAGATGAGAGTAAGAAGCTCAAGTGCAAGATCCCCTGCAACTGGAAGAAGAAATTTGGAGGTGGGTACATGGAGGTGGGGTGCTTGAGGACCACCCTGAGGTTCCCCACCTATGCTGGGTGGCCGGGGCTAGAGTCCTCCCAGGTCCCGGCCAGTTCTGATGCCTCTCCCCTCTCATCCAGCCGACTGCAAGTACAAGTTTGAGAGCTGGGGAGGATGCAGTGCTCAGACAGGCCTGAAGACTCGCTCCGGCATCCTGAAGAAAGCCCTGTACAATGCCCAGTGTGAGGAGATTGTCTATGTGACCAAGCCCTGCTCCTCCAAGATCAAGTCGAAGTCCAAAGGTCAGTTCCCACCACTCCTGTCCCCTGAAGGGTCCTGTCGCAACCCTGGGCAGGGGTTTTTCAGAGGTACCTTGGCCTCTTGGGGTTGGGCTTTGCTGGTGGTGTGGGGGATTACGTAGGATGCTCTTTCCTTTGCACTGCAAAGTCCAGCTGCTGGCTGGGTGGGATGCAGGTGCTACTAAGTAAAACCTTGGTCACCCTAAGGCATCACCACAAACCACTGCCATCTTTGGTGGGATGGAGATTCCCTGCTCTCCACATTGGGACTGGTGCAAAACATGGTTTGGCATAGCGGGAGGCTGCCTGCAGGGATGCAGCCACTGTGCCGTGCCCAGCCAGCCCTGCTGGCTACGTTCCTACCACAGCAGTGTCTGGGGCACCATGAGCTGCCAGCAGATGCACTAACTCTTGTCTCCTGTGCTTCTTGAATGCAGCAAAGAAGGGCAAGGGGAAGGACTAGAGCAGGAAGCCAGCGTCCTCATTCGGCCCCTCGACATGGTGCCTACAGGACTGGAGGTCCACCTGCAGGTGGCCCACACTACAGTCTTCCTCCTCCTCTCCTTACTACTTTCCGTGACCTCCTCTTTCACTGAGATGCCTTGTTTTAATCGTTAGTGTTGTAGAGAGCAAACCCACCCGCCCTGCAGGATAGGCTGCCTCCATCCTTGCTGCCCCATGGCCACTGCCAGTGCATCCTGCTCACCTCCTCTCAGCTGGTGTTGGGGTTCACTGGGATGTGCTCGGAGAGCTGAGATGGAACACACATTTTTCCACCCTCCAGCACAAATGAGTTGCCTTTAGCGCATCCTTTTGCGAGCCCAGGAGCTTCCTCGTTCCTCCACCAGGTACCAGTGCCAGAGGGAAGGGCTGGGTGTTGAATGCCTGAGTAACCCCATCACTCAAACTCCTCACTCAAAACTGCTCTCACCTCAGGGGGTTTATTCCAGCATCCCTTTGGCTGGGGCATGACTTAGCTGGAGCAGTTGAGGAAAACACAACCACCACTCTGAGAAGCAACTGCGTCTCCTCTCTGTCACTTCTAACCTTGTGTATCCATGCTGGGGCTGCAGCCCCTCTGCCTTTGCCATGCCAACACCAGTGCTGGGTGGGAGCTCTCACTCCTTTTGGAAAATGTTTTTTTTTCTTTTCCAATAAAAATCTTTTTTAAAACACTATCAGAACCCACCTGTTGTCCCCACAAGGTGCTGCTGTGCTGGAAACTCCAGCAAACCCCAGTTTTGCTGACCCCACTGGAACCAGCAGTGAAGTTGCCATGCAGATGGCGGTGGTGGCCTGGGTGCCACATGCACATGGTCCTGGACAAAGCACACGGGTCAGACCTCACAGCCTCTTTGCAACAACACTTCAGGCTGCCCCCCTTAATCTTGGCAGAAGGGATGGGCTGCAGGAAATGTCACCAGTGGGTGACACTGGGAAGCAGGGAAGGAGCCACCGGGATGATGACTCATTCATTCCTCACACCATGGCCATTAGTTTCCTGGTCCAAGGTCTTTATTTGTCTTGGGGTGTGTTGGGCTGCAGTTGTAACCATTTAAAAATACCCAGAAACCCACCAGGCATTTTGGGCACCACTAAAGGCAGTGGTGGAGGGGTTCCCATCTGGGCTGGGGCAGCCTTTCTCCAGGTTGCACCCTGGCATGAGGACAGGAAGGACACATGGACACAGAGTTTGCCAGTGCTAGAGTGGCCCCATCCCATCCCTTACCTGCACCTGGCTGTGTCCACCAAGGCTTGCACCTGGCTTTGGGAGAAGCTGGGGAGCAGCCCTGGGGTGCTCTGGGTTGCACACACGGGTGGGCTGGGAGGAGGCTGGAGACGCTGGCTGAAGCCCGCATGCTGAGGGCTCTGCCACAACACCCATGACAGCGTTACATCCAGCATTACATCCATTTACAAAGCTCAGCAACCGGCTCCTTTGGCCTCCCTGGAGGATCTCCCTGCACTCAGGGCAGGAGCAAGGCTGGAGGCCACCGCCATCCTCTCCTGCCTCCAGAGCCACGCATCAGGCCTCCCACACCCATCATGGGGAGAGGGGGGACCTGCTCATGGTCCAGGTGAGACATGGGGCACCTTGGCTACATTGCAGACCCTATTCCCACCCTCCTCTGAGACCCTCAGGTCCTCCCTATCCCTCCCAAGGACAGTTATTTTCACGGTCATCGCTGCCCACTTCTCAGGGGCCCCATTCCCAGGGATATGGAGTGAAGTCCTGCACCACACCACTGCTTTTCTTTGCAGTTTTAGTTTCCATTGTTGTCAGAGGTGACTGGGTTTCACACTCCTCATCCAGGAGTGAAATGCTTGGTTTGTCTGTCTGTCTTTCCAGCAAATTGCTGTCTGAGGGCAGAAAGGGCATGAAGGGGAGAGCAGAGCCAGAGCCCAGGGAAAAATTCTGCTCCAGATCCCTGGGTGAGGATGTCCAATGTCACTCCCATGGGAAAGGAAGCAGCTTGCCACATCTGTTAGAGTCCAATCTTGACTGCCTTCACAGGGGGCCTGGCTTGGCCAGCAGGACTCCCCATTAGCATGCCTGAGCCATCCTGGTCCAAGATATCTAGCAAATGTTTGACCCTAGTTTCTTTTCATTTCTTGGGTAATAAACACTTCAGAAGCCAATGGAAAGCATCCAGCATTAGCCCATCTGCATGCAGACAAGCTCTGATGCCTTGGAGATGGGCAGCTGGGGAAAAATGTACATCCAGTCTTAGGAGAACACTGATGCCATTTGGCCAATCTCAAGAGCATGGAAGGGCTCCTGGTGACCACATCTCCTCCTCTTGCCTCTGGCTTTCCTGCTGGCTCCCCAAGCTAGTCCCCAGGCCCAGGGTGACTGGAAGGACCTGCAGCTCAGAGATGCCTTGGATTTTTGTCAGCGTTGGATGAAGGACATCCTCTGCAATCACTGCACAGTCTGCACTGTTGAGTGGGGAGCAGAAGAACCCCTGCTGGCAAAGGAGGCAAAGGGAAAGGTTTCCATAATGTTACTGAAGTGGTCCCTGAGTGCCAGTTTATCTGGCTGTGCCAATGTTCCTGTACTGGCACATGAGAAGGTGCTTGAAGGTTTTTTTGAAAGTGGCATTGCAGAGGGCATAGCAGGCTGGGTTGATGGTGCTGTTGACATAGCAGAGCCAGTAGCCGATGGACCACACTGTTTCGGGCACGCAGGTCTCACAGAAGGTGTTAATGAGGACCATCACGTTGTAGGGCGTCCATGTGAGTATGAAGGCCAGCAGGATGGCAAATATGGTTCGGGTGACTTTCTTCTCTCGGGCAGCCATCTGCCGCTTTTTCCGTACTTGGCTCCTGGCGATGCTGGCAAACTTCCTGGCAACATTGACTGGGCGGCTGTTGGCCAGGGAGTTGTGGTTAGAGGCTCCTGCTTTAGCCGGGACGATCTCAATGGCGGTGACACATTCAGTCCCAGTCTGCTTGGTGACAATCTTAATCTTGGACCACTTGGAAGTTGGGTTCACCCGGGGGACAGCTGGACTCTGTCCTTGCCCTGCTGGCAAGATTTCTGCTGTGGGCTTGTCTTTTGTGGTCTGGGTCATGCTGACGGTGCTGGACTCATTGGATGTCTCCTTCTCCTCCTGATGGCCAGTGGCCTCTGTCTGTGCAGATGGCTGGTCATCCACTTTCCCATTCCTCACCTCCTCCTTCACCTCCACAGCCCTCTTGGGAGAGTTATTGTTGTTCTGTTTGACTGGGGGGCCCTTGAGGAATCTGAGGGACTTGCCTTTCCTCTCTTTCCTGCTCTCAGGCTTGTGCCTCCTCACCCTGCTTCTGCTGGCCAGGGAGATGTGGATGTACAGCACCGTCATGATGACCACGGGCAGGTAGAAAGCAGCAATGGCTGTGCCGAAGGTCACCGCTGGGTTGGAGAGGAACTGGATGTAGCATTCCCTCTCGGGGACTGTCCTCTTGCCCACAATGAACTGCCAGAACAAGATGGCAGGGGCCCAGAGAATGAAGGACAATATCCATGCGGCCGCAATCATTAGCCCTGCCATCTTGGTGGTCCTCCTGGCCGGGTACGTCAGGGGCTTGGTGACACAGAAGTACCGGTCAAAGCTGATGATGAGCAGGTTCATGACAGAGGCATTGCTCACCACATAGTCCAGAGCCAGCCACAGGTCGCACACCACGGCCCCCAGTGGCCAGTAGCCTTTGATGATGTAGACCGTGTAGAGGTTCATGGAGAAGACCCCGATGATGAGGTCCGCGCAGGCCAGGCTGAAGAGGAAGTAGTTGTTGACAGTCTGGAGCTGGCGGTTCACCTTGATGGAGAGCATCACCAGGATGTTCCCCACCACGGTGACAAGACTGAGTGAGCCGGTGACAGTGGCGATGAAAACCAGCTCCACTGTCTTGTAGTTGGTGGGAGGCTGCACAGCCACCTCGGAGCGGTTGCCCAGGGTGAAGTTGTCATAGGTCAGGTTGGCCATCTTTGCCTGCCAGGGCTGAGCAGAGAGGTTGTGCATGGGATCTGCAAGGGAGCAAGGACAGAAAGGGAGACTATCAGACTTTGCCAGCCTGGCCTGGCAGCATTTCCTCAGTTTCTCAGGCCAGCACTGCTCTTGGCTAGTGCTCAAAAATCTCCTGGCATTCCCGGACTTCTCTCTGCCACTCCAGGAGTCCATTGGAGGCATTTTTTGTGTCCCTATTTAGCAGTAGAGGAGACACACAAGTTGCAGGGAGAGAAGGAGGAAGGGGGCTAGGACAGTCCTACAGCCAGGGTGTGATGGTCCCTTCTTTACAGGGCCAGGAACCATATCCCAGAGGGAGCACAACCTCGTATGCCCCAGAGAGGCACACAGGGAGGCCAAAGGGCTGGGGGGAAGAGGACTGCAGAGCCCAGGGGAGATGCACATACAGCACTCACTGCCGGAACAGCACAGCATGGAGCCAGTGCCCTACCCCAGGGACGAGAGCAGGTTTATGGTATGCCCCAGGCATGCCCCGCTGACCTCCCCAAAGCACTCCCCGAGAGGGTCCTAACCCACAAAGCCTGTGCCGTGGTCCACTTGGCTCACCTGTGTCTCTTGCAGCAAACAGCTCCTTCTGGAAGATGAAATCTGGGACAAGGAAAACAGCAAGTTACACCACAGTTTGTGTGAGTCACACATCTTACCAGGGACACCAACCTGTTCAACAGAGGCGGCCCTGACAAAAGGGTGACACTGCTCAGATACAGATGCTGAAAAGCCAAGAAAGGCTGAAGATGGGTAATTTGGTGTGGTGCAGTGCACAGCACAGCAGGCTCAGGAGAGGGAGAGAGCTGCACGAGTGCCATCAGTCAGTGATGCTGGGAAGTGATGACCCCGGGAAGTGATGACCCCGGGAAGTGATGACCCCTTCGCCCAGTCCCACATCACACTACAGCTGCAGCCACCCTGCCCATGGAGATGTACGGTGTGGAGTCAGACACCTCAGCATGATACATGGAATTATTAATGAAAAGTGAGGAGAATTACGGACTAAATTACTGCCTTCATCCAAACCAAGATGCCTGTGGTTAATCACCCAAGGTAAGAGTAGAATGGACCTTAAAAAAAAGTCAATAGACCAGAATTGCTGTGTTGAGATGAAATGGAATTTCCTGGAAAGCAAAGGAAAAACAAAGGCACTGAGGGAGATGGGCTGGACAGAATAGCTTCCCATTGAACCTGACTCTCCCACACCACCCAGGCCCCCAAAACATGCTGGGCCTTCACCAGCCTCACCCTGGCTTTTGGGGGCATCCCAACCCCACCAGCCCACCAAGAGCAGCCCCTCCAGGAGCTCCTCCTGGTGGCTGGGGCAGGGGTTCAGCCCCACGGGCACTGCTGCCGGGATCCCAGCGGGAGCCAGTGCATGGGCGAGTGTCCCCGCAGTGGGAGCGCTCAGCACAGTGTGTCTCTGGCTTGGGTGCTGGCTCCAAATGCCTGGCACTCCCAAAGCTGATTTTGCTAAATGTATAAACATGTCATTAATGTACACTTCTCCCAAACAGAGCCTGGCAGGCTCTGAGATCGGTTCTTCTACTTTAAGTATTTGAAAAGAAATGCCCTTGTCTTTCAGTCGTGGTGAGGGTAGGAGATTTCTGCCATCAGAAAATAGCCAAGTTTTTAATATAGGCACTTTCTAAAGAGATACAGGTGTAATTAAATGAAAATGTGGCTGCTGAGATGCTAATGTCAGGGTCTGATGTAGCCATTTAGGCAGCTTCTGCATTAGCAAGGCTACAGCTATGATAGTGATGGAGCTCCTCTTACAGGTGCAAGGGAAAGAAGTGAGTGAGGGACAAAGAAATACCTCTCTACCATTATCATCTAAGCCCGTCTGTGAAGACAAAAGGCATTTACAAGAAAGCAGTACCCTTTGATAGATGCTACATGCCAGGTATGGATGGGGCAAGGTAGCCCTGCCCATCATTGCACCCAGCTCCAAGGACAAGAGGTGCATCAAGGGAGGGGGAAAAAGGTTTCTGCTGCCATCCTTCCTGGGCACCCAGCCAGGGATGTGAGAAGAGGTGATAAGTGTATAAAATGGATTCGAAATATATAAGCATGGCAGTTTGGGGGTTGGTTTCAGTACAATTGAAATGAGTTTAATTTCTTCACTTTGGTGAGATGGGGAGATTTAACTGTCATTCTTGTAACAGCTAATCAAATGGATCAGACAAGCTAGCAATCATGCAGACATCTACCCCAGCTCTTCCAAGAAGAATTTGAAAGTCTTGAAAAGAAACCTTTCCATCGTCTCTGCTAAAATCTGGGTTTCAGTTTTCTCACTTTTGTTCATGAACTGGCATCCTCTTCTAAGCATGTCTAGTTAATTATCAGCCTTGACAGAGACTTGTGTTCTCAGTTACCGAAAGTAAGAAAAGTCCATCTCAACTCCAAACTGTTCTGTTCATGTCCCAAGATCGGGAGGAAAGGCTGCGGCAGCCCCACACGCGAGCCTTTGGATGCCACCCAGAGGTCATGCTGCAAACTGGCGTCGGGAGGCAGAGGCAATTGCAGCCTCGGGGTGGAGGGCTTAAACATTGAGCATTGTGAAAATAAGCCTTCACCGCATAGCAAAAATAAAACAATCCCCTGCGTGAGGGAAGGAGGAGGACTGAACATGCTTAAAGGTGTGAAGATATGTACAACACAGACAGAGCAACACGTATGAGCTGCGAGCTGTGTACACCACTCACCCTTGCCTCGGATGCCCTGGCTATTCTCTGCCATGTCCCAGCCCACCAGGCATCCCTTCTTTCCCCATCTTCTGCTCTCCATCCAACTGTCTCCCTCTTTGCCCCCAACACCCGCTCTGAGCTCACTGGGACCACTCAGCACCGCTTTTGCCTTCCTGAACAGAGCAGGCAGCTCAGTCTGGAGCTGGGAGAAGGCCAAGGATGCTACAAATTTAGTAGGTCTGAGCAGCTGACCAAGCCATGGATCATGCCTGCATGAGCACTAGGGATAAGTCTTTGCCTTTGAGATGGAGAGCATCCAGGCTGTGTGGGAAGGACCTGGGTGGGGGCACAGCCCTCAGGCAGCCACACCTCTGTCTGCATCCCCCTCATGTGTCCAAAGATGGAGAGAGCACGCAGGAGAGCTGTGGAGCTGCAACAAACTCACCAGTGTGACACCATCTCCACCCTCATGCCAGCCACATCACTGTTCCTAATGTTGTGACACCAAGATACCGAGGGACCTCTCCAGGACCTGGTGTCTCTCCACTAATTGCCTTCCCTATTTCCCCCAGTGCCCAGCACTTGCACACGTCCAGGAGTGCATTTCTTCTCTCCCTCCCCTCACAGCCCCCATCCTACATCACCATCTCTGTCTCCATTCCCTTTTACACCCCACTTTCATGATGGCATCACAGACAGAGAGGAGACGTAGCCTTGACAAAGCTCAGAGAACACTTCAGAAGGGCTCCTGGGGCTGTGACACCAATTGGCTTTTCAGCCTGCACACACCTGTTCTTTGTCTGCAGTGCTCAGTGGGTGCTCTCCCACACCTGCTGGCACCAGCCAGCTTCAGCAAACTCCCTCATGCTTTTGGCAGTGATTTATGGCTGGTTTTCTCCTCTCCATCGAAGCCATTAGGAGACTCCAACTCTTTACTGATAGCACCCTCCAGTCCAAGAGTTTCTGTGGCTGCTGCAGTGCTCACCAATCGTGTCATCAAGACAGAGAAACACCTTTCCCTTCCCACACAGCCACAGATCCAAGCAGAGAAGGTTGTTATTTGGGTGGGGTCCAACTGTGGGCAGTGGGCACAGCAGGGTCCCCATTGCTGCCTGCAATCATGGGTGTGACCACTGTTGGGTGAGGGTTCAACTCCAGAGCAAGAGCAAAGCCAGTGTTCTGTCACAGGGTGACACCCGAGACCACAGCAGAAAACTCCTGTTATTTCCTTACTGTACCTCATGTGCCTCTCCAGCAAGCCTTCCCAGCCTGTCAGCTCCTAAAAACTGCCTCACAGCCTGTTGCCAGGTCAGAGAGGAGAAAGCCCGGTCACGGACTGCTGGTGACCACCCTGTACCCAAAAAGTCTGCAGTAGCTGGAGGCTGGTGCTCCATCGGCGTCAGTCAGTGACTGAGCACCTGCTGAGCACTCAGCTCGAGTGGGATGGAGGGTTTAGTTCCCTCCTGCCCTCGTTGCTCCTTGTGTGGAAGGAGCTGGCCACCTTCCCCACCGGCACAGCAAGGACAATGGGAGACACTGGTATTTACACACACCCATGTGATGGTGGCACCTCAAGCAGTGGGATGAGCTCCTGGAGCAAGCAGCCCTACTGCCCCCGTGCTCCCCGCCTCTTCTCTCTGTACTGCACAGCCTCCCTCTGCTCCACAGCCTCTGTCCCACATGTCACCACCCCCCATCCCCTTTCCTGTTTTGACACTGCCCCCATTCCAGCGTCATCCTCAGGGCTGGGGATCCTCAGGGAGCAGGTGCAAGTGGGAGGCAGAGCCATGCCTGGTCCACAAGCGGTTGAAGCAAAACCTCTGGGAATGAGCAGGGCTCTGCATGCACTCAGCGTGCTCTGCAAAGGAACCCCATCATAAAGCAAGCCCCACGCTCACACACCAGTCTGGGGAGGAAGATGTTTACGGGGGAAGGAGAGGAGTTAGAAAAACCCGTACTTTAGCAGATGCCTATGAGTGTGAGCTGCTCCCAGGGGAGATGGGCTTTAGCCCTGCATGGCTTTGGAGCAACAGCAAAATTGAAAGAGACCTCGAGCCCAGGGACAGGATCGAGTGACCGTGGCTTTCAGCTCCCAGCTGGATGGATCCTGTGGGGCTCTGGGTGGTGCCTGTCTCCAGGAGGGAGGGAAGCTGGCCCCCTCCACCACAGGCACATTCCAGGAGAAGGCACACATCACCCCTGCTCTGCCTGGGTGCCCAAGACTGGGCCTAGGCACATCTCCTTTGGTGTCATGTTTGGAAAGAGCCGGGCCAGCCCCACTGCCAGCCCCCTGCTTGTCTTGGCCTTCCTAAAAGTGTAGAGAAGGTAAAAGTCTTAATGGGGTTAGTCCTGTCATGTCAAACTCCTGATGTGATGTGGGGCTGGGCAGTTTGTGCAGCTGCCACCACAAGGAGGAGAGGAGAGAGAAAAAAGAGGGAACCAAAGATGGTAGACCTTTATGGCTCACGAACACAAAGGGAAGGTATGCTCAGGGAAGGGTGACAGTCTGTGGTGCTAATTGCATTATCTAATAGCTGTTAATTAGTTCCTGAATCATGGCATCAGTTTACAGCTAGTGAAGGATTGTTCTGGTTGACAGATTCACACCCCTCAGAGTGTGAAAACAGAATTCCTAGATACTGGGAACAGGCACCTTAGAAATAAAACATACGGGAGAAGACGGAGGGCAGGCCGTTTGTCTGGCAGGGGGAGGGTTGGTGTCGGGCTGCTTCCGTGCCTCTGCATTAGAATGATGAAGGCAATAAACAACCAGAAAAACAGAAAGGAGATGAGGGGCCAGCAGGATCTGTTGTGTTAAAATAGCAGGGCTCCTCCTGCCCTACCAGCTCCAGCTGGTGGCTGTGCTTTCAACCCTCTGGTCAATGGATCCCTGAAGTCCTTATTCTGCTCCAGAAGAGACCTGAGCCATTGTGGAACAGAATTGTTCCTTATCAGTAACATATGGGGTGGTTCTGGGCATCTGATTTTTCCACTGAATAATTTATTCTTCTTTCTTCCTCTGCTATTCAACTGGTCCTCATGAGGCAAAGCAATTTCCTCCATCCCCACCAGTTAAGAACCTCTGATAGCTTTTCCTGGAGCCACTGGAGAAGCAGCAAACTCAGTGATACAAGAGCAGCCAGCTTTCAGGGGGAGGCGAGGGGGCCAGAGAACACCTCCATGCCTGACATGTGTTTGCGCATCAGGTTTGGAAAATTTGCTGTGTCCGGGGCCAGAAGGGAGTGTTGCAGGTGTGTAACCCCCACCACCCCCCGCCAAGCAAGCCAGGAGCCTCCCCTGCCTTCCCTGCTGCTTGTAACTATGTGGTTAATGCTGGGTTTCAGAGTAAACCCGAGGCACCACATCCAAGGTGGCTTGCACCCAGCTGTGGAAAGCGCTTCCAGGCCAGAGCTGTGGCTGTTGAGCTGCTCCCGCAGGTAGTGCCCAGCCCAGCAGGCTCAGCTGCATCCCACAGCAGGCATAGCTGCACCCCCTGCCCAAACTGGCCCCCAGCACTTGCCTGTATCCCTAAAGTGCCCTTTGCAGGTTGTAAGGGGCCGCATGCCATTTATCCACAGCATTACCAGACAAGAAGCAAGCCACTGAGAAAGCGTTTTTAAAAAGTAATTGAAAGGTCACTCCTATAAATAGCCTACCAGCACACTGGTCACTCTGACAATTAATTAACCATCTGTCACCCAATTATTAGGCCAAATAAATAAGCTATCAGTGGAACGCTACTAGCAAGTGTGCACGGCAAATGCCACGCGAGCCAAAGTCCAGCCTTACCCCGCTGTGCCCAGCCTGCAGCTCCCAGGCATCGGCGGCTCCCCAGCAGCTCCCACGCCTGCGCTGGCTCCGATGGAACATCCCGGGGGGGAGAAGGCTCACCACGGCGGCATCGCACAGCAGGACTGGGGGACACAGTGCCCTCCCTCCAGTGCCCTCTGCCTCAGCCACCCCAGGGCTGCAGCTCACAGCTGGTGGCACAGCTCAGCCCATGTCGCTGAACCAGGAAGGTGCTGGGCTTCCAGCTGAGCCAGGGCTGGAGCCACACTTCTCCCCTCCCATCCACTGCATTAATGCTCTCTGCCTCAGAGAGATGCTCATGTTCTTTTATATGCCTGGGCTGAAGCTTTAACAGAACCCAGCTGTTTCAAGGCAGCGCAGCAGAAATAACCCTGCTGCAGCTCCAGGTCCCACTGCTGGGAAGGGCTCTGGGACCAGCCAGCAGAGAGGAAGGAGAGAGAGAGAGGATTACAGCAACAAGTGACTGCCTGGATTAGCTGGGCCCTTCCCAGGGAGAGGTTAGTGGCCGGGATCAGTTGCCTGTGGGAGAGAGAAGGGTGGAAGAGGGACTGAGGGCTAGAGGGGCAGGTGTTGCAAGACCTATTTGCTTAGAAGAGCAGTTCCCCCTGCCCGAGGGACAAGCCTTGCCTGTGGATGACAAAGAGGAAAGACTCGGCTTTTTTTGGGAAGCCAGTTGTAGGGAAGCCCCCTCACCCTGCCATGGCCCCACACAGCCACTGTTGCCCATGCCAGGTCGCTGCCACCCACCTGGGGGATCTGCTCCCCAGGCCAGATCCCAGAGGCCAGGGCTGGTGCTGCATAAGGCAGGAGCTGGCCCTCATGCAGAGACCCGCAGCACTCTGCACTCACCCTCTTTGCCCCCCAGGGTCTCCATGAACCGTAGGGTGGGGATGCAGCTCAGACAGTCAGAGATGCAGTGCTGCTCTGGCAGAGCATGGGCGTCAGGAGGGCAGGGGGAACCTGTTTCTCTGTAACTCATCCCAGAGCTGAAGCACCGCAGGGAGCAAACAGTAAGGTGCTCATCTGAAATTTTAAAGACCTGACAATGGAAATGAGCCCCTTGCCCCATGGAGCAGAGTGAAACTCTGCAGGGCTTTGAGAGGACAAATGAGCCAGCTGAGTAATGGGTGAGAGAAAAGAGCTGATGCCCTGAGCCAAGGGCAGAAAATGAGGCAGGAGCAAGAACCCTGCTGGATATGAGAGCCCTAGACCTGGGGGCAAACAGAAGATGGGAATCTTTGGGGTGCTAATGAAAAAGGAAACTGAAAATATGAGACCCGATTTGGCCACAAGACCTGCCAGAGGGTTTGGAGTTGGAGGTGATGCCTGAGCAAAGGGACAGAGTGAAGGAGAGGACCTGCAGCAGAAGGTGGGCAGGAGAACCCAGGACATGGACAGGCAGAATGGAAAATGTGGGGGCCAGGGGGCCAGGGGAGGAGAGCAGGTAGGAAATCCCCATCCATGGTGACAACAGAGAAGGCGAGGGATGGAGAGGAAGGAGGTGGGAATAGTCTTGGGCTGCCAGGGAGGGATTACATTCTCCCCTACAGAAAAGTCCTAAGAAAATCTTCTGAGAAGGAGAGACCTCACACAGAGACATTGCCTGCAAACCTCTCCCTGCTGCCTTCTCTGGAGGCTCCCACCAGCTCCTGGCTGGGCAGAGTGGGAGCCGTGCTGGGGCTGGAAACCTTGGTGGGCTGGAGCTCTCTGGTTCAGGCAGCCCAGCTCTGCCAGCTCTGCCTGGGAGTCACCTCTCTCACTGCAGGAGGGTGATCCCCAGCCTGTTGTGCTGGTGCTGAATAAGGCAGGAGCTGGCCCCCATGCAGAGACCTAGAGCACCCTGCACTCGCCCTCTTTGCCCCCCAGGGTCCCCATGAGCCGTAGGGTGGGGATGCAGCTCAGTCGGGGATGCAGTGCTCCTCACCCTGCACTAACACTTCAGGCAGCACCCACAGCACAGGGCAGGGGTTTTAGCCACCTCGTTGCCTGCGACTGCACAGGGTAACAGAGGGTTTTATGAGCTGAGCATCACTTATGGGCCTTGGTGAGTTATCTGAACTCTGCAAGAAGCGTAGAGACCACCATGCTAGACAGTGCTCCTAAGTGCTGCAGAAAGGCAGGCCTGAGGCCAGGCAATTCATGCCTGTTTTCAGGCAAAGGCAGATGACAGAAGGGTTTCATTGCTCTCCACTCCTCTCTGCACACATGCATGGACTTTTTTGGCTTTATCTGGGACTGCACGTGATGTAACTGTCAGCAGAGCAGGGATCCAAACTACCCCAGAGGCACTAGAGACAGCAAGATGTGGGGTACTCTCCTTCCCATCTCAGTCATGCAAGGATCCCCCAAGGATCTTCATCCCTCCTCAGCAGAGCCAGCCTGCCACGCTGCCCAGGGCTTGGGAGCTAACATCAACAGTGGGAGGGTCTGCAAGTGAGGGGTCAGTGAAGCACGGCGCCATGGAGGCCTCTGGAGAGCTGCTCTGTGACCTGGAGCGGATGCAGGGGCCCGGGACATCGTGTTTGCAGACTCATGTTTTCAGACCTCAGTGTTGCACAACTGGAGCTGAGTTTCCCACAGACAAATCAATCTAATTCTGCTTAAAGAGGCTGAAGACATTAACCCTTTATTTGGCCAATGCAAACCAACTTCACCAGCAGCCTTATCCCTGCTGATGACATTTCACCTCCAGACACTTCCCGCTGAGGCCCCTGGAGGCCCCACTGCCTCCTCTGCCAAGCTGCAAGGTGCTATACAATATGCTAGATTTAAAAGCAGTTATGGTACCAGAGGGGCTGCTTCTCTGCCTGGCTTTCTCAGCTGGAGGAGCACAGCCAGCCTCAGTAGCTCAGTAACACGCTGATAGCTCAGGCCGAGCCTGCTGCGCTCAAGGAGCTCCATGGTTTGCACTGAGTTCTGCCTTTAAAGGACAAAATTCCTAGCTGCTGCCCCTCCTTCACCAACTGACCTGGGATGAAACTCCTCTTTGAGGCTCTTGAAGGCAAGTAAACAGCCCTGTGCTTCCCCATGTCCCTCTCCAGCTCTCTCTGAGTCATTGGAACAGGTGGGAGAGGTTCCTCTGCAGCCGCACATCTCAACCTGCCTAATGCTGGGGCAGGAGGTGGGAAGGGATCAGAGCACTGGGGCATCTCTGCCACTGCCTCATGCCTCATGCACCAAGTGGGAATGGAGCTCACGTTGCACAGGACATAAAGGCGTGATGGGGACAGGGTCACAGCAATGCAGAAGAGCCACTGTCACTCACACAGCTCTGATTTGCAGGACCTCCAGCAACAGTTTCAGGGATTGTCAGAGGGACAAAGCACTGTGCCTATAGCCATTGTATTTGCAGGCTTGGACAGGCTGCTGATGTTAATTTTCTCAGCAAACTTACATCATACAAGGTATGAACCGAGCCTTTGCTGGAGTTCCTCCTCCATGCGGTGCGGCCTCAGGGCTGAAGGCATCTCTGGAGGGTCCCGAGAGCAGCCCTGGGGCGAAGGCGTGAGCAGCTGTGCCTGGCACGCAAGGGGTCGGGCTGGGGAACATCTCCAGCAGAGCCTCATTTGCTATGCTCACAGTGCCAGGGGACTCAGGGTCTGAAGAGAGGTCAAATGATGTTGTCCTGGCACAGAGTCAAGTCCCGAGAGGACCAGTGCATCGATCTGCAGGGAAGGTGGGATGGCTGCCAACAGGCACACAGAGTGAGGACACCCAGGTGCCTCTAGCTGTGGCAACAGGGACTGGTTGTGCGTCTCCTGCTAAAACTCTGTCTCTAAGCATCAAGGGGAGGATCCATATTTGAGACACCTTGCCCTGTGTTCATGCACCAGCAAAATACTGAAATCATGGGCCAGCCTGCCCAGGGAACACTTGCCCCAGATTAATTTGTCCAGAAGTGCCTAACTCCTTGAAGCTTCAGTAAACCAACTTGTCTGAATACAGGGCAAGGGTCCACCTTGGTATATTCAAGGGTCTGGATGCAGCGAGACTCTGACATGCCTAGAGGCTTGAAGGGATGTTGTGGTGGGTTGTGCTCCCGGGGACGGTCAAGGCTGGCACACTCCTGCACCTGGCTGTGAGTTAGCCAGCAGCCACACATTCAGGCCCTCACCTCCTGGTCTGCCAGGGCCCTGGGCAGGAGAGCATGAGTCTTCCTAAAAAACTGGTGTCTGTTTTCTGACTGGTCCCACAAATCCCTCAAAAGGATGGATTTGGCACAGCTCCAATCACCAGCTCAAAGAGGCTTCAACACTGCCCGGGTGTGGAGCCCCGCCTCACCACTGGCACACTCATGGTGGGTGCTGATGCTTGGGCAGGCTAAAGAGCAGTCAGCAGGGGATGCTGGGATGGGAATGAAGAGAGGAGAGGAAGTAGATGGGAATGATCTGGTCCAAAACTTCCATTTCCTGGCTGTGTCAGGTCCTGCACTCTCACATCTCCCTGAAACATGTCTTTTAAACATGCATTTTCAGAGCCAGCCCAGAATGGGTGCTGAAATGCAAAGCAAACCTCCTCCCTTGGCTTACTGGAGTGCAGTAAGGGCACAGACCCATGTCAGACTGAGCAGCGACTGGCTCAAGGACAATGCCCACTTCTCCAGAAGATGCCCATTGAAGCCCTGACTTAGCGTGCCAAGGAGAAGGGGTCAGCTTGCGCACGTGAAACACTTGCTGGGTGTCTGTCCATGTGGAAAGAGGAGCTGTGTTTGTGCAGACAGCAGCAGCCCCTTGCAAACAGCCTCCATTTCCCCCTCCTCTCACAACTGCTCTCCCGCTGCCTTTGCAGAGCTGCGTCTGCCACCTCGGCTGGGCACTCACCAAACCTCTTCACCTCTGTGGATGCTGCTGGTCAGGGCTCAGCAGGGCAGGCAGAGAAGGGCTCAACACAAAGGTGTGCTAGGGACTGCTCTGCATCAGCTGCTCCTCCTGGTCTCACTATTTTTATTCCCTGTTGTTGTCTTTTTTCCTTCTTTTTCTTTTCCTTTTTTTCCGGGGAGGTATTTGTCATTTTAATTTTCAAAAACAAAACAACAAAATCCCAACCATGACAAAACCTGACATCAATGGGATGCTTGGGGGGACAGTTAAAAGAGAAAAACCATGCTCCTTCTGCAAATTCAGAGTAATTGGATCACAGCATTAATTAATCATTTCAGTTCATTTCTCTTCTATGAAAGAAAACAGACTGACCCGCTGAGACGGGTCCACCCCTCGTGTGAATAAACAAACCACTTTTACCGGTAGCCCTTCTCCTCCTTCTCCCGCCAGCTTTCCTCTGCCCACTCATCAGGTCACTCCCAGGGCTGCTGCTGCTCCGTCCGGCAGCCCTGGAAACTTGCTGCAGGTTTGAGTAAGGGCACATTGGCTTGGCTCCCACAGGAACCAGGGCTGCTGCACAGCACTGCACACCTGCTCCCATCCCCACCTTCCCCACCCAGGGCTCCCAGCACTGGCCGCCATCCCAGCTGAAGGGTGAACCAGGGACAGGTCGCTGATTAGGATCGCCACCGTATGCCCTGCTCTTCGCTGGGATGTCTCATGGGGGCCTAGTCCAGGCTGGAGAGCTGCAGCAGGTGCTCAGATCACAGGAGTCAGGGCGTTAGGAAGCAGGAGGTGATGCCCAGCAGTAGTGACAGCGAAAAACATCTTGCTGTCACCTGTGATTTCAACGTGAGCATTGTCTCTGGTGATGTTTCACCAAAAGCCTGGGCTCTGGGATCCTGGCACCTGAGTATTTTGATAGTGCCAGCATCAACAAGCCACCCAACTGCATTGGTAGCAACCCTTCCAGCCCCTCTGTTCACTCTGCAAGTTGTGGCAGAAGTCAAACCACCCTTGGAGATCACTCAAGGCAGTTGTGACAAAGCAGGGAGCCTCCAAATGCCCAAACAGAGCCCAACTACCAGCAGGGCACAGGGGAACACCAGCTGTTCCTCAGGTTGGGAAGCATTTCCTGAGCCTTGGGCTTTGCAAGACCAGCTAGAAAAACCCATCCACAGCACAATCAGAGGGGTTGAAAGCAGGTCAGACAGAAGCCAGTGCTGCTTTTATTTTAAGAAATGATAAGAACTGTTCCCTGATTTGAAGTCAGTGTCATTATTTTGGAAAGAAAGAAGGGTGTGGCTGCCCGACTCTTGTCCATGATGGGCCAACAGAGAGCACGGGCCAGCTCTGTCATTACCAGCAGGAAGGGTGCAACAGGGCCAGAAAGGGCTAAAGGGAAGATGAGACCCACACTGAGGGAGACAGTGGGCAAGATCTGCCTCCCTTGCAATGCCCAACCTGGCAAAGCGCTCGGTGGAGAGGGGGAAAACTTCTGCCTAGTCACGTCCTGGGAGGTGGTCACAAGCACCAGAGGGGTTTGCCCAGTATGGCGACAAAGTATCCAAAAGATACGGGATCATGCCCCTGTTGCTCTTGTTGGAATAGTGAGGGAAGCAAAGAAAGCATGCGGGTAGTTTCTTGTCCAGGAATGTCTCCTTCCCAGAGAAGTCACCAGGGGAGCAAATAACCCCCTTCCTGGGTTTCCTCCTGGGGGGTGCCTGCCCCCGGGGTTCCAGGCTGCTCATATTCCCTAGTCAGGGCGCTGACAAGGCTGTTTCCTGGGTGACAGGAAGGACCCGAGGTTCCTCGGGCGACGGATCCCGGGAACGGCGTTGGTTTGGATGGGAGCAGGGAAAGGGGATGCCAGACATCACCCCGGTGCCCTGGCAAGACTGCACGGCTCCAGACACGCCGGGGCAGCGAACCAGTGCGAGGGTCCCGACCCGCGGGGCACCCCGGGGTTCCCGGGGAGACGCAGGAATGTGGGAAAGTTGGCAGAGACACCTCCCCCATTCCTGGGGCGACCGCGTGCCACATCCCGCGGGGGTGCGCAGCCCCCTCCCCATGCACCCTAAAGCCATGCCGACACCCCCCTGCCGGACCGTGCGGGGGATGCCCTGCGCCCCCCGCCCCGCGCACACGGAGCCCCGAGCAGCGACTCACCGGGCAGCCCAGCCCAGGGCGCGCCGCCGCCCGACGCCGAGCGGTTCTCAGCGGCCATGGTNGGCTCGGCCCTGTCCTCCTCCCCCCGCCCCCGCCCTCCCCCGCTCCCAGATGTGTCGCCCCCAGATGTGTCGCCCCCAGATGTGCGCCCCCCTCGCCGCCACGAAAACGCACCGAGGCGGGGGCGGGGAGAGATGGGGCTCACGACGTCAGGAGCCGCTGCCAATCCCCGCGCCGCCGTTCCCCCGTCCCAGATGTGGCCTCCCGGCCCCTCCAGCCAGATGTTGCGCGGGAGCGCTCCTGCAGCACCCCGGACAGCGCTCCCGGGATGGCCCGCTCCCCGGCGCCAGGTTCGGTCCCCTGCTGCCACCTTCGCACCCACCGGCGGGGATAAGTCCCGATCCGCCGCAGCCGGCAGCGCCGGGAGCACCGGCGCCCCAAGGCGGGGGAGAGCGAGGAGCAGGGAGGCGCAGAGCGGGGCCCGGCACAGGCTGGGCAAAGGGAGGCCTTGACGCTTTCCCCAGTCCCCAAAAAACTCTGCCGGGCTGTCACTAACACTCGGAACTGGGGTGTTCAAACAGAACAAAAACCTCGTCAGGCAGTACCACACCCAGCTGACTGACTGTCCCTCAGGTTTGGCTTTTGGTAATGAGAAAATGTCAAACAAGAAGAAACAAAGGGAAAAGGAAAAAAAGTCCCATCTTCCCTTTCCTCTACACCTTTCCCCTTCCCTCCACTTTACACCTAGAGCAACTCCCTCACCCGCCCTCTGCCTCTCACTTGAGCTGTCTCACAGACACACACGGGCGTCATTTCCCCATCTGCTCTGCTCTCACGTACACATGCATAGATACACATAAACAAATAAACACCCCACTTTAACCCTCATTTGAAGCGATTACAGTTGTAGATGGGTTCCTACCATTCATTCCTTCACCTCCTCACCCTCTTCTCGTACCTCTCTGGCTCTGGGAGGTAGTACTTAACAAAAGCCCAGTATATGAAGTCAATTTCTCATCTAAAGATGTGTCCAGTTCACAGACTGGACTTCTCTTTTCCCTAGATCCTGCAAATTGGTATCATCTCCTTGCAAATGAAGACACATTTCTGAATTCCAGCAGAGAGAACATTGTTAAGGTAATTCAGACAATTTTCTCTGATGACACATCTCCTGCTCCAGGTGCATCTCTGCACCCTGAAAAGGTTAAAGCCTTTTGGCACTTGCATCTGCTGCTACATTTGCACACCAAGAGGCCCCTGCCACAGCAGTGAGGCAGATACACCACCATTGTTTTGGTCACCATAGGCCACATTGTGGCATTTCTTTAGTGAGTTCAGTCAACTCCTATTTGTTTTCCTTCCTGCCTTCTTGGAGAAGCAAGAAGACAAAGCTTTCCAAGTGTCAGTTGGTGTGGAGCCACGCAATTGCACTGAGTGCAATAAGACTTTGCTGGCTCTTTTCAGCTTAACATCTGCCCACACTCTTTTTGCAATCACTGACCAAAACCCATCAAAGACTCCAGCCAGTTAATTGGAGTCTCTTGCAGGTCCCAAAGCCCCGACCTCAAATAAATACCACCCTCTCCTCCTCCTTCTTTTCCCCTAAAAAAATTAATGTGAATAAACCTTTGTCACGCTCTGTGAGAACTCATTAGACTGAGAAAATATCTGCTTCAAAGACAATTTGACTGTACTGGAGTTGGGTTATTTGATTGGACTCTTGTTTCAAACTACAAGTCCCCAAAGACAGACAAAAGACCGTAATGAACAGTGAGATGTCTTCTTCCAAAGCTGATCAGTCATGGAGATAAAAATATGTAACCAAATTGAATACAAAACTTTTCAACTTCTAACTCTTAGCTTAGCTATATGCACTCATTAGTCAGAAGCAGAGTTTCTGAAAGCCTGGACCCACTATACATATTCCAATTAAAGATAGCACTTGCTTCTTTTGGCTTGACATTTTCACACGTTCCCTTCTTGTGGGCTGCCAGCGAGTTTCACCAGCCTCCCTCGCTGCCACCAAAGTGACATCACCTTCCTTCCTGGGCTGTGTCAGCCCTGGTCATGAACAACAGCTAATCCACTCCAGAATCAGACCTCAGCTCCAACCCTTCCCCTGGCCAAATACATTGTGACGGGCTGTGAGGTGGGACAGGAGGGACTTGTGGTTTTCCCACAGAAGAAGCCAAGGGCTGACTTGACTTCATATTCAATGGCCCAAGCAAATTAAGGGCCTCCCTTACTCTCTTTTGGGATTAAGGCCTCTGACAGCCTGAGACTCCTGCCACCCTGCTGGACTGACCCAGCTAAACAGCCAATAAACCCAGCACCTGTCACCTTGTAGGGATCTGGGATACTCCTGGAGCTGTCCATTTTTTCATGTAACTGCACATCTCCCTTTTTTTTTGCATCACTCTACTTCCAGCCTCTATTTTTTTGGATGGCTTCTTTGTCTTTTTTTTTCTCTTTTTAGCCATGCTGTGCTGTGCCTGCTGTCTAATCAACAGTAGCTAGTCTTCCATTATCAGCTGGCAATGTTCCATCATGCTCCTCCATCTCAAAAATTGCCCTTGCACCAAAACACCATACACACCTAGAAATGGACAAAGCTACTCCTCTTACCTCTGCCTCTGAAGTAGGATATGCAGAAACCAGTGGCAAGTGACCACCTCGATGCTCCACTTTGGCTTGTGACAATTCCCATCCACAGCCATCCTGAGGCAGAGTGGTTGCACCACTGAGCAGGTGTGCAGGAGATGAATATTTTTGAAGAGCAGGAAAGGCAGTTATGGGTCATTTACTCTGGCATCCCCCACAAGCTCAGGGACATCCACCCATTATCCCTGACAGATTCCCAGTAACTATACTCAAACATGCAGCAGCCTCAGCAGCAGCCAGCACTGGCTCCTGGCACACAAACTAATGCCAGGCTGTGTCTGCTGGGGGACTTGGGGAATTCACTTCTGATCCTGCAACCCTACACTCATGGCAGGGAGTCCTCAAGCAAAAGAGCAGTTTTCACCCATCCATGCAGCACATGGGGCATGTACCATTTCAGGCACACACCTCTGGCACTGAGCTCTGCCAGGGACAAATCTGCTCACCATCAGCTCTGGCCAGGTTTCCCCCTTCCTTCCACAAGTCCTCCCCTATCCTAACAGTCTCTGCCAGCCTCCAGCAAAAACACTCCAGCCCAAGCCTATCATCCCATCCTGCTCAGAGAGATGCACTCCTGCATATCCTTGCATGCTCACTCTCCTTTCTTTCTGTCCTTCAAGGCACTCAGGTTTTCTTTCTGCCTCACACCACCCTTTCATACTCCACTTCCCTCCCTCTGCCACCAGACCCCTTTGCCCTCAGGTGGATCCGGATTGCCTCCCCAGCACAATGCAGGCAGCCAGTCCCCCTCCCTCTGACAGACATACTCCCACAAACTTGCTGAACCCATCTACAAGGCTTTAATATTCATAAAAGTCAACCTTAGTCTAAAGAAAATGTGGTTGATGACGAAAGTATTTACATTGCAAATCACTTTTAATAGCCCTCTGGTAGTCAGCCTGGTGATAAATGCTAATCCATCTATCAGCTCAAAAACAAAATAAACCCAATTCAGAAGGGGAGAGTCAGAGAGAGAAAAAGCAGCTGGTGATGGTGAGAAAGGCTCAGGCCTCTGGACCATCACTGCCATGGGAGATGGGCGTGAAGGCTTTGCTCAGGAGTTCGTGACAGCAGCAAAGTGTCCCAAAGGGAGCAGAGGCAGATGCTCTACCTGCTCTCAGCCAAGCAAGGAGACACCCTTCACTCACTGGCATGGATCTGGCATTGCCTGGCAGAACAGAGCTGTCTAAATGCCAGGGCAGTAACTCAAAATCCCTGCCCATGCCCAGGGCTGCAGACAATAGGGTGGTGCCACCTGTGGGTGGCATCAATACAGTCCCCAGAGGAACAGCCCTTTCCCCTCATTCCAGTTGTCCCAGGGGCACATCAGGAACAGATGGCCCCAGACGTGAGTTCTGCAGGACAGTCACTCATGGGTGCAAGGTGAGCCAGATCTCAGACCATGCTGGGACAAAACCACACTGGAGGGAGCAGGGCAGGAGGACTTGCAGGGTCGAGGAGAAGCAGGTCGGCTGCAGCCTTCCTGAGAGAGAAGGTGACTGAAGGCACCCAGCCACGCACTCCTGCCTCAGCCAGGCCCCCAGTACTCATCCAAAGCCCCATCTTCTCATGCCTCATGGCATGCCTTAACTGGAGACAGAGGGAAAAAATACTGATGCCGAAGCTGCATTAAGCACATCACTTAGTGCTCAGCTGTTTCCCAGCCTCCCGGGCTGCTTGCAGAGACAGAGTAATGAAAGATTCTTTCATTATTTGGAAAATGTCATTTTTAGCACCAGTGAAGGATGCCAGAGCCACAGCCCCAGGGAATGGGTGACTATGTTTAGCCATGGAGCAGGTGTGGCCCCAGTGGCTGGGGTGATGGTGGCACCAGAGGCCCCCCCTCGCCCCGGGGTCCGTGGCAGGGCACAGCCAGGAAAGCAAGGTATAGACACTCTGGCCCATGCAGGGAAGCCAGGTGAGCATGAAAAAGAGTAGTGACAAATAGAGAAAGCCATCCTCCCGTGCCTGGCTGGTGCACAGCCGTGCAATTCACACCAGTCCATGAGCCCATGAGCATCCTTGGAATGCCAGGGGAGCACCAGACACTGTGCTCTCAGCCTGGCCGCAAATATCAGTGCCTTAAATCAAGCGAGGGGCTAAGGCAGGTGAAACAGACTTCTGGCACCTGATGCTACCCTTGGGAAGCCTCCTGTCGGGCACTGCCAGTTGCCTTGAGTTCATCAAAAAGCAGGAGGGCAGCTGCAGCCTGTGCCTGATGCGGCACCTCTGGAGAGAGTTAAACACAACAGCCTGCACCCAGCCTGGTGCGCTGCAATCTCTTCAGTCAATAATCATCTGCTTTTTGTGTTTTAAAAGATTGCTGCTGCTATTTTAAGGTTGTGCTCAGTTTTGTCACATTTGCCATATAAGCATGACTTCAAATACTTCAATATAATTGTTTTGTTGCAGTCCCCACTCTTGCAACTCTTACTTGCTTTCTGGGTAATGGAAGGGGGAAAGTGCTTCTGAATCACTTCTTTCATACCTATTATCCAAAAAAAAAAAAAAAAAGAGAGAGAAGGAAAGGAAAAGAAAATTAGGAAAAAAAAATTAGGAATGTAAGCTTATGCTGTTCTCCTGCCATTTCTCACATGACACAGAAGACAGCTCATGTTCCCTGTGACTGCTGTGCCCATGGGCTGGGTCTGGCCTACGAAGCCAGGCAGCATGTGGGAACCCTGTGCCTGTCTGCAGTTACCATGAGCTCCCCAGGGCCCTCTCCCAGGCACTGTCCCACACAGCTTGTTGCCCAGCCATCAGGGAAAAAGCAACCAGGAGCTCAAGCCCCTTTAACAGATTAGTCTAATTAGTTAATTTACCAATTCACTACTTCATTAATTCATGAATTCACTAACCTGCCATGCTTACCCCCACGGCAGTTCCCTTGCCAGCAGTGGGAGCCCAGGCTTCCTCCCTGGCATGGCACAGGGTGCCCAGCAGCCCTGCGGCCAGTGCCAGAGCCTGCCTACTGCCACCTGCCCTCCAAAGGCTTTCGGGGTCAGCTGCCCCCTTGACACCTTCCAGCTCAGGAGATTGGTGCAAACCATTTCTGCTGGGCTCTACAGGATGTGCCAGCGGCTGTTGCAGAGCTGCAGGAGAGGATGCCCACAGGAAACACCGGTCTGTGGGCAGGAGCCCACGGGGGTTGGAGCCTCTAAACCTGGAAAACCTCCATGGAGCCGAGACCACCTTTGGCACATGTAGCCACTCCTAGAGGAGAAACTAATCCCAAATGAGGAGACAAGCCCCAGTCCCACACAGGCACTGAACCACTCAGCCCAGCCTCCCAGTGGCTTACCATCCTCCCTGCACTGGGGCACCGAGGCAAACCCAAGCCTCTCCAGGGGCTTTCCTGCAGCTCCCCCAGGCTTCTCCACTGCAGGGGCAGAGAGCCAGCAGCCCTGCACTGCAATCACCCTGCTATCAGATTTACTGCACTGAGCAGCTTGGCAGAGCCTGTCTTCTAAAACATATGCAGTCTAATAAATATCTGCTTCAGATGCACTCCCTGTTTCAAATGTATCTTTTAAAAAAGAGCATTTCTCTCAGTTTGAGGCAATCACTGGCACTGCTGGGGGACAAAGAGCTCTACGTGTGTGCATCTCACTTCAGGCAGCTCAGCTCTGATCCCCACAAGGACAGAGTTTCTGCTCCCCACAGGCACATTTACCTCACATAGAAGCCTCACCAATGTTAATGCTACCCACAGTGTCCTTCACAGGGAAGGAAACCAAGAGGAACACAGCGAGTGTGCAAAATCCACAGCAGGTAAAAAACAGTCAGCAGTTCCTGTGTCAAGAAAGCATTCAATATAGACAGAATGAAGCAGATGCCTGCTTTCCCAAGAAAGATACTGCCACTACCCCGCATCTCCCTGTGCCTGGCAGGGACCTGGCCCTGGTGTGGGGGAAGGTACAGGGCGACGGGTCACTTATCTTCATCCTGTGGACATGAAGTGACAGTCCCTGAGCACTGACACCTCCCACACATGAGACCGTCCCTCCTCTCACCCCTTCTCCCCAGCCTCTGCCCACTGAAGTTTACCCTGGGCAGAAGAGCCCACTGTGGGTTGGCCATGGGTACCAAACCCCAGCACTGCAGGGATGAAGGCAGCCTGCTGCCATTGGGGTCTTCCATTCACCCCACAGGTCTGTACCCCCAAACCCAGCCCCAGCACTCACCAAGGAGACTTCACCACCCCAAGCCAAGCCAAAAACATGGCTAAAGCCTTTCGTTATGGCAAGAGGCCATATCTCAAGGCAGAGCCAGGGACAGAGGAGGCTCGAGGCTGCAGGATGCAAGAGCTCTGTTCTCTGATGGCCAGGCTAATAACCCTGTATTAAATTACAAGCCTGGGTTCAGTTGTGGTTGTTTTGTTTTTGTTGGGTTTTTTGTAAGCTGTCTGTTTAGATTTATCAGTGTAATTCCTGATACTGCCTTGTTGGACATCATTACGATAATCTCACTACTGTGTCTGCCAGGGAATTGGGAGGCGAGCAGGAGGCGGCTGCAGAGCAGGGGAGTGGTGGGACCTGGGCTGCCTGCAAAGCACAGCCCCAGGACCACTCACCCCACAGCTGGGGACCCTGGGGAAGGTGGAGGCATGAGCCCCCTCAGTGGGACTCAAAGGTCAAAAAGAGCCAGCTCACACTGAGGGACAAGGGATCCAGTCTCCAGCCAGGCAGGTCTCCATCCCTCCAGTGATCCCAGTGAGAGGAAGAGACGCCTCAGGAAAAGGGGAGAGGGAACACAGAAAAACCTGGAGGATGTGGGCAAGTTGGAAATGAGCAGCCTCTGTTTTGGCACTGATCCCTCCCCTTAATTTGCAGTAATTGCATCATTAATTTAAATAAGGTTTTTCAGGGCAGAGAGCACAAGAGGAAGAGAGCAGGAGGCTTCCAGCCCAGCTCTGTCCCTCCATCCTTCCATGCTGCAGCCCATCTCTGCTCCATGGGTGCTCCCTTGCACACACACACACAGGTGTACACACACAGTCACACAGAGCCTTCCTCTCTTCCCCACAGCCATGCCTGCTGTGCTCCACCTTGGCACAGGTCCCCTGCCAGCCCCCAGCCCATAATTTGGCTGGCAAGGCCGGCCAGACAGGCGGCAAAGTGCTTCTTCCTGGGGACCTGGCACGAGACCCTTGCTTGAGGCAGGGGGGTGCTCCAATGCAGCAGTGCAACTTCTCAGCAGTGGGAGTAAGGTCGGCGGCTCCCCTTCCCAGCAGCTAGAGCAGTCTGGGCTGAAGAGCTGTCTGGGGCAGGGATCTTGGAGCTTTGGGATTTTTTGGGCACGACATAGAGCAAAGGTGTCCCCGGGAGCCCATTAACCCACATGAAGCATCCCCCTCTCCACCGGGCAGGGGCTGGGGGAGCCACAGGTGGGAGGCAGGTAATCATATCTGCAAAATAAATAAAAATCCCAGCCCAGCCTGGTGTTTTTATTGATGAAAATGAGCCTGTGATGGCAGATAATTTCCAGCCCCCGGGTGATTCGGCAGGCGGATGGAGCTGAAGATAGGGATGAGTCTAGGCAGCCAGGCAGAATCAGAGGCCAGTCAGATGCAGTCAGGGACCAGAGCCCCTTCCAAGAGGGATTGGGTACGTGGCCTTGAAACCTGGAATGTGAGGAGAGGAGCTGTCAACACCTCCAGAGAGCAAGTGCTTCCCACTGCCACACTGGAGATGCTGTGTTACCAGCCACTGTCGCTCTGGGGGGATCTGGCTGAGGTCACCGCAGGAGCAGGGGGATCTTCAGATCTCATTTCACAGCACTCCTGTGGAAGTGTGCACCTTTTCCAGCTGCTCGTCCACGCAGCTACTTGGTCAAACTGCCCTTATCCAGCTCCTCCAGTCTCCCTTCATGCACCCACTTGGGAAGTTGCTCACACCAGCATTGCTCTCTCCCAGCTCTTGTGGTGTGCCAGCACCCCCCAGTACTGCTGGGAAGTGGGATGGCAGGCATTCCCATAGCATGATGAAAAAACAACTAGGTTCCCCTCTTGCTACTGTAAAGTGGGGAAAATCTATATTAATTTTCAGAGCTGAGTGAGAGCAACATATTTTGAGGGTGAATTTTCTTCTCAGGAACACTACACTCTGATGAGCTGAATTAATTCATACCCAGTTGAGTGTCTGACCCTAAATAGGTTGCATGACTGAAATTTAAAGAAGCATTATTGTAGTGATAGTATTTCAAAAGAGGAAAGTAAGCAGCTGTAGTCTTAGTTTGAAAAGTAAAACTATTTTATGAACATTTACTTATTCCACCCATTCAAGGCCAGAGACCTGGCCTGGAAACCTTGCAGTATCGCCAGCACAGAAGTCAAGACCTTTCCCACCTTAGCCGTGGAGCAGGAGCACATCAGCCTTGTGAGGAATGGTGCAGAAGAACCCTTGCAGGACACAGAGCCAGTCCAGAGAGTGCAAGCAAAGCAAGGCAGTGCTTAATAAAATTCCCCCAAACAGCTGAAGATGCCAGCAGGAAGCAACTACCCTTTGGGGCTGCAAAGGATTGGTACAAAACCAATGGGGCTGCAAGCGGGGTCAGGGCAGCTTGAGAGATAAACCTCATGCTCCTGCCAGGCTCAAAGGGCTTTTCCAGCTGTCTCCCAAAGAACAGGACCTGTTGCATCTCCAGCCATCCCTACAGCTGTAGCTGCCAACCAGCACCAGCCCATAGCTGCCGTGCAAAAGCCCACCCTGGTCCCTCAGCTGGGCCAGCCTTGCCACACTGGGCTACAGATCACAGTCCCTCCATCCATCACCTCCCCAATGAATAGAGGCAGCGTGTCACTGGCCAAAGTGTTACTGCCAGCCCCAAGCTGGGATGCTTCAAATAGCCGCACGCTGTGATACAAATTGTACTTTGATGAGGTACATTAGGCCATCTGGACGGCCTTAAGCAGCCTTGATGAAGACAGAGCAAGAGCTGCTTGAGGTGGGAGGAACCTCAGCAGTTTCAGGGCTGTTCACAGTTCCTTGAGCTAACATCTGTGCAGCCAGTGGGGCTGGGGCTGGCAGCATCGAGGGGAACCACGCAGGCTGGGTCTGCCCAAAGGCAGCGCTTCAAATGACCAACGAGTGACCCCCACGGTGGTGTGGGCAGGACATGGGCACTCACAGCCTGGATGTGCTTTTGGCCAGCAGAGCCCACAAATCTGCACCACCCTGGGGTGTCCCTGTGTATGGACCCAAGTCCTGGCAAGCGTCCAGACCACCCCGCTCCCATTAGTCCCATTAATTGTGTGGGAAGCAGTGCTCCTAGGAAGGAAAGCCCATGCTCACTGATAGGCATAAGAGAAATAATGCTCCAGAGGGGGAGGAAAAAAAATGCAGGAGATAGTTACTAGAGAAAATCACCTAGGCAGGGGTAAGAGCCAAAGGGCAGGGAAGGAAACAGGGAACAGGAGCCTGAAGAAATCCAGGGGAAAGGAGGTGTCCCATCCTGCTGAACCTTGCAGGGAGGAACTGAGAGGAGCAAGTGCAAGCCCAGACAGCACTGAGGCACAGAGCAGCAAGTGGGACCTGGATGGGAATTCTGCTCACTGGTGGTTTTCTGACTGCTGGTGTCCCTGAGCTGGCTCTTGTGGCACCTTGGAGTCCTGGTGGGGTTTTAGCTGAGCAATTCCTCAAGTTTAATTTCCAAAGTTACTTGTAGGGAATGAGCTCAGTCCCACTGCAGGACAGGCCCCAGTGGTGCTGTGGGTGCCCTGACCTTCGCCTGGCTGCCGGCGCTGTGCAGCCGCGTCTCACTGCTGCGACCTACATTCTGCCTCCCCAAACATACGGCCTTGCACTTAGCTGCATTAAACCCACAGAGTGCTGGATAGGGCTAATTTCCGACCGGGCTGTCAGGAAGTATTATGTCAAATACCTTACAGGAGCCTAAGCATATTATGCCGACACAGCTACCTTTGTCAACCAAATCTGAGATCTCATCAAAAAAGCAATGCTGGGCTTAGCCATCCTCAGCGCCTCCGGAGCAAACCCATCTCCAGGGCTTCTCCTGGGTCACTGCACCCCGAGCACTGCCAACCACTCAGCCTGAGGCTGCAGCTCTGTGGGGAGCAGCCCCAACCCCCCTACCAAGAGCCAGCGGAGCTTGCGTGACACTGAAATAAGGAGTTTGTGGAGCAAGATCCTTACTCCCACATTGTGGGTGGGAAAGGCTGGGTGCAGGGCAGCATCTTGTGCTGGGTTACTGCTGCTTTTGCATGCTGAGCTCTTGTCCTCCTTGACTGTGACCCATGGCCCAGGCACTTCCTATGCATGAAAAAACCTTGTCCTTCTCAGTATCACTCGCCCTTGCCAGTCACACTAGGTACCAGAGCCCTAAAGCTGCTGTTTCGTGGCTGTGCTTGTCCCCACCTCAGCAATGCAGCAGGACCAGCCTCAGTCCCTCCCTAAATAATTGTTTTAATTAGCATTTCCTTTGATGTAGGTGATTAGCAGAGGGCTGCTGGCAAGGCTTCCACGGGAACTTTAGCAGTGGGCAGACAGATAAGTGCAACCCTCTGTACTGCTGTAGCACTTAAACGTTTTAATATCAGCCTCCCCAGTAGCTGCCAGTCAGTCTTCATTAGCCCCTCTGAGCCTTTTCTAATTCTGCCTGAGGCTGGAGGGGAAAGTTTATGGCCCCTGCCAAAGCACGGACCCCTGGTGGAGTATGGCCCTGACTGGCAGCACAAGCAAACCCAGAAATAATGACCCCCAGGGAAAGGGCAGAGCCACGACCACAACACCCTGGGGAAGTTTGATGAGGACCCAGGGGAAGGAGAGAAGCTGGGTTTGGGTACCAGCCAGCAAAGGGCTCTCAGCAGTGCGTGGTCAGCAGCCAGCAGTCACCACTTACTCATCCCCCCATCCCCAAAGTCTGCAGCAAAACCAAATAATCTGCAAATTAAAGTTTCCCTGCAGTGGGGTGGCAGTGCCCTGTGCTGTGCTGGAGAAGGGACTGGAGTCCATCTGCTATCAGAGCCAGCTCCTGATCCTATCAGGCTATTACTGTATTATTGAACTGGGGATTGAGGGACAGGCTTTAATAGCTACGATGGTATCAGGGGTCCAGCATTAAACTCCAGGAAGGACCATGTAGCTGAGACTAAGAAATAGAAAGAACCAAGCCTAAATTACCACATCTCACATTTTTGCAGTGTCTGCTATTTACTCTGTGAAGCTGAAGCTAGGAGCTCAGAGGGTGAGGGTGAAAGACCACTTGGGTGTTTCCTGAGCTTGGAAAGAGCAGGGACTCCAAAGTCCAGCTCCACCAGCCAAACTGAAGCAGGGCAGGATGCAAGGACAGAAAGGGAAACCTCAGCAGCCGCCAAAATCCATGTGCCTGCCTGAAGCTCACTGCCTGCCCAGCCACAGCTGAAGTGAAGGCTCACTGGGGTGGCAGAGACCAGTTGCAGCTCTCCACATACACAGTGGTCCAGTTTCAGCAACAGGTCCTCCGGAGACTTCCGTGTCTGCCTGCCATTTCCAGTGGAGGCATTTGCTCCCTGCTGTGCTCACATCTCCCAATTGGTCACACTTTGGCTCTCTCACTGAGTTATTTGAGCACTTGCATGGCACCCCCAGTCCCTCCCCTGTGGCACCACGGAGCTGGCATTGGCAGGCACGACACTGGCACAGAAAGTGGATGCCTGGAGGCCAAGCAGCAGTGTATTGATTTTCAGATGAGAGGCAAAGGGGAAGCCTCACAGTGTCCTCTCTGGGATGCTGGCTCCTGGCAGAAAGAGAGCTGATGCCCGGGGCCAGCATCCTGGGGAAGACAGCTTGATCCCTGCCAGCTCCTACCGGTGCCACATGCCATCAACAACTGCTTGAAAGGCAAAACAAAGAGGAGCCGAGGGAGCTCACTGGGAGCAGATGAGAGGCACTTCTGTTTGAGATGCTATGGGGAAAACAAATCCTCGTGCTCGGCAGAGTGCACGGAGCAGCTGTACGGGCTTCCTGCCCATTACCACGGCAGGAGCCGGGCTGGGGGGGGGGAGAGGCCTCTGCTCCCGGGGATGAGGGAAGAGAGACACGGGCATCATTTGGCTGGCAGAGTGGCAGCTGGAAAAACTGCTTTGCCTTCCAGCTCCCTCGTGTGCTGAGGGCCCCCTCCATGCAAAAGTGGCAATGGCATGACATTTATGCACTGCACACCGAGATCCCAATTAGTGACGGACAGCTCACATGCTGCACACTTTAATTAATTTGCCTTTTCCTGTTCGAGATTAACTTCTCTGACAGATTGGGACTGAGAAGAGAGGGCAACTGCTCCCTAGCCAGCAGCCTAAACAGCAGCCGGAGGAACCAGTTACGGGGCTTGGCTTTGGCATCAATAATAATGGGAGAGACTCCCCACGCACCCAGCTGTGACCTGGTCCCTGCCTCTCCTTCCTGCCCAGCACATCTCCCAGTGGTCACATACAGCTGGGGTCCCAGAACCACTGTTACAAGGTCACCCCATAGCAGCCACATGTGGGTATAGCATGGGACTTCCAGGGGGGTCAAACAGTGGTACTTGGAGATGGAGCAATAGATCAGCCAACGAGTGAGGGCAGAAAACCTGGGACTCACAGGGTCAAGCAGGCATCACCACTTCACTGTACCACCTGCCAGGGCTTCAGCAACCCTCTCTGGTATCCCAGGTCTCCCCCCAGGCAGTGCTCGCCCTCTGGTGTGGTCAGAGGCCCATGGATGCCAGAGCATTCACTGGCTGCAGCAGCTCCCATGCAGGTTTCCATCTGTGAAGGATTCATACAAAAAGTCCCCTTCCAGCACAGAAGTTCCAACCACTACCTCCTCCCACTGCCCCAGGTTTCTGGAACATTCTCTCTTCCTAGCTAACCTAAATAATCTTGTATCATCAGCTGTTCCCGTCCTCTTTCAGCTCATTAGGGCTTTTAGAGAACACTGGCTCCTACTTAACCCGACCAACCCACCATTAACCTCATTCCATGCCAAGAAATGGCTCTTACTCTTGACTCCAATTCCCACAGCTTCTATCTCCTGGAGGACTCTACTCCTCACCCTTGAGGTGACTAAGTTTCTTTAATAGCCTCTTGTGAGGGACTTTATCAAAAGCCTTTTGAAAGCTAAATAAAATTCTCTGCACTGTATTTCTCCTTTCCCCAGGATTTCGTTAGCACATTTAAAGGCTCCTGACAGTCTATGGCTGAGAAAAGCTTTCACTTTTTAAAATTATTTCCTGCTCCTACGCAGCAAAGCTCTCATTTTGCCTCCTAAATTGGGCCAGCAAGTATGCACAGCTCTGGTTTGGTTTCCTGAAGAAGCTCTTGTTGAATTTCCATGTTGCTCCTGGCACGGCATTTGCCTCAGTGCTGCATTGACACACTGCAGTGAGCAGGTAAAGCTGCAAGGCCTGGGGAAGGAGCCCTGAGCTGCTGCTGTGCTGTCCCTGGCGTGGGCAATCCCACTGCCTCCTGTTCTATGCATGGTTCCAGGCCTCAGGTCACCACGCAGATTCGGGGGTGTTGCTTGAGGGTACAGCCGCATCAGCCCTGCCTGAAACAACTGAGCAAGGCTGCTGGGTTGGAGCAGGGTAGTTCAATGCAGATAAAGAGTTTTGTCCCACAAGAAGCATGGGAGGCAACATAAATAAATTGCACCGGGGGGGGTGTGTGTGTGTGTGTGTGTGTGTGTGGGCGAGCCCATTGCGTAAGTGGGCTCGATTTTCCCTCTTGTCCCCTCCTCCTCCCACCCACTCACCCAGGTTGCTCCATTAGATCTCAGGTAGGGATAATCTGAGTTTGGCAGATTCTGGGTCTGAAACTCAAAATGAAAAACGCTGCTCTCTGTACACACAAGCCCATCACCACTGAGGGCACCTGCTCAGTTGTGCAGCCACAGCAGGTCATCCACAAAGCACGTCCAAGGCAGCATCTGAAGATTAAGCCTGTCCACACCCACTGTGCCCACTGCTCCTGCTTAAAGCCTGTAGGAACACAGGCTGCAGTCGGGCTCAACTGTTAGCAGCCTTTGGCCCAGAGCTACAAAGCTGCCTGCTCTGACCAGGCCTCTGCCCTTACCTCATCAGGAAGAGTCTCCCCGTCAAGTCCTGAATGGAAAAGTGCTTCAGAGCTTCAGAGATGTTCCATGTAAACAGCAAAGACAGCGGCTGTGGTTTGCTCTGGCTCCCACTGGAGCTCACCCCCTGTTCTACCACAGTCTCCAGTGGGGGCAGGTCTGAACCAAGGGGAAGCCATCAGCAGCGCAGGCTTCAGGCCTCTGCACAGCAGCCTGGCCAGAGCGCTCAGCAACGGTGCACGCCAGGCTTTGAGAATCTGCCAACACCAGAGTGAGGCAGCCCAGAAGACACTTCTCCAACTGAGATGGAAATTTTTCTGTAGATAGCTTGGCTCATTCCGAAAATGGGTATCTATAAATGCTCTGCAACACATCTACCAAGAACGGGCCTCAAGATTCTTCCAGGAATCATGCAGGGAGAGGGAAGAAGTGATGTCAGGCTGAGCTGAAGCAGTTTTTTTTCCCAGGTTCTGTTTTAGTTTGTTTTCAAGCAGAGCAATAAACAGCTCTGTCTAGACCTGCACTGCCTTGTCCGCCCATCTGAGACAGCTCTTCTGGCTCCCAACTGCCAGCACATCCTCAGGCCATTTCACAGTAAGGCAATACAGGGATGCATGAAACCTTCCTTGCCACACAAGGGAATCCCATTTTTCAGGCTGCTCTCCTGTCAGATCAGGGATGTGGTTGGCTTGGGGCAGGTTTTAGAGCCTCATTAACACTCCACAATGAGGCCTGGCAGCAGCTGATTTGATTTAGGGTTCATTTCCAGGCTGTGATTTAAGAGTAGATTTGCTTAATGTTCTCTAACAGACTCTTCTGACTGGGAGCTTGAGTGCTGCCTAATGACAGACTTATTTATTGTTATGTCTTAGCAGCACAGAATCTGGAGGAGCTGGGCAGGAGCACAGCAGCTGCTGGCAGGTGCTCAGACAGCAGTGGAAACATCCCTCACAGCATAGAGGTAACAGGGGAGTGTGCATTCCTTTATCCAGAACAGCCAGATACTGCAACCCTTTTCTGCATCAAGGGGTCAGCAAGACAGACCACTCTCTGCTTGCCCAAGATGTTCAGTGCTGCAGCTCTACATACCTTTTTAAGCAGGATAGGTGAAATGCTCCTCCTTCTCCTTACTGCAGTACTTGAATGATGGGAAATGCAGAGATGCCTGCTCATCTCCAGAGTGCTTAAAATGCGATTTGCAAGCAAGACTCTCAAATGCACCTCCCTGTTTCCCAGTTTTGGGCTTTTAACTCACAGGCTGAGTCTGTTTTCCTCCTGGGACGGGGGTGGTCATCACTTGACATCTGTAAGCTGCCTTGAGCTTCTGAGATGGATGTATCTATCCCCAAGGCCAAACACAGAGACAACCATCACACAAATGAAGACAGGAGGTCAAGCAAGGGTTTGTCATATTTTAATGACATTGATCTTTGGTGTTTCCCTCGTTAGCACTCACACTCTCCCCGTACTTCCTCCACAAGCCTGTTAGGGATGGAGAGTTACAAACGAAAAGGAAAATCACATTTGAGACTAAAAACAAAGTATCAGAGCCTTGACTTCTCCACTAGAAACTACATGTACAAGGTCAAGATTTCACATGCAACACCTTACATCACAGACCCATACCTCACACCCTGGCCTGGAGCTGAAAGAGATTTCCTGCCCCCTGCCAAGGAGGTGCAGCTCAGTCCTTGCACCATGAAACCACTGGGGTGGCTCATTCATGTTAATATTGGCACAGCTTAGAACATCCTTGTGTGAACTGCATCCTGACTGGAGAGCAGTAGCCCTTGTCCCTCTACCCATCTATACGGCATCTCTGTTTCGGTTCCTGCCAAGTCCTAAACTAACTCTAAAAAGGGAAGATCCCCACCTGTGAGCACATCCTGAGCCATGCATGTTCTGGCAAAGCCCAGTTCTTTCCAGAAAAGACCACAGCATAGGCAGGACTGGTCTCAGAACACCACGTTCTGGGTGGGGGGAGCAGTGCTGTGCTATGGAGAGGGACTGTGGCCTGGAAGACTCCTCCACTCCAGCAACAGAGCCAGAGCATCACGCCTGGGTTTGCCCAGTACTGCCTGTCTCCAGAAGGATGCTGCAAGCCCCCTTCCATTTTTCACTCTACTGATCAGCTCCATGGGTATAAAAAGGCAGGAAACAGGAAAGAAAAAAGGCTTTACAAAGGATGACATACCAAGTTGCAGGGCTTAGCTCACGGGATGCCATGGGGCTTCAAAGTTTGGCTGATGTGCAGCAAGTATGGTTTGTATTCCTGTTAACTCTTCAGCAGTGGGAATGTTGGAAGTATGCTTTCTTCCCCATGGCTTCCCTTGCAATTCTTATCCCTTCCCCCATCACCCAGGATAGAGAAGCCCTCTGAACCATCAGCATCCTGTTAGAGCCACCCATCCCTACTCTTCCAGCTCCTGGCCAGCTGTGAGGTACAGGTCTCTGCTGAGCAGTACAAGGGTAGCACCAACACATAACTCAATCTCTACCTGTTCCGCGACTCCCCACTGGTGCTGTCATTACTATAGAAGTTGGTACTGTCAGGAAGATGGTTATTATTAGTTAGGTCACTGTATTCAATTGGTCCCTCGGTGTCCATGGAGGACTGGGCCTGCTCTGGCAGGTCCAGGTCACCAGCGCTTTGTCCTTCACTCCCGCTAGGGGCTGTCCGCGGGCTCAGGCGATGCTCTGGCAGCTGCACTGACTCTGACAGGATCCGTCCCTCGAGCTCTGTGCCCAGCTGCTGAGAGGTGGACTGCTGTGCTGACGTGCCCTCAGCTCCAGTGGGCTCTGCACCAGTCTGAGAGCTGCGGTGGATCCGGTGGCTCACAATGATGTTGTTGCCAAAGCCGCCCATGGACGCCATGGTGGTGCTCTGCTCCCGCTGAACCACGGCTGTCATGCCACCTTCTGCCATCAGCCTTTGAATCCTACTCAGGGCATCCTCCCCACTGGCCCCATATTCTGGACCTTCACCTGCAAAAGAAAGCAGAAGCAACTCTGGTGCACAAGGCAAACTATAATGCAAAATAAAGCATGCTGAGTAGTTGCATCACACAGTGTGTGTGGACAGAAGATAGGTTTTATTCCAGAGGGAGCCCAGTATTTTATTTCTGTAACTTTCTACTTGGTTAAGTGTCAAACAAAGGCACCGAATTCTGTCAAGAAAATCTTGGCCACTTCCACAGGCATCCCTCAGAGACTTGCATGTCCAAGCCTTGGAAAAGCAGCTCTTATCTAGCCATAAAGATGGGGGAAAGAGTGGTAGTCAAAGAGACAGGATGCTTTATCATAGCTGTAGAGAATCCTGCCAGTCCCAGGGGGGCAGGAAGAGAAACCTCAGTTTGCACCGCAATAAACCAAACATTTCACCATGGTGTTAAAGAACCCCATGGCTACTTGACCTGTTTGAGAAGACTCCAGGCAGATGGCACGATGGCAATGTCCCCAGTGTCAGTCTAGGGAGGACATAAGAAGCTCACTAACAGCAGACAGCAGCTACAGAACATGGTCTTCCACATCAGTTATGATCAAGTGTGTAGGCTCCTACTCCCCTTGACTGATATCTTTCGAGGAATACAAAAAAACATCTCAATACCTACAGTCTTTGTCTACTCTTATCTCTGAGCCTTCCCTTTATAGTCAGGCTGTAATGAGCTCCGAGAGAACTATCATTAGATACCTTGGTTGCTCAAGATTACTTTAGAAGAACAAAACCTCACAGAAAAATTGTCCACGTAGGAGATTAAATCACCATGACAGGGAAGTTCATCCCAGTTCGGTTTCCCAACATCCTCCTTTTGCAACAAACCCTACCCGGACCATTTGGGGAGAACACTCTATAATAATAAACTGCTAGAAACATTCCACAGTGGGATCTTGCTGATTCTTATTAAAGAAATAAATCTCACTCCCACCTCTATGAAGCTATCACAGTGCTGATTTGAGGAGAAAGCTGTGAGCTCTCCTGGCACCAAGGAAATGAGCACGAATGTCAACAAGGCTAGATGTAGGGAGGAGTTAAAACACAATAAAAACCAAAATGCCACACTGACTAGGAAAACAAAAACACTTGGGGCTGTGGAGTTAAGTATCTTTATCGGTGATTTGGATGAGGGGATCAAGTACACCTTCAGTAAGTTCGCAGATGACAGTACGTTGGTTGGGACTGGAGGGTAGAAAGGGTGTCAGGAGGGATCTGGACAGGCTGGATCATAGGTAAAGGCAAATTCCATGAGGTTCAACAAGGCGAAGAGCCAGGTCCTGCACTTGGGTCACAACAACCCCTTGCAGCCGTACAGGCTGGGGGAAGGGGGCTGGAAAGCTGCTCAGCAGAAAAGAACCTGGGGGTGGTGGTCAACAGCATCTGAATATGAGCCAATGTGTGTCCAGGGGGCCAAGACGGTCAATGGTATCCTGTCCTGGATCAGCACTAGAGCGGCCAGCAGAGTCAGGGCAGCGATTGTCCCCCTGTACTCAGCACTGGTGAGACCACACCTCAAATCCTGTGCCCAGTTTTGGGCCCCTCACTACAAGAAAGGACATAGAGAGAGATGGGCAATGGATGTAGCGAAGGTCTGGAACACAAGTCATAGGAAGAGCAGCTGAGGGAGATGGGGTTGTTTAGTCTGGAGAAAAAGAGGCTCAGGGGAGACCTTGTCACTCTCTGCAACTACCTGAAGGGAGGCTGCAGTCAAGTAGCAGCCGATCTCTTCTCCCAGTCACCCAGCAACAGGGTAAGAGGAAATGGCCTCAAGCTGCACTGGGGAGGTTCAGATTGGACATTAGGAAGAACTTTTTCACTGAGAGGGTGGTTATTCATTTTAACTGCCCGGGGAAGTGGTGGAATCACAATTCTTGGAACTGTTCAAGAAATGACTGCCTGTGGCACTTAGTGCTATAGTTTAGTTACATAGTGGTGTTCGGTCAAAGGTTGGACTTGATGATCTTAGAGGTGTTCTCCAACCGAAATGATTGTATGATCATGTATCCAGCACGAGAACTAAGGTATTCACCAAAGTTCACACCATGCCACTGTAGAGATGTCATGCAGTCAGTCAGGGACAAATTATTCCTTCTCATGGGCTCGGTGCTACTTGCATCAAGCACTACCGGCCTCCCCCACCACAGGACACAGTTAATTTCATCCTCAAGTAAGTCTGCTGACATAATGCCCTGCTGTAGAAATATTATGGACATCAAGGGCAAATTTAACGCTCACCAGTAGAGTAAGTTCCTTTGTGCTAGGAATGTAGTAAACCTGCTATATCCACTATACATAGGCCCTTGATTAGAGCATCAGTGGGACCACAGAGACACCTGTAACCACACAAGAATCTGCAGCACAGACTTAGAGGAGTGAGAAAGAATACCCCCTGGACAGAGCCTGACCCACAACTCTAGCAGAGAAATTCAGGATGCATCTGATGTATGAATTAGGATGTGGCTGATGCATGAACTAGGAACTTGGCTGACCAGTAAAAAGACTGAGGACAGAGGCAGCTATTATACTGGAAACTCCAGTGTGAAAAACATGCATGCCAAGGGATATTGAAGCATTAATCATGAGCAGAACTAAGTGGAAGGTTTGAGAAGCATGGTTTTGGATTCAGTCATCACTTCCTTCTGAGGGCACAGTCTTAAGCACTTCATTACCAACCATCTGGCCAGGCCAGAGAGGAAGCTTAAGAAAGCCAAGATTTGCAACCTGGCCTAGAGACATGCCAGACAGTCCTATCTACACAAGTCCTGAAACAGCAGGTACCGCGCTCTTGATAGATCACTTACTGTAAACCAGTCCAGTACAGAAGCACTGGAACAGCAAAACAGCAAGGACTTCCAGGCAGCCAGTGCTCCTCAGCATTATAAACATGTGCTTCACCACAGCACCCCTTGCTCTTCCCTGCCCCTAAATTACCATATGTCATGGCTGAATTTCCAATTGAAGCATCTGCTTGCTCAGAAAACAGGCAAGGGCTGATGCCACAGCAGGAATCAGCAAGGCATGAGCCTTCAGATCACAAACACAGAGATAAAGCAATGTTGAAAATACCCAGCCCATCAAGAGCCAGAAGTGAGCCTCACCATTCAAGCAGCCAACAAACACCTCTGCTTTGGGGACTGTCCTCCCCTTTCCCTCTCTCAGGTTTCGACGAGGACTTTGGCTGACTAGTTCAGAGCAAAGCTTGCTGTGCCATTTGCCTTGAGCTGAGCTACAGCACAGATTCACAAAGAGCCCGTTTCTACTGCCTGGTGACTCCCACACACATTCTTTCACCAGGCTGCCAATGCAGACTACATTAGTACTCAGAGCAAGTGAAATAAGCTGACTTCCATTTGGTGAAGGTTCAGGGTATGCACACAGGCACTTACCCAAAACAACAGCAATGCTGTAAACCACGCACCTTTCAGCTTGCTGCAGTGCTGTGCTCCTACAAAAGTTTTCTACTGTAACCAAAGTGACCTTTCCAGAGGTCCAAACTCCTGTCTATTCCAAACACAGAACAAAACATTACTCCTGAGAGCAATTATCCCAAAGACCAGGGGATTTCTGTCAATGTAGCTGACTGCCTCCAACATTTAATGAAATATTCGCTAGCTAACGCACCTGTTTTTAAAACTCCTCTGCTACACTACTCCAGCAAGACAAGAATTTGACACAGAAAACTACATGGGCAAAACATCTTGTGAACTTTTGATGGAGCTGGGCATAGGGCAGAGTATTTCCAATTTTAAATGAAGTGGACTCTTAAGTACTTTTAGGGAGTACAACTTGTTTATCTCCACGCACGGATGGCACACACCCGATGAAATGCAAAGTCCACAGAAGCAAGGATGAGATCAGACTACCCTGTGTCTGCGCAATACACTGACACTGCTCTTGAATTTTTTCCTATTTTCAACATTCCTTTTTCTAAAACCAGCAGTAGTTAGGAGCCATGTTTGCAAACAAAGCTTCAAAATTAGAACTAACAGTAAGCACTGCAGAGATATCTAAGTCTTCAGAGAACATGAAATAATAGCTCTGAGGTGTGAGCTGACCCACTAATTCAGATGCTCAAAGATAAAAATATCAGCATTTTAAAATCAATTCCCCTTGCATAAGAACAGAAAAGGGAGGGACACACCACAGTATAACCAGCTATGAATAATCACATTTCCCTTAATGCTACAAGAAATACTATTAGTTACTTTTCTTTCCAACAAAGCCCAAAAACATGTTCACACTTTCTTTCTGAGGCAGTTAATCCAAACAACTTCACAGCACTCAGAAAAGACACAACTGCTTTAACTTGTAAAAATTTTCTTAGTAATATCTCACCTTGGCTATTCATATGAGTGAAACTTACTTTTGTAATGAGAGTTTAAAAGTAGCCCACATAATTTAATCCCAAGAGAGCCAAGTATTTGGAGTAGATCACGCTGTAAAGGCTTGCATAGCACATACTTCTAGAACCTAAGTCTAATTTTTAGGTAGTGGTTTTCAGAGGATTTTAAAGAGAAACCAAAATTTGCCGTTCTATAGGACATATGACGCAGATTTTACAGATGGACGGGCAGATGAAAGGCTAAGAGATCTACCCACGTTTCTAGTTGGAGAATGAGAGGCAGATATGGAAGATGGTCCCTGGTGTCCCAGTTCCCATTTCCACATTAATTGCACAAAAGTCACATCATATCTGACAACAGCATTGCAAGAATGTGTTCAGCTAACATAAAACAACATGTTTCTTCTTGTTAACATTCATGAGGCTCGGCTGGGGACAGAGTATTCCTGCCCAAGCAGCCCCTCGACACGTGTTCCTAATGTCTCAGATTAAATAAGTTACATCACATGCAGGCACACTGATTGCTTCTGAGTGCTCCTTAGGCATCCTCAGGATGCTTTGCTTATATCAGGAAAGTTTTGCTTGCATGTGCTGTCTTTTCACTACCAATAGTTTGAACAGACTGAATCTCACAAACCCAAGCCTTCATTTTACAACCCTCTTCCCTCTCAAATGCAACTCCCTGCTGCAACCTCCTCTGCTGAAACCAGTTGGAACTAATGGAAATTTGTACTGGCTGGTGATAAACACTTCAACCTAACAGGTTAAAAACCGTATATGGCATGACACTACTCAATATGTTGCTCCCCTAAGACAGGCAAAGTAGCACTCCACTGACAGCAAATATTCTGATGGCTACAATTTCAGTAACTCATAACATGTGCCTACTTGCATAACAAGCACTGCGCTAGCTACCTGAATTTTAAGCCCCAAAGACAACGCAGATGATAGGAAATGAGATGACAATTGCTTTTCAGTTATTTGTTGTTGCGGTTTTTTCTCTTTAACAAATGGATTACCTGAAAGATGTATTGATATACTGTCAACAGCCAGGGGACAGCATGGGCCCACTATCAAACAAGTGTCCTGCAGCTCTGCAGAGTCCCTCAGCCTGCAGCAGCTCTGGCACAATTGCAGACGCTGGCACTTAGTGCCCCTTGCACTATACTCCACAGATCCAACAGCCTGAACAAGTGGCAGCCACAGCCTGACCCAGTCTGGACCGGGAATTACAATTTCTAAAGGTTAAAGCTTCGGGCCATTAAATCTCATCAGGAATTTTTGTTGGGTTTTAAGTGAGATTCAGTTTGCCAGCTGAATACAGATCCCACTCCCATCATGCCTGTCTATTTGCAAGAGAAAACATAGTATAACGCCCAACAGATTGTTTCTAATTAAGGGTGCCTCAAAGTTACAAATCTATCACTATTTCCACTATGTCTGTCAGCTTAAAAGAAAATAGGAGGCAGCTCAAACACTGTTTTAAGCATTTCTTGGTACCTCTCCTAGTTTTCTCTCAACTCTAACTATCTTTCCTTTATGTGTGGCGTGGGAGCAGAGTTCACAAGTCCGCTATTAACTGCTGCAAAACAGAAAGATTCAGACATTAGAGGGATTCACTTCTAATAAAGTCATCATATACTCATTCCTCCAAAGGAGGTAGAAAGATAATCAGAGCAGCAAAGTCCCCGCAGAGCTTTGCATGAGAAAAGGAAACTATTTATACCTGCACAGAACTTAATTAGATTTCTGATGCAATTCTGCACACTTTTTTTTTTTGTACAGTAAGCACATATCTGCAAGAAATGCCCTGAGCCAGGATTCCCCACAACAGCAGGGCTGACAGGACAGAAACCCACTCTCAGGGTAGCATTAGTGTTTCTTTTTCTTTTTTAAACATACAAGGGGGTTTTTTTGGTCAGTCGGTCAGTTGGTTGGTTGGTTTGGGCTTTTTTGCCCCTCATGGCAAGGTGATAACTAAACCACTTTCCTTTACATTACTCAGGATCACACTTGATTTATCCATTCTGCTGCTGATAATACTGCTAAGCCTTTACATAGTGATTTCCATCTTCAAAGCCCCATACAAAACACTAATTAATCTCCACAGCCCCTGGTGTGCTGTACTATGGGAAGATTTATTCCCATTTGGTAGATGATTAATAATGTGCCCTGGGTCACACCCCAAGTTACTGGTAGCATATTTCTTCCTTTTTTTTTTTTGCCTTTTTGCCCCTGACATCTAGATCATGCTATTAGGAAACACAGTTTCCCTTACAACAAGCAGAGTTACGGTAGATACAGTGGGCAAATTAGCCATCAGACATCAGAAAAACACCACAGCACCCAATCTTGCCTGCTGGATCATAAGACTTGATAATGCTGGGAAAACAGCAGCCTTACTGTCACAAGCAGCCAGTGATGCTCATGTGTAATGTAAAGTCAAAGACTCAAATGAACCAGACCACTGCTGCCACAAATATCCAGCTGACTGGATGAGGTGTTGGTAAAAGCAGATGAAAATTTGTCTTTCTGCTTCATGTCAGGTCTTTGTACTAGTCTTCTATCATGGATTACTGCTGATTTTTTTGATCCTTCATGCTCCTGACCATTATTGTCTTCACAGCTCCTTGTTTCAAGTTACTCTTGAGCTCTTACACAGGAATTTCCACTGAGGATGCAACTGGCATAGGAACTGATCAACAACCGGGTAAAACGTCTTGGCTCATCTCTGGTGCGTGTGTTTAAACTGCAGTAACTCCTTTGTTCTATATGCCCTAATATAGCTGACTGGAGTGTGACAGCCCATTTTGCAGGTGTGGCCATCTGCAAGGGGACATGCAGTAAGTCAACGTCTGAGATGGAAATTACACCAGATGTGGAACTCGCCAATCTTCTTCCAAGCAAGAAAGGGAGACAAAGAGAAGTACCTGTCCTAGTCTTGTTATTTTCACTCCCTTTCTTCCAAATGTTTTTGGAATGTTTTGCTTCTTTGTAGGGAAGAAGCCCAAGGCACTGGTAAAGAACAGCCCTTTCCCCATCTCATTAACAATCTAGTTAAAACCCATGATCTAGATCTGGAAATCGAAAGGTTAGAAAGAACAACATAAAGAAACTGTCAGATGGTTGCAGAGCAGCAGGAGAGAGAAGGGAGTGTTGGAGAACTCTTCTGGTTTAATCAACTCCCAAAGCCTGCAGCATCAGCCATCATGGCCTTGATGGAAGAAGGTCCCACACTGTACCCTGTTCTCAGTCTGTGTACCACATTCAGTGAAAGAACCAGTTCCCATGAGTTCAGCATTTCTCCAGACAGTCTGTGTTCCAGTCTTATTCACACGCTCTCAATTGTACCAACCTTCCAGAGAGGTTAATCTCAGCTCTGCTGAGATAAGCAGACGGAAACCCCACAGGGCAGGAATTTCCCACTTAACTTTGTACAGCAGAGCCGAGATCAGAGAAACACAAAGACGTATCATACATGCTGAATATTACACAGCCGAAACTGTGTAACAGCCGAAACTGTGGAAGAGTCACGTACCAAAAAGTAACTTTAAGAGTGACAGAGAACAAGCAGGCACAAACAGCCATGCTGTGGGCTGCTTCCCAAAGCCAAGCAGGTTCATCATGAACCAACTTCAAAACTGTCTCCTTGATTTTCTCTTGTCTTCCCTATGTATATACTGCCCACCCGCTACCTAGCCAAGCCTTCAGAGCTGAATTAAAGCACAATGCTACAGTACTGAGACAAGAAGCGTGAATAAAATCAGCATGTTTTCAACAGATTAGTGACTTTATCGTTTTACAGGAATTGCGCAGCACCTGTTCCAGCTCCTTACATGTTGGTAAGTTTTCCTGGACTGCTAACCACTAGAGACATTTTTGTACCGCTGAGCTGGGCACTCATCATGTACTTCATCAATCAAACTAAACAGAATCCTCAAAGCTGCTTTGTGAGAAGTGATTTACAGTATTTTATTTTGTATCCAAATGTTGAGCTTGTGAAGCTTGCAGACTTTCTGCATAAGTTGGAAGACCAAGCTAAACTCTAACACAGAGGCAGAAAGGATAACTCTCAGCAGCTTGCAGCCTTACTGATGGTTAGGAGTTTAGGAGATGCGTGAGGAATGAAGGCAATACAGTTGATTCTACGAAGACACAATGATCTGGAGAAGAATTAATTTTCCTTCCTCAAAGCATGTGAAAAAGACAACTTTTCTACTCATATGGCCAGAGATTCACTCTCCTGATTATCTACACCTGGCTACAGGCAAATTAGGCTGGAGAAATCTTTGTTGAAGAGGTAAAAGGAATGCCCAAATGCACTGACAGGATGTGGAACATAACATGGAAACTCCTAAATCACCAGGTAAGCTCTGTCAGATAAACCACTGATTGATCTCCTACCTTCACCAGTCCCTGCAGAGGCGGATTCCTGCTCCTGTACCTCCCTCTCTGTCTGAGTCTCAGCATTCTGCAGCTGAGGCGCCAAGGTCTGGGTACCCTGTGATGTCACAGAGGTGGGGGGATTTCGGGGTTGTAGGCCTATGGCATTCATCAGGCCCATGTCCCTGTCTGTCCTCCATGTGGCTCTGCTGGTTCTGAAAAGAGAGAAAAACAAGTAAGACCAGGATCATTGGAGGCAACACGCCCAAGCAAGACTGAAATACGCACTTGAGGCTCTTGCCTCCACTCCAACCAGGCACCTGCTTGCCACTATGAGGATAGGGATGAAAGGAATTGTCACCTGCTCTTATTTACACACACTGGTCTCTTGAGTTTTAAGCCAATGGAGTCTTAGAGTCTACTTACCCTTCCATAGAAGCAGCATGTCTTACAGGCACAGAGAGATATCCCTGCAGCATCATTAAGCCTGTAGAACAACTGTCTTGGAGTCACTGCGTTGAGGAGGCAACACAACGTGCAGTGCAAAAGCACAAACACAAAACCTCCTGCACGTCAGCAGGGTAGTTTTAACTCCCATGGATGTAGCCTGTATCCTTTCCCTCCTCTGGACTTCCTAGTTTGACAGCGTCACACATGAATGCACTCTAGCAGGCATTTCTGCCCATTCCAGTCAGACAAGAGAAATTCTCTGTTCTCAAAAGCAAACAACAGGAACCACCTCAAGGCTCATTAGCTTCTCAGACTTGAACAGCTGAAGTGTATGATGCTACAGTTGAATCTTGACAATGCCGTGACGCTCTTTTCTAAACTGACCTCTAAGTGCTGGGAATGGTAAAGAGATTCAAGGAAAGACTGCCTCATTCACAACCTTTTTTCATAAGGCTTTGAAACCTGCTACACTTTTTTTGCTCTCTCTTTGAGCTAGTTCCTTCTGGACCAGTGTTTCTGCCTTCAAGCTGCCATTGTACCGGACTGAGTACATACTGTCAGAAACTTAAGAAGTGGCAATATCCACTCATACGGCAGAGTAAAGAATCTCTACTGCTTATTTTTCACCCACAAATCAGACCAAGGCTGTAGGACAGCCCAGACATTCACCCTGTAAACAAGCTCACAACATCCTTGGGATGCTGAAGCTCACAATTCAGAAACACAACTATTACCCTGTTGCTGAGAACAGCTGGCTTATGGAGAAGCACTTGTCACTATGGCAAGAAGCAATGGACTGCAGCATCACCCTTGTGTTTAGAACAACAACATGTGCATCACTGGACAGACTGAAACAGCCAGTGGGGCCTTCAAGGGATTTAGCTTTATTTTTAGAGTTTATTGCTGAGAAACAACTGCCCCATGACCAGCAATTAAAAAGATGAAAATCAGTCACCAGGTTGGCACCACAGATTTGCCCTTTTCCCCGTGAACTCCCCTGTTCTTCAGTTATCCTCCAAAGGCCATTTGCTTTACATGGTGTTTTTGATGCATCAAGCCCCATATGTTCCTCCCACAGCTGTTACTGGGGCCCTGAATGACACATGTACTTTACTATCACTGACACTTTTGGGCACTGAATGTCACTTGCTGGAAGAAGGCCAGGTGACCCAACTAGGCAATGTCAAAGGGGGAGAAAATTGCATATTTAAAGCTGCCAGTGGTAAGGGAACAAAGAAGTGATGCTGTCAGATGTAACAAAAACAGCAGAAAGGGTCAGGTCTCTCTAACCCAACACCCAAGAGACTCACCCAGGCCGCTCAGTGTTCCTGCTGCTGGAATGCACAGTGAAGACATTCTCATTCAGCTGGTCCCAGTGGTACTCAACTCCAGAGTTTAAGGCCCTTAAAATACCAAAGAAGGAAAAAAGTATTAGCATGACAGGACACTAATCAAGCCAGCACACATTACATCCCCACAACATGAAGAAGAGTGTTGATTCCTGCCCTACAGAAACTGCAAATCTAGCTCAGTTCACATTTTTGTTAAAAGGGCTCATCACCATAAACACCGCCCTGCAAACACAGAGTGCTGTATTACCAGATTGCTCTGGAATATTCCATTCATTTCAATTCAGTATTAGCACCAAGACACAGTAATGGGAGCAGAGAGATTTTCAGGAAATGAAGACATACAACTGTGTGTATAAAATCAGGTTACCCTAACTCCAAGTGAGTAAACAAAGAATTGGAATGGAAAGACCAATTGTCCCTGTGGTGTTTGCAAGCACTTCCTGCACTAGGTAATGGTCAGTAAGACACTGCTCTTATTCAACATTTAATTTCTTTGCAAATGGTTCTCATTCTACCTTTAAATAATCTTTATCCCTCTCACTGACAGCCACTGTGGAGCAAGGACAGATGTAGAGGGTATTTTAACAAGTTTCCACAGAAGAACTTGTACTGCGTCAACAGCATGTGTGTCTGAAAAGTCCAAATTTGAATTTTACATCTAATGCTACTAAGTATAATGGAACAGCCAACACTCTGGAAACCTTTCACAGAGTATTTCCCCGAAAGGTACACCAAGTCAGGGATTACTACTCACAGGAACAGACAAGGTTAACAACCATTGCTGAAGACTACAGGCAATCACAGAAACTAAGCCATCGTAATGCTGTTAAGTACACATCCCACCAAGAAGAGGGTGAGAGCGAATCCAGCTTAATCTGTGCCATAAATGTCAGAGGACGGGCACTCACTATGCAGTCCAAGGCAGCATGGAGACCTCCCACCTACTGCTGTGTTCCACCTTCAGAAGCACTCTGGGCTGCATTATCATGGAAGGCACTTTCTGTACAGTGTTTTGCCACACCATGCTGACAGCTCATGTGAGCTGGCCTGGGAGTTTTGAAATGGTGCTGTGTATGACCACGTGGCTGCTGGACTGCACACACCTGATAGTGCTGGGTGGAGAGTTAGCAGTGTTGTGCAGTGGTCACAGCAAGGCAACTGGGGGGAAGAAAACCCAAACCAACAAAAAAAGTCCTGTGTAGACAGAAGGGAACTGTGTCTGAAGAGCTGGACTTCCATCACCCTGCAGACAGTCTCAGAGCTAGGGGTAGTCCCATAATATGACGGAAGGATTCATGGCAAGTAGTTGGTAGCTGGTTATGCCTCAGGCACAAACAACATGTTTTATGTACATACAAAAACTGTTGTCCCTGTAAAGAGATGCCTCAGCAGAACTGGCAAGAACCCCAGCTTAGAGGATGCTGCAGGTCAGACACGCTGCAAAGGGAAAGCAGAGTATGCTGGAGGCCTGGGGCTAGGCTGTCAGGGTGACAGTACCCCAGGTTAGGACCCAGGGTGAGAGATGAACAAAATTAGGCCAACAAAATCACACATGGAGTCTACAGGAAGTAACCAGCCATTGCTTTTTTATTTTTTGTGCTGAGCTAGTCCTGTGCTGCATTATACCCCATGAAAACAGCTGCCAGTGAGATGCCTATTTATAAAGGTTTCTGAGTTTATTGAAAGATGGTAACTTGTCCCTAAAACTGTGCCAGTCCCTCTGGCTGCTCCATCCCCTGCCTAATATACTGGCTGAGGCTTAGCTGTCACACTTTGCTGTCTGCTAAGCAGCACAGTCCCTAGGCAAGAGAGACTTTCTGACCTCGTAGTCAAAATTTCCATAGAAAGTCTAATGTGCTTGCTATCTACAGCTATTACACAACAGAGCTAAGCTGACCCGTGCTCTTCTCCCTCTTCTTCCACACGTCTTCGTGCTTTCCAAAAAACAAGCATGGTCCCCCACAGCTACGTACATGATTGGTATTCCTTGCCAATGTGTGCCCTACTTGTCTTTGCCAGCTTGCCAGCTCCCAAGACAAGAAACCAGAACACCACAAAGCTTCCCCCAGGCCAAGATGGGAGCTGACAATACTGTGTTTCCTCTCTTCCCCCAAACACCATGCTCCTGTACTACACAGAAAGTCCAGCTACTGCACACACACTTCTTTCAGTGGATCAATTTCACTCCTACAAAAGCATCATGGTATCAAGCTGACATGCAGTACACCAGATGAAAAGCTCCTGACCATCCTCCTAGCTATTCTGCAGAGTCTCACTACTGTACAGTCTGTTTGTTGGACAGCAAAGTCCATTCTAACTCTATGCTGTCAGTATGCACATGGTGAAATCAACAGGCATTCCATTTAATACATAACTTTTCACATTGATTTTAAACACTGCCATTTATCAACTGAGCTTTGCTGCCAGGGTCCTATTAGCTACTCCTTTACTGCCGGAGAATCAAAGGCTTTGACTTCCTTCCCTAGAAGGAGGGCCTGTAGCAGATGGTGCCACTGCTCTGGCTGCTGACTCTGGGAATACCAATAAACAGGCTTAAGCCAAGGTCAATACACCCAGCCACGATGGGAGTTCAACATTCTCAGCATCACTTTAACCTGGCTTTTTAGTTTGGTCTGAGTATGTCTCCCTGCTGGGCAAAAGAAGTGGCTCAGAATAAACAGCTGACACTCCCTGCAGCAGCAAGCATCTTCACTGCTACCTTCTTCCTTTGGCTAGCTATGTAACTTACCCTTTTCCCAACTCTACCTCTTGCAAAAGACTCCAAGCCAAAAGACCCTCAGCACCATCTTTGTCCTCTTTTGTATGCATCTGTGTATCTCTAACCTGGAACCCACACTGGTCTCTTCACAGCCCTAAGATCAATATCAAGATTGCTCCTGATTAGGTTTTCCAGCCTTTAGATGATTGATTGAGCCTATAAAAGAGATGTTTTAGACTGCATCAAGATATGGTGAGGAGAGCATACACCTGAACTTATCAATTTTTCTTCTTAATAAACCAAAATTTCATCAAAGAAATACTACTATTGTGTGGTCTAAATGCCAGTTTTAACACCATGCTTGCATTAGAAACTTGATCACATAATCGCACCTTAAACCAACTTCAGTACACAACGAGATGTGTGTGACAACCACAACTACCGTGGTTTAAATCAGATTTTCAATTAAGCTTAACACTTGCTCTGGCTTAGCCACACCTATTTAAAAGAGTGCAATCTCCCTTTTCAGAAAGCCTAAAGGTTTTTTAGCTCCCACTGCAAAATACTGCTTGAATTTTGTAAATGAGCAGCCTTTCACAGTATGTTTCCCAGGAGATTTGCAAATCAAGGCCTGACAATTCATTCCAAAGAAGCAGAGCTTACACTGGAGAAATGAATATTTTTCAGGTAATGTAAGCACTTAACTTTTGCTTCATCAAACTCTAGACATGGAAATGCTAGAAGCACTTTACATTTTTCAAGGCATAAGGTAGAAGCTCTGTGTAGCATGGAGCACATTGCCACTTGGATGTGGATGCAGTAAAGAGGACATTCGTTGCCCAGGGCTTTAGGGTGAAAAATTTCAATTCTCCACACTGTGTCAGTCATGGACAGTGAAGTCCACTTAGTCAAGTTCTTACTTTCTTCCCTTTTATGGCTGTCACTAAGCTCTCTAAGCCCTCCCTGGAAATTTCCATTAGCTTTGTTATATGCAGAGCTGCTCACAGCCTGGATTTCCCAGCAGGGATCTGTTCTAAGATGGACTTTTCCTTCACGCTTGTGTCCAGCTCACATTATTAACGAGCTTGGAGAGGATGAAGGGCACAGACTTGCAGGCTTTGCTGAAAGTCAAATAAGGATTCAGAGTGGAGCCTGTTAAGTACCAAGAACCAACAAGTTAGACAGCACAGCCTCTCCCTCTGCATGGAGGTATTACCTACACTGCTCAGTTATGTCCCCAGGAAGAAACTAAGACCAAGTACTAGGAATTTATGACAACATTATTAACATATGACAAGAAAGCTGAAACACAATTTACTGCATTTGCTTAACCAGTATTTGAAGGGTAAATTGACAAAGCACAGGTCAGCACAAATAGACTTGAACATCCGGGTAACCCCTCCAGCTGGCATATCCAAAATCAGCAGTTGAAGAGGAGGAGGGATTAGGATGAAAATTCCCCAGTTCTACCATAACAATACAGCTCAGGTGCATGACAGCAAGACAAAACCCATAATTTACAAGTAGTGTATGCATGTCCAGGAAGGCATAAATAGCACTTACTACCTTTTCACTTAAATCATCCCCTAGTGATTTAACTGAAATCTGTAGAAGGCAGCAGCAATGAGCAAATGCACTGCTCTCCTCCTTCAAATCCTGCCACATGGAAAGGCCCAACAGCAGCCCACCTGTTTGCTATAGTACCGAATTAAATTTTGATTATGACATTGCTGCCTGCAATCCCATCTAAAAATATCAGCACAACCTCATTACCAGAATGAAGACTGTGGCAAGCCCAACACAGAAAGGAAGCTGCACAGTGATGCCATGCAATGCACCTGATTTTCATGCTGCCTAGTTTGCTTTCTCCACAAAAGAAATTACTCCTTAAAGCTGACTTCTCAAATATACTGTCCATTCAAGATCACTAAATGCAAGCATACAAAACCAGATTAGTTTACAAAGGATTTGAATTCCCCAAGACATGCTTTCTTCCCTTTGTGTAAACTTGTCATTCTCAAGCCATTCAAACTGTATCAAGGAACTAGAGCAAGCTACAAGAGAGCAAGGTGACACTATGCTAAGGAACAGGAATCTATTGTCCTGGTTTGGGAAGGAAGAAGCAGCACACAATATCTTGTGTAGTGCAATGCAATGCTGGCCAGATTCCAGATGCATCCTTGTCAGCAGCTCATTATCTCTTCTGCCAGCACGGTGATGATCAGCACAGCAAGCCCATCCCTAGCTCCCATGATTAGCTAGGCAACGGTATTGTTAGTACAAGGTGAAGTTTGGCACTCCCAGCAGCTGCCTGGATAGGAAAACAATAATTTCTAACGCCCTACTTCATAAATATTTAGCTCTCTGTGCAGGCGATGAACCACGTGCAGAGACAAATCCAAGTGAAAACTGGCTGCAGTGCAAACTGTATGGAACCAGCAAACGGAATTTCTGGAGAAATTCTGTAGGGCAGTAATTCCCTTTGACCAAGGAGAGGTGGCAGCTTCACTGGCACCAGCCCATGTGTAAATAACCAGGGGAAGAGCATAAGATCAAGTACAGGAATTCAGAGAACACAAGATCTGCAGTTTATGATCAACAACCACAGATATTTAAATGACGTATGACATGATCCTGTTCATCGCATTGAGATGAATGATGCATCTAAGAGCAGCCTCATTTTTACTCCTTACACTGATACAACCCACTACTCTTCCAGAATCCTGCAAATTTTACCTCCATGTAAACCAGCAACCATGCAGAAACATATCCTGACACCTACTTGAATTGTCCAAGGTGCTGCAGAAGCAGGACAGCAAGCAGCTTGGTGCAACTGGTAGCCGTGTGCCCGCTTCAGGGAGGGTGCCAACTCAACTTGGAAGACTTTGCAAGATGACTGGTCCTGTTCATTTGATTGTGCAGTCCTGCCAGCTAGGTTAAATGTTGGGATTTTTGAAGATGCTGTATTCAAACTCACACCACTTATGTGAGGTCAGCCTTATAAAGCTGGTGGCACCAGTAGCTAATTCAGTAGCTCTTCTATCTCAACAACGAGAACATACACAAGATTGCTCTGCCTACCAGTGGGCACCTAAGGCTGGATCCAATCCATGATCTTGTGGCCAGTGGTGAAGATTTAGATAGAAAGCACATCCCTAACAGCCACCTTCCCTAAGCAAAATTTTGGTATCTCAGCTAAGGAAGAGTCATCAGTCAGCTAAGCTGGTAGATACCTCAGAGAGAAAAGAGGGAGTGAAAGAAAACGGAGATTAATACAGTAAGAAGAACCCAAACAGAATAGTTTCTTCTGATCCACAGGACCACTACAGTTAAAAACCAAGTGACTTCCAGGAGTCAGCATTCGCAAGCTACCTACAGATTGCATGTAGAAGATAAGCAGACTCATAAAATGAGTTGAAATGGATGACACACCACCAGAAAGCATTAGGAGGAAATTGTCCTATATTCCATGGGAGAAAGTCTTCAATTAAGAATCAGTCTTCTGACACATTCAACAGGAGTAACAAATGGAAATTAAGCACCAAGACAATGACAGAGTAGAAAAAAAAGGGTTTAGTATGAAAAGAAAAGTGTGGATGTTTGGTTATCTTGGGACCCAAGTACAAATACTGAGGTTGAGAGCTCTGCCCTTAAGGAATGCAAGGCTGCACAGAAACACCTGTGTTGAGAATAAGGACAAGAAAAGTCTCTCTCAGCCAGCCTTCATTTTTCTGCCAAAATACCATAACAGTTTTTAAAAGTGATTTTCTCCGAATTTTTTTACACTACTGTCATGTAAACACACTGTGTTTACATACAGCATGATATAGGAAGTTGTAACTTGTATCAAGTTTATGAGAAAAAGAGCACAGCACCCAGGCCAGCTAGCCTGGAATAAACAAGGCAGAAATAGACCAAGTAAGAATTTCCTGAATTTTCACTGATTTTCTTCTCACTAAATCTTGCCAGTATGCCATGGTATCCTTTTGTATCTGGCTCCAACCACACCAAGCACCAGGTAGTGGTGGTACTCCTCTGGAAGGTAAATGACAGATTCCAGAACACACAGCCTAAAGGTCTTCAAACAAGCACAATTCAGCTTGATATTATGATACAGTCAGCTCTAAAGATGGATAACTTGCTCAAGTCCTCTAAAAACCTAAAGGCTTCTTAATTGCTTAAAGTGATTACAGGCAGACTATACTCCAAATAAGCTTTGAACGCTCAAAATATCTTAAGCTGTTTATGATCTATCAGCTCTTTCAGTGGCTTAGACAATTTAGGATGTTAGGAGTCTTTGGGGGAGTGCAAATTGCTTAAGCCTTCTAAGGCCTTAAAACATCTTAAACTGCTTCAAGTGTTCAGAGCCAAAGTCACTCTTTAGTCATATTTGAATTTTCATTACTGTTTTAGCAGAAACTAACACTGATGAAGTAGGCTTGTTTTGTAGATATCACACCAGCAAACTAAACCAGGAAAATGCGTCTAGAATGGGAGAAAGCAACTTCAAAATAAATGTTTAAAATTAGCAAGCATAGCAAATGCTTGTTTTTAATAAAACATTGGAATGCGCACACACAAAGCTGCCAAGCTCCAGAACCAAGATCTTGGTGTCGTCTAATCTCAATGAGGTCCAGAGGGCAAGCCAAGTTTTATATTTTTAATCTTTAGCATCTTTGGAATTAGCCAACTATAAAGTATTCTGTTTAGCATACAGGGGAAACCTCCTCCAAAAAAAAGGAAAAAAAGAAAATCATCAAGAACCCCAAATCCCCAATTATTATTCCAATTACTCACAGTTTGTAGGCATTGACTTAAGACCATTTGCAGAAGGATTTAAAATAGGGACAGAAAACGAACACAAAAATTGGTTGTTTTATTTGCTAGCTGGATTCATTAGCAGAGTCCTGCTGGAAAAAGCAGGCATAAGGGACACCAAATAAAACTCCATAAATAATATGGATTAAAGACCAGAAAATTAAAGAAAATCTTATTGGAAAGCAAAGAAAGTAAACAAATGAACAAGGAAGGTCTAGTATAGATCTGTGGAGAAAAGAAAGGTTATAAGAAAGCAGGAAGAACTTGTGCTGCAAGAGAGGGAAAAGACATTCTAAAAATAAACATGAGGAAAATGGTATTAGAATGAAAAAGGTCTATTTATTTGTGAGGCTAATGACAAAAATCAACGATGTTTCAAAGTGGACAAGATACTGAACATTCTTCTCTGAGGTTTCCACTTACAAAATATCCAAGGGTACTTGTGTAATTAGGGAGTAAGAAATATGCCAGACAAAGCATCTAGTTGCACTCATTTAGAAAATTTTTTTAAAAGTTAACTTCTCTGAATCATTCACACCTGTTTTTTAATACCTCAACAAAACAAAAAAAAAAGAGGAAATGACAGAAGGGCAAAAAAGTCAACTTAGCACCATTCTTCAAAAAGAAAGCCATACTTAAAACTATTACTGTCTTCTAAGTATAACTTTTATCCTTAAAGAGAGTAATATAACAAATAGAAAAAAGAAGATATATTGAAACAATGAAAGAGTGAGCCACATGCAGTAGGCAGTAAGTAAAATAATTGCTTGCATGAAATTTAACTGCTTTTGAAGATAGAATTAGAAAAAAGTACAGGAAGAAAAGCTGGCAGATGTGATCTGAATAGATGTAAGTGAAGCATTTGGTAACTCTTTTTACAACGCATGGCTGTGCTCTTACAAAGAGTGCTACTCAAACTGAGAACTAGTTAGGACCTGCAGAAGGCCAGTGACACAGTAGACAAACTGGTAAGTACCAGGCTACAATTCCTTAAAACAGAACTCTGTACCAAGTTCCCTTTCTCATGGTGGAAAATAATGCCACTAAGTAGTCAGTGCTACCGCATATTCTGAAGAATTGGGTAAGGGAAATGAATGTGCTAATAACTGAAGACTTAGAGCAGCTCTCAAAATTTATCTTTAGGAATCATAGACATATTAAGTGGAATTGTATGAGGGCAACTTTCACTTAATGCCATCAGTCACCCTGGATATCCCATTCACATACAAAAAAGGAAATAGAAACAGAATAAAAAATGGTATCAGAACTGAAGTACTGTTTCAAGCCTCCATATTAGCACTCTACTTCTGCATCTACAATGACCAAGCCTCTTGGCACTGAGGTTACCTAGGCTTCCCTGCACAACTTGGAAAGAATAAATTTAGTTTTTTCTTAAATGCATGAATAACAAAATCCAAATGTAAGCTCTCAGGATGGATCTATAGTGCAAAATTGGCCATCTTCTTGCCTTTTCAGTCCTTTTATCATTCAAAAGCATCTTTTACCCTCATTTAGAAAATTCAATATATCTTGTGGTTAACAGGCAGCAGAAGTCCTTGTTAAAGACCCCGTGCAGATGCTGCCTTTCAAAAGGCCATTTGCAGGGAGGACTCAGACATAAACAGTATCTCCAGCTACCCCCGTTAACAGTTGTGAGAGAGAATATTCCCTACAGAGGGTTACTAACATCCCTTGGTTACACAAGAGGGAAGACAGCTCCTCCTTCTGTCTCCTTGTTTACTCTATCCACCAGAAGCTATCCTTAAGAGGCAAAGGATGTAGCTTATGCTGCTGGGGGCATCATGGCTGGAGGCTGCAGAGCCTGAGGAATGGAGCCAGCCAGCGGCGAGACGTGACGTGCCAGGCAGCTGCATAGATTACCATCTCTTTACCAACGCTGATAACTAGATGTAGACACATTGTCCCCATTAGTAGATGGGAGGATATGCCATTCTCTGAGAAGAAAAAAAAGATTGGTACAGACAGATAAATGCAATGATCACTTGCAAAGCATAGGAATTTATTGTAAAGAGAATTTTCCTGGAATAATTCCGTGTTAGAGGCAGATCTCATCACAAAGAATTAAAATATGCACACTGAATAGCACTGAATCAGTTTGAGACTTTCCACACCTACTTCCCAATGAGAGAAATCTAAGGGATGCTGCCTCTGAACCAGATGCATCTGCAGGGGTATATGAATTCCATTACCAGAGGCTCTGACTGCTGAAGAAATCCTTCCTCTCTTGTGGATGCATGCATTACAAAGCTAGCCTCAGACAAGGTGCTTCAAGAGCTTGGTTTTGAAGTTTTCTCAGAACAGTGAGGTTTCTGGAATAGTATTTGTGTAAAAGCACGTGAGCACTGAGCCCTTCCAGAACCTGCTCCTGAGCACGGGGGAGAGGACATTCAAGATGAAACAATTGATATTTGGATCCCCTGCCTTTCTCCCATGACAGTTCTCCACAAGCAAAGCCAGCAAAAGGCAACATGCAGTCTGTTCCTCACCACTTCTGGTCTCACCTGTTTATGTTTCACAAGACAGTTTGTATTTGAGATGCCCCACCAGGAATGTTTCCGAATGGGAAAGCTCTTGTCGGGATGTGACAGGACAGGAAAGGTTATGAGCATTAAGAATCAAATTCCTTTTTAATTCAGTAGAGGTGTTTTTACCATATAAGACAGACACCGAAGATTTCATTCCATGCTGCAAACCCGAAGATTCAGAAACTGAATCAAACCTTGGAGTATACAGAGTCAAGAAAGATGGACAAAACTTTATTGAAGATTATTACTGGTCACGGTTACAAAGGATGTCAGGTAGCATGTAGCAGGGGAAAAACTTTCTCGAAGAGGCTAAACAAGCACTAGCAGCCATGCAGAAAAAGTGTGCAGTAGGACAACAGAGGAGTGGGGGAAATTCACACTGCTCTGTATCACTTCCCGTGACAGACCTCCAGGCCACAGTTGAGTAGCACACGGTAGTTCACTTCACTTCCTAAAAGGAGCACGCTACCTCACGTGGTGTGCCTAAAGGGATTCCTGTTTGTATGTGACATGCCTCTTCCAGTGAATATCACTGTTACCAATTTAGTGTCTTGATTTAGCTCAGTGGTGCCCACCCTTGAAAACATGGCAGCCTCAGAGCCTTTCAATACCACACTTCTGGACTGAACACAAATTCATCTTAAATCCAAAAAGCACAGATTACCATGTGTTAATGTGAAGCCATGTGCAAGCAGACAGCAGACTCGTGATCTAATGCGTATGCAGGTCTATCAGTTTGCAACCATGACAAGAGTGAACTACAAGACCCTCAGAAAAGAAAAAGGCTGTCACAACCTCATAAAGACTGCAACCTGTTTCCAAGCCATATCTGAGCCAACACCCTCTTCTCAGCAGCATTTGCCTGTTAACCACAGACCTGAGCCCTCTTGGTCCAGCTCCAAGATCAGACTTGTGAAAAGTCAGTAGCTTCTCCTGTTGGGTTACTTGCAGAGGAAGTTATTTCTAAAAGGTGAGTTCCTGTCCCACAGGAATCCAATCCCCTGGGTTCTTTCACACAGACCATTCCTCAGATACTTAGATTCAGAGGGAAAAGTACACAAAGTTTTTAACAGGTCACACAGACCTGTTCTCACCTCCCTAGAGCACAACAGCTTTGAGAGTCAACTTGTCAACACCTGTTAAGATGGGAACCTTGGGTTTAAAATACCAAAACCTGCCTCATGGCTCAGCAGTTTGGTCTCACCCTCAGTCACAAGTATTCAAGTCATACACTTGTCTCTGCAAGCTGAGCTGCATTTCCAAAAAGCTGAATCTCTTGCATCCACCCAACCAATGTACAGGCTATTGCAGAAACCACCTGGTTGCCACCTTCCTCTAATTTGCAGTCATGACCTAGTCATAGTCAGTTTCTGCCTCTTTGCTCTCTAACAAAAAGCATATCTATATATATTTATGTATCTAGTTCCAAACTGCTAGCCTCATTACCCAGTACTGAAGAAGCCAGGTTGGCAATATGCTCACCTGGATGACAGCTGAAATGCTTCCATTTATATAGGTATTGGAATAGTCAGCATGGATTCACCACAGGGAAATCGTGCTTAACCAACCTGATTGCCTTCTACAATGGGAATACTGGTTGGATAGGTGAGGGAAGAGCAGTGGATGTTGTCTAACTTGACTTCAGCAAGCCTTGTAGCACTGTCTCACATGATATCCTCATATGCAAACTCGGGACATGCAGGATGGATGCGAGGACGGAGAGGTGTTTTGAGGTGGCTGAATGACAGGTCTTAAAGGGTCATGAGCAGTGGCACAGGGTCCAGTTGGAAGCCTGTAACTAGTGGTGTCCCCTAAGGGTTAATACTGGGCCCAGTACTGTTTAATTTATTCATCAATGATTTGGATGAAGGGGCAGATGCCTCCTAGGCAAGTTCACTGATGACACAAAGCTGGGATGGCCGATATGCCTGAGTGCTGGGCTGCCCTTCAGAACGANGAGTGCTGGGCTGCCATTCAGAACGACCTGGACAGGAACAAGAGATGGGTAGAGCAGAGTTGACTGAAATTCAACAAAGGCATGCGAAGTCCCGAACCTGGGAAAGAAAAACCCCATGCACCAGCACACGCTGGGGGCTGATCTGCTGGAAACCAGCTCTGTGGAGAAGCACATGGGGGTCCTGGTGGACAACAAGTTGTCCCTGAGCCAGCAGTGCCCTTGGGGCCAAGAAGGCCAATGGGATCCTGGGGTATACTAGGAAGAGCTTTAAAAGCTCTTTGACAGGTCAAGGGAGGTGACCTTGCCCCTCTACGCAGCCCTGGTGAGGACACATCGGGAGCACTGTGTCCAGTTCTGGGCTCCTCAGGACAAGATACACATGGAGCTCCTGGAGCAGGTCCAGTGGAGGGCTACATTGATGACTAAGGGACTGAAGAGAGGATGTCAAGAGGATGGAGCCAGGCTCTTCTTGACAGTGCTGAGCAAAAGGCCAAGAAGCAATGGGCAGAAACTGGAACACAAAGTTTCACCAAAACATGAGGAAGGAGTTTCTTTATTGTGCAGGTGACTGAAACAAGTTGCTCACAGAGATTTCCCAGTCTCCTTCCCTGGAGATACTAAAAAGCCATCTGGTAACTATCCTGAGTGAGGTGCTCTAAGGGATGCTGATTGACCAGAGGTTGGACTAGATGACTTCCAACGGTCCCTTTCAACCTTAACCGTTCTGTGATAAACATTTAAACAGTTCTCTCTTCTTGGATATTTATGGAAGGCTATGTAGCCCCCTCCTTATCATTCCTTTTTAGTCCTGATAAAGACCCCACACTGCAGGTTTTCTTAGATAAAATGTTCCCCTGACCCCACTATCAAGTGCTCTAAGGTACTGTGCCAGTTAAAAGGCATATTTTAAACTATTCTAGCTTAGATGTCTAGCTTCTTCTACACTGATGTTAATATTTTGCCATCTCTGCTGTTAAGTGTCTTTATCTCATCCTAGAACTAAATTTTTTCTTACAGCCTCATGTATTGATGGCTTAATCACCTACAATCAACCAAAACCTCAGGTCTTTCTCCTCCTCCATCATTTCATCTACTGAACTCAATGTAATTAGTCACTAAGTGCACTTTGTACTATTAAGTTCTCATTTCTATAGCTCCAGTCACTTTCACAGCAATCCAATTCCTGTGCAATACTTTGATTTTTCTCTGCAATGACAAAGCTAATGTCACATCCTTGGCAAATTTATTCAGCGCACCCTTACAAGCCATTAGTGTAAAAAGTATTAATCAACCAGTTCCAGAACTGTTTTTTTAAAAATGTCCAATGACCTCTTTTGCGACAGAGTCCAGATGTCAGTAATGTTGTATTCTTTCCTTTGGCCAGGACTTCACCTGCTCTTTTCCTGATCTTGTTCTAATCCTAATTCTTCACCAATTAACTAGATTTATTGTAGTTCCAATATAGAAACTGCCTTACTAAAACATGCACATGTTGAACCTAGAGCAAATCCTTAGCTGACCCTTTAATTAGAAATAAATACATAAAATTGTCAAGGACAGGTATACAACCTCCTATACTCCACTTTAGTCAAATCACAACGCATTCAATCCCACTTTCCATGGTTTTAATCTTACTTACCTTCAAAATACACCCTATAAATTTGTGTACAGAGATTACAATTATGGACTGCCAACATAATCTGACCTTGCCATTTCCATTTTTAACTAGTGTTTCTTTCAAATGCTGGAAGGACTACCTGCATAGTGTCCCATCACAATTTCATAGAGCTTCAAGTTATGCCATTTTTTTTTTCTTTTTTTTTGTCAGCTTGTACTTCCAGTTTACTCATTTAAATCCTCTATTTGAGGAACAGCTGTTATTTCAATCTGTTTATGTGATTCCTGTAATACTTGGTTTCAAATGCCTCCACTGTATATGGGAATTAAGACCCAGGGAATTATAATAATCTCTGTTGTTTGCTGCTGACCACAGTTTTCTTTGCCAAATTAGAACAGCGGGGGGGTTTCAGCAGTACAGTGTATTCTTGATCCCTGCTGTTTGCTAGGCTATCCTCCATACAGTACTCTATCAATTGCTGAATCCTGTATCTAGTAGTTATCTTCCACTGTATTACTGTGTATGGAAACCAGACAAATATTTTTCATTTTTCTCCCTCACTTCTCAAATTAAAGTCAATACACACACCAATCTCAAACCAAGTTTATTAAGCCAAGAGCTACTAAGATGGCATCCACATAACCAGGATTTTTCCTTTCTCTAAGGATCTGTCAAGTAGATCTGGGACAGACACCACAGCTGCAAGCCACTTCTGCTCTGATAGAGTCTCACTCACCTTTGTGTTCTGATGTTAGTGCCTCAATGCAAATTATACAGCTCAGTGAGTATCTACACCTTCATGCTGAGGTTTACAAGTCACTCTTGACTGTTGTTGGTCTATAAAATGGTGCAGTTGAGAACAGAACACATCAGGTGTACTGCTCCAGAAAGAACTCACCAGTCCATGTGCTGTTTACAATTATCACCAGAAGCATCAATCACTCCAATCCATCAGCAGGAAACCTGTTGAAGCATTTCTGTCAACCCCTCAATAAATCTCTCACCTATACAGCCATCTTGTCTCATGTTCACATACAAAACATCTATTTTTGTTGGAATTGTGCATAATTAACATGGTGAGCTACAAAGGTTTTACACAGATGTTGCAGAAGGGCTGATTGTGCTTCCATGGAAGTGTTCATATTGAGTCTTTAATTAGTGAGGTGCCAAGAAGAGACATGCCACTCAGCTTTGAGGTACTGCAAGCACTGGAATGGAAATGTAATGTGGGGTGTGTGAAGCCAGGACAGCCAGACCAAGCTTGACTCTGCAGCATTCAACCAAAGAAACCACCCTCAGGGAGACTTCATTTCCCTGGGTTCTCATTCAAGTTTGTCTCATGAACCATAATCAGCAGACTAGATCTTCATCATTTTTCTATACTGAAAATAACTTAGAATAACTCTCAAGTTCAAGAAGAGAGCCATTAGTCTTGAATAATTCTTCTGCTTAGAAAATACAGCAACGGTTCTTAAAGAAAGCCACTTATTCTGAAATAGAGTGATTATACCTTATTCCACAACAATATCTTCTAGAACTTCATGTATAAATAAGGCCTTGATGAAAGACTATGTTCAAAAGAACAAGAGGGCTGTTTGAAAAGCACTGGCATTCTGTACTACCAAAACTGGTCCAATCTGAATTCCAACCACAGATTTCACCAGAAGGCTGTGCTGAATTAGTTACTGTTACAATTGTATATATTTATTCTGATTTAAGCTAGTGGTTTTAAACTGACAATATGACTCTCCTCAAGCACCACATGCCTGATGTCATGGCACAACAGATGGAGTCCACATGCATGTGGTACAATCACCAGCAGTGCTGCAAGTCTCTAGCTGCCAGCTTTTAAGTTCCAGCTTTTAAGCACAACCCAAAAGAAGGTAGTTTAGTACTAGGAAATAACTGAAGCAGAGAAACCCCTCAAGTGTTCCTGCAGCATAAAAGAAACACGGTTCCAAAAAAAATACTCGGACAACACAATGGAGAGAAGGGTCTCAACAAAGTATGAAGCAGACACTCCCCAAGAACACTGAAAGCAGTATGTTTCACTGTCATCATCTGTGTCAGACCACATCTAAATTAGCTTGTGCTGAATTGTAAGCTTACAAAGGGACAGTTACACCTTTCACAGCTCTATACAAATTAAAGAGAACCAAAATCTACATGACACCACGGGGCTTTAAGTGAGGACGCCAAAATAATTCACTGGCTGGCTCAGCATCATGACAAAAATCTTTGCAGTTCATAGAATCTCTTACTTGAATACTGTAACAAGTACTTGATAATTCTAGGTCAGCAGCTTTCAGTCTGGTTGGTGGACTTCAAGAGGTCCTCAAAAGCTGAGGAAAGCAAGCATATTACTAACTCAAATTTCCTGTCACTGTAAACCTTTAGAAGTCTATGAATCCAGAGAGGCTGAAAGACACTGCACTAGTCATATAAGAAATAAAGGATCCAGAAATCCTAGTAAGACATGGGAAATAACATGAGCTACTGAGATGCACTTCAAACAGTCTCTGAAGTTTACCATCAGCAAAATAAACACTGATCTTAAGAGACTCAGGTAAACACTGTGGCAGTCCAAAAGATGTATTAGGAATTGGGGTTTTTGGATCCCTCAAGCACAAGAAAAGCCATGTTATCCCCACCACCCTGAGAAAAGAATGACCAAAGCAGTTGGAGTATATCTATATCTCCATGTAGTATCTCCATGTAAAGCAAGCACTTACTCTGGTCGGCAAATCACCAGGTCCCCTTTGTTGGTGCCATATGCCAATCCCAGGCCTGGCTCAGGCAGCCAGCGAGCAGAGTTTATGCTGACGTGTCTTCTCTGGTCGGCAGGCATTGGGTACAGAACGTTGAAAACTCTCTGGAACAATAACAGGAGATTACTTGACAGGACAATACAAGGCAGGAGAGCCAAGGAGGCTCAAACAAATGTGCAACTTCCCTGCAGCAGTACAGATGACCATAGAGACATGTCACTTTACAGCGTGTTGCAAGAAACCACTAAATCAGCAGTGAGAGTAAGTAGCTGCTAGAAATGCACATACATGTGCCCCTAAATGTTTAAAAGGCTGACTGGCATACAACTGTGCAGCATCCAGCAACCAGAACTGGGTATACTGACAACAATCCATTTAGCCCAAAAAATATGACACACGGAAATCATAAAAACAAAGGCATGTGAAATAAAAAAAGCAGTAATGAGTCAGTTTGGCTACCAAGAATAGACAGGGACAAGATGCTTCAGTGTACTGGGCCATTAAAGTAGCAGGACTTCAGAAGGGTAGGACTGAAGACTGCATTTACAAGACCAAATAATTAAGAGAATTTCTGCAGAAATTTAGCTAGTATTTAGACCTGTCATCACTGCAAGTAACACAGACTTTGAATCTGGATTTTCAGTGGGATAAATCCAAGGTGAAAGATAAGATTTTCATTAGATTTTCTGGTGGGCAAGCATCCAACCATCACAAAACCTTTCCTCCAGACTCTAAAGAAAAGGGGATGGCGGTGAACCAGTAAGCAGGGAAGGGAATGATGGTATGCTGGAACAACAGGATAAAGGTTGATGGGAATGCAGATCAACCACTACTGCACTGCTGAGGTGACTTGAAGCAAATAATTAGAAACCATTAGGATGGGACTCATCAGCTGTCATAACAAACTGGGGCTGTTCTTCTCCATAGCTCTGTTGCCCACTGCCCATCTTCTCTGTTTGACAATTTGAGAAGCCTGAGGCAGGGATTACTTAACTATGTGCCCTCCAATAGCTAGTATCCAGAACCTTCACCCTGACCATCTTATATGCAAACAAAGTAAGTGAGAGCAAAACAATATAGCTACATTATTTCTCATCACCAGTAAGAAATTTAACTGCTCCTCTGAGGAGGCCACATTAGACGAGAAAAACGGCTTTCTCTGTATGGCAGAAACTGGCCACTCTTTGCCTTAGCTATCACTCAGCAGTTAGTGTATTCAGAGAAGCTCAGCATTTGGGCTGAAGGAACAGGTCTTTAGGGGCTTATCTAGGTCTTACCCATCTCTGTCATGTCTGTCCCATTCCCCTGCCCTACCTTGCTTGCTGGGGCAGCAGGGAGGCAAGGGCAAAGGGAGAAACAGAAGGGGTGGAATCAGATGTACGATGGTAACACCCGTTACCATGGAGATTATGGTGCAGTCTGAGATGGGAAGATTGGATTTGGAGGAGGAGGAGGAAGGAGGGGAAAGGGAGGGGTCTGCCAGAACCAGGAGCATAAATTCATAAAATAAGCATTCTGAATCTCTCAAGACTGCAAGGGTCTTCCACCATATCCTTCTTTGGCAAGTCAATAACAAACATTTTCTCTTCTCCTGAGAATGGCTTTGTCACATCTCAAGAAGCCACTACCTTCCTGGGCTAGCAGCAAGCTCTCCCCAGTTGGCAGGTCAGCTTGCACAGCTGTTGTCCCACATGCTCTGTAACCAGCCACACCAAGGCGGGAGACTTGCTGGCTACAGCTGAGTTTTACTGCTTTGCAGTAAACAGCACCCCATGGAAAATGCTCCTCCAAAGACATGAGTCTGCTTCTGACAACCTACAAGTGCTGGCTGAGGGCTGAATCTCAAAGACAAGATAGCTTTAAAATTCTGCATCAGAATAGTTGCTTCATCATTCCACTCCACTCCATTCAATTCTAAACAGCTTGTCATGCTGAAGAGCTCCCCTCCCCTGCTGCTTCCCACTCCCACGCTAATGGGACAACTCCATGCAGTGTTAAGGGTGATGACATCCGTGCGTGTGGTAATTAGTACATAAAAAGAGAAAGCAGCTGTACTGGCATAATCACCACTCGCAGCAGTAACCAGGACCCAGCTAATCAATCTGATGCAGTCATACAGACTGTCTGTTGCAATTGCATCCATTAGCAAGACCCCCTACTCTATACACAAAGTGGAAAAAAAAATTCAAGTTCCTTCAACATCAGCAGGTCCTTCTCTTCAAAGAAGGTCAGAACTCTGCCAGGAAGCATTATTTGCCATAGATCACAGCTAATTCCTTTTGGATTTTTTTTTTGTCTACTTGTTTCCAAAAGTTACTGAGATATTTCAACCAAAGTAGCCAGCCTGAAAACATACCACAGACCAATAATACCTCTTTGCCAGTGGATTGTTCATGCTTTGTAATTCTGAACTTCTAGGAAAAAAACTCAGGTTACCACAGGAATCCTACATAAACACAACTCTCCAGCTTCTAGGTCACGTGACTGCTGCCAGCCTTCAAAGTCTTAAAATCAACAATACAAATGCATAAAGTTAATAATTCAACAGTTTCTTTTCATTAGGGTTGGTTCACAGGTTTATTGCAGGCCATGTGTAACAGCCATGTTGACAGCCAAGGGTTCAGGAATCAGTTTAGAAACACTGTTGTAAAAGTGCCCTAGTGATCACTTTAAGTGATCTTTAAGGTGCTCACCATACTCTATCAGAGTTTCCAGAGAGCTTATTTTTAGTAGTGCGGCAGTTTTGGTTAGGAGATATTACATTGCACCACACTTTACCAGCCCATAATCACCATCAGCAGTCACAGAAAGCTTCCATACTCCTCACTATAACCAATGTCTTGCTCTTAGCATCACTATACTACCAATTCAGTAATACATACCCACACCATTAGACGTGGCAATTCAGCGTTTTAAGAAGTTGGCAGCTGCCTTTATTTCCAGATGCTGTTCTGAAATAGTTTTGAATGGTATGTTTCTCTAAATACAAACACTGTGAAGTCTGAGGAGTGTGAGCTTCAGAACATACCTATGGAAGTTTAAGCCCTAACAGGTAACATATGTATAGCAAGCCGCTCTCTTCTTGCAACAACGATGACGTATAAATGTCATTTCAGTACACGACAGGTCCTACTCCTTCCTTGTAGGGCCCCATAACCCAGCCTGAATTACACAGAACAGTTGCTTGACCTGTGCTTATGTCTGTAGAAAACCCTGTCTCTGGTGATCTCTCCACACTTTGCTGGGGATTCCAGCAGTCTTCTGTCATTTCAAGGAATCCATCTCTTCTTGAGTACAAGGGATGTCAGGAAGGTAAAAAGTCTTCCTCTAGAAAAACCCAAACTGTCTAGGTAGCTAAACTTCCACACAAAAGGCAACTTGTACCAAGAGAAAGTAATACTCACTAAAGAAACAGGTTGGTTGCTTCCATTCTACATCCCTGTAATCATGAAGTGTGGGGAAAGATTTGGTTGAGCAATTTATGTCTGTACTTTCCTATTTCCAAGAACTGTACTAGAAGCAACTACTTATCTCTTTGGTGTGCCTTTTCCATCCTCACTCAACAGGAGTGGGCATGTACATCATGCACTGAACTCTCTAAAGCTCCTTTCATCACTTCACAGCCACAGGAAAAGACGGCTCAAAGAAAGCAAGGCTATAAGGCATGAAGAAAAGAAAAAAAATAGGCCCTCAAATTATTCAGCAAACAAGCTGCATTTGGAGTGCAGAGGCCACCTCAAGCCCACTGCTGCTGCTTCCCCTCCAACTTGTCACTGCTGTCACATCAGTACTGTCACACCTGTCACAGCCACGAACTTAGGTATTTACTCACAGCAGAGTGCCAGGAGAGGCTGCATGACAATCAACAGCCTCAAGGAATCTTTCCCAATGATCTCTTCCTCAATGTCAAGCTGACAGGCTCAGGGCACAATACATAAGCACAGAGCTAGACAGTTAATTTATACCTGCCCTGGAGGGGTAAGAAAACTTTTTTGCTAAAAGTCTCTGCTACATCCTCATTATTGAGCTAGTCCTTCTGTCTTCCCCTCCTGCTCTGTCCCAGGGAAGCTGCTGCTTTTTAATAACATCAAATTCCACTTTTCCCCGGCATTTCTGGGACGTGGCAACACCAAAAAGCTGGACAGAGCAATCGCCAGGATCCTGTCAGTCATCAAAGCAGCAGCAGGCTGCCCCAAGTCTGCTACTGCTGCCAGCTGGAGATGATGCTGCACCACTCGCCTGATCCAAGCAGCACCGTGCCTGGCCAAAGCGGAGGCATCGCATCATCTGCACAGCCGCCTCTTTGCTCAAGGCCTTCCCATCTCTAAGGAGAGCAATGAAAAGCAGGGGAATGCTGAACACTATTTGTTTGGCAGAGTGAGATCTTTCTTCTCTCTGGCACTCAAGAAAGAACAAACATGTTCTGAAGTTAAAGAAGAGAAAAGTTTTGGCACAAGCAGGTAGGAAAACTCAGCAGGAACTCTTGCTTTTTATCTTTTTTTAATTCAGTAGAGACACTTCTGCTCTTGTTTAGATGCATCTGCTTTCAAGATGCCAATAAATTTCCAGCCATTACCTCTGCTTAGCCTAAGCAGTAAGCTGGCTATTAGATCAACCTTGATAAAGACCGTTTGGGGAGGGGGTGCAGCTGTTGTCTCCTTTACATGGGGAGATCCTGCCAGCCCTGAAGCAGATAAGGTGGGTTTATAAATCACCAGCCTAAAACATAATTATTAATTTTCAACTGAATTAACACTGTCACCAAAGGCTGACAGACAATGAAAACACACAGGTAAAGAAATATCTGATGTGTTAAGCACTATAGAAACCTCTTTGAGGACTGGTAAAATACAGTTTCAGAGCTACTCTGACCTGGGTTGCAGAGGAAGAGCTTCAGAAATGATCATTTACCTCTGCTGGATGAGTATAACTGTAACAGCAGCCAATAATTGTACACCTACACAGATGCAAAGTTTGTATTGGTAAACAAAGTGCTCTTCGTATGGGTATGGGTTATACTACCACAGTGATTGTAGAGGCTGCACAGCTTTGTCAATACATCTGCAACTAGACCAGAGACTCTGGCCAGCATAGGTACTTCATACTTTAGCAATCTAAGCTGTGTGAAATATGTCACAGATGCAGCCCTAAAATCACAGCCAATCCACAACACTGTATTAAGTTCACTGAAAGTACATCTCCAAACAAGGCCTACATACAGTCTGAAACTACTCAAAGAGCATTAAAACAAATGCATAAAACTATGAACTCCGATTTCATTTGCCAGAGCAGCAGATAAGGTGCAGTGACAGCATGAAGGCATAAGCAAAGCAAGTTCGACTTCATTTTTTTTGATTCCAAGAACATTGTCAAGAGAATATTTAAATCAATTAATTATCTCCTTTTTTTGCCTCCTTCCAATATTGTGTTGCCACTGAAATATCTTACCTGACATTTTTATAATGTCAACATGTTAACTAGTTCACCTCTGACACCAAGGTATCAGGTAAGTTTCTATAAAGCATCTACCACTCCACTGAATATATACCACATGTCCTTTGCCAGAAAACCACCTGCATCACTGACTTGTGTTATGCAGTCAATTAGTTTGTGTTTTTTGAAGGCCCAGAAGTATAATAAGAAAAAGACATTCTAACCTGATCTCCTTAATAAATAACACTATATTTTTGCTTAGATTACATTCTTTACTTTGCCTTCTATTAAAGCATTTCACAAAAGATGATGAAATTCAGGTTTAAGACTTGCACTGCCACAAACCCAGAACTCTCTACAGCAAAATTCAAGTCTAGCTTGTCTAAAGCAGAGCAAAGCAAAGCAAAACAAACACTCCTTGGGATAACTGACTGATTGCCCAATACATTTATTCATAAGACAATGTATACCAGTGTTTTGAAACACAGCAAGTCTCCCCTTTGTTCAGAAGGAGTCTCTGTGCCTACATGCAGATACAAAGAAAAAGGCACACATTTTCCACGATGAGACGAGGGAAAAGATTTGCTTTTTTGCTCCCAGTCTTTCCTTTATTAAGCAGGTTGGTCTGTGCTGCTCAACCCCTCCCCCACAGCTGATTCCTGCTAACAACATACACATCTTTCCAATAGATCTTCTCTGTTAAAATGGAAGAAGTGAAAAATAATGCACTTATCTTTTTGGATTTGTCAGTCCTATCCTCAAATGGATTTTATCGTCCAATGCTCAGGACAAATATAATTTCTTTCAACTCCATTTATCTTCCTCAGATGCAATAGGATTATATATAAATTTTTTCTTCAGTCTTTACCAATATAACAAACCTCTTTCTGCCTTTTTCTGCACCTGTTGTCCATGCAGAAAATCCTAGCTTTGCTTTCTGAGCCACAGCGAATTAAATGAGAACTCTTAATTTTCAGCAACAACTGAAACCTCAACTGTGGATAGTTGATCCAATTCCTAAAACAGTTCAGCACCAGAAAGTCCTGTTGGATGGAATGAGAAACTTTCTGCAAATATAAAAGGTTGTTGGTTCTTTCTGATCCTACTTGATCACATAATTTATTGCTGATATTTCAAATTCAGAGAAGTCTCATTAAAGCACACCTAATCCTTTCTTTCTTTAGGTGAGCTCTTTGCAATATCATCTGGTACTTCATTTCACAAGCCTGACATGAAACTACTACATTTAAAAATAACTAGTGGGAACAAGGTCTTATGAAGAAATGGATCATCTTAGGTTACAAAGCTCCCAATCAGGAAAATAACACACTTGCAGTGAAGTGGCTCATTATTTCACTACCTGTCCTCCAAAGGCTGCAAAACCAGGGTAATAGCCCCAAAACCCCCCTTAGGAAACTGGTCCAAACCTGGATCTGAAACCTAGGGTTTCAGAAAGTAAGAAATTGTTAAACAAAACAATTATCCCTTCATTTGCACATGCACATGGTTGGAAAAGATGAAAGGAGAGAAAAAGGAATGCCAAAAGGATTGGAGTGACAGAAGATAGATATGTGTGTATGTATATTTGGCGCAGGTGCACAAGCAAACTGAACAGTGCGAACAGGACTGTGCCCCACTACTACTCTCTCTTGCAAAAATCACCAACAGCTCTCAATGCTGGATCAATCTAATAAAGATACGGTCACTTCTATGGCAAAACAAAAGACAAACTTTTTCTTTTTTGCCCTTAACTCAGACGGCAAACCAAAACCACTATCTGTGAATTCCTCATTAAATGTCATGCTGAGACTGTAACAGCAACATCTACAATGTGTTAAAAATCCAATGACAAGAGCAAAGGATGTATGCACAGCTGCCATTCCACTCTGTTCTCCGTCTGCTGAGCCTCAGTAGAATGGCATACAAGATCAAATGTCAACAATATGTTGATGACAGAGCTACATGCATCCTCATCTAGGAGAAAAGAGGCTGTCATCCAGCTGCCTACATGTCTGGAAGGAATAAATACTGAAGGAAAGAGTTGGTTCAAATTTAATTCAAGGAAGATGATAGGAAGAAGTACTGAAAAAAGTTTTTATGAAATTGCAAACAGAAATTTCTTCTCAGCCCATGCCCAGTTCAATAAAAATCGGTAATAATTCACTTTAGCTTCCTTCCCCCTAAATGACTTGGGCAACATGACTGCACATAAATAATCTCAGATGTGGAACCATGTTTGCCATAATTTCTTAAATCTAGTTAAAACTATGTACCAAACAGCACCAAAGCTACTGTGGAGCAAAGAGGCTCAAGGCCTTATCTGAACTGCAAGAGCTCTGCTCTCCAAATACTGGACCTCGTACTAAACAAAATGTCTTGGCTCTCAGTTTCACATCCCATGAAGTAAAAACATCCTGAAGAGATGTCATTTGCCTTTTCCTCACACCAGTTTGCTAAAACAGACATTGCTCCCATGTTTAATCATCACGTGAGATATTAACACAATATTTTATGAAGGGTTCTAACGAGTTTTTACAGTTTCCTTTAAGTTCTGTCTCAGCCGGCTTCAGGCAGACACAGCTGAACTGGTCAAGACAGCAATGTAATTAGTTCTTACAACATATTATTCCTGCATATTTCTGCATCCATACTCAAATGTGCACATCCGTGCAAGTCTGCATGCCATCTGCACCCCCAAGGTGGTGCTGCATTTTCCAGTGATGTTGAATACAGCTCTTTCTTACAGCACCCTACATAAGCAGCGTTTACCAACATGTGTTTGGGATATGATCCGTTTTCCTACAGACACCTGACAGAATCTGCCAACACACAGAATATATAAACTACTTGGTCTCAACCAGACAATTATGCTCCTCTCTATTAAGAGGAGGGATTTCTCATTTCAGTCAAAAAAGGGTCCTGTTCCCATGTCCTCTTCCTAGTATCAACAAGTACCTGCAGTCTGTGACTTTGCTTGGCCTTTCGAAAGTCTAAAAAACATCTATGCGGTTTGACTTCTGCCAAGAGTGAAAAATTTCTTTGGGCAGTAATTGGATATATTATTTGCAGTTCTACTTAGAGTCAACAGAAGATCATCCTGTTGACCTGAAGATGTCAAATCTTTCTTAAAAGAAGACCCAAGGGACCGCACCAACACATTCTTCTTCAACAACACAGCAAGAGGTTGGTACTTTCTTGCAAACTATTCTTTTTCTCAGAAGTATGTTATTTCATATGAACTCTTCCACTGGAGGTAATGTGTTGCAGTAAGACATCTCCACACATTCTCCTAACCAATTTTCTTTCCATGTGTCAGGATTCTGAGAAAACTAACTTGTGCCCCAGTGAAGCAAATGTGCGGGGTATTTGCTTTCAGGCTTAAAGACTGGTCACTTATGGCTGCAGGAGCATGCACAGCTCATCCAGAGAGTCAGTGAGTGACCTTTGCAGACCACACTGGATACATTCTACTGACACTTCCATTAAGCTCAAAATGCAACAGCACTCAGTAAAACTGTGCATCTTTTCATATATTCTGTGCATTGTCCTCATTAAGAGTTAATATGCTAAAACAAAAAAAAGCTTGGCTTTGTGCTAAAACTCTGCAAGTCTTTCTGTTTCAGGCCCTTCTTCCTGTGGTATTTGGAATTCTCCATCTGTTTACAATGGAAATGTACACACACTCTGTTCCATCCAGGCTACTGACCGACCACTTAATCGGAATGTTTCCCAAGTAGCAGCAGTCTTGTCAAGAACTAATTCTGGATCTCCACAGCCTGAATTTTTTCCACATTCAAAGCACAGTGCAGCATTTGAAATGGAGCCTGGTTAAGTCACATTATCCCCACAAATTGTATGATTTGCTCTTCAGCTTCATGTCAATCAAATTTTTCTATCACCTACCTCACTTTTTGTATCCTCAACTTAAAAGCTACTTTCAAGGTTTTATTTTAATTTGGATTCCAGTAATCATGTTTTGCTGACATTTCCAAGTTATCTTCCTCTGGGTAAAATGAAAAACATTAAACATTGCAAGGACATCAGCATTTGTGAATGCCAGAAATAAAACTACCTTCTGGCTGCCTTTCTCCCTAGTACCCACTGCTATCAGATCCAGGGCAATATGATCCTTACTCTTCCATCTTTCTAAGGATCTTCAGCTCCAAACAAGGTTCTAATTGCATGTTCTTCTAAGTCTTTTAACCTCCATATATGCTTGAAAGCACATGGAATTCAGAAATCACCCTAAACTGAACAGCTTGAAAACAGACACTCTTTATTTAGAGATGAATTCCACCCATGTTTTCAAAATAGGCTACATAACCTATCCATACTCCACATTTGGAGTTCTGTCTCCAAGCTTTCTATCTCTGAAACTCAAATTGCAGACAATTCCCAGTATCACTGTTATCTGTACCACCCCCAAGCCAGAGATCTGGTGAAAGCAATTCCTTCCCTGTACTCTCCAGCTACAGATAAATTACAGAGACTTGCAAAAAATCCCACAAGAATACAAGCAACAAACACTTGAAGTTCAAAAATTGTTCTTTAATAGAGCCAGGTTTCCATGTGAAATGCTAATCAGGCCAATATGAAGGGAGTTAACAGAAAAAGCATGAACCTCTAGCTCACAACTACCACATTTGATGACAATTCACGACTTTATTTCTGAACACAATTGGTAACTGTCAAATCACGACAGCCCTGACCTGTTGTGAACTCTACCCAATCTCTCTGAAATATTAGGAGCAAGATGTACACAGACAATGCACATTTGTAGAACCAAGGTGCTCCTTAGTACAATCCAGAAGTGCTGCAGTTCTAAGAAAATTTCATCAGTGGCCAGTGGATTTCTAGTACAATTAAATGTATTAAAGTTTCATGTAACAAACTTAATTAATTGCATCTTGAAAACCTCTATTTTAACAGCAAGATGGAAGAAACTCTCCAAGCAATAGAAACTGACTGCTAGTTAAGGCTGTGTAAGAGTTAATTTGAATCAGAAATAATCACTGTACTTCACTCATCAGCAGCGACTTAGAGGCCGTGTTGCCAAGCCCTACTCTTCCAGTTCATTGACTGCAAATCCAAAGCCATGAGGAAGGCAGACAGGAAGGAAGGCAAGCAGGAAGGCAGGAAGGAAGGCAGGAAGGAAGGCAGGAAGGAAGGCAGGAAGGAAGGCAGGAAGGAAGGCAGGAAGAAAGGCAGGAAGAAAGGCAGGAAGAAAGGCAGGAAGAAAGGCAGGAAGAAAGGCAGGAAGAAAGGCAGGAAGAAAGGCAGGAAGAAAGGCAGGAAGAACTGTCAAACAACTTATAAGAATCCTCAAGAAATGTAATGTAGTATTTCTTTTGGGAGTTTTGGAGTAGTGTATAATTAAAATATCCACAAAATATTGCTTCAAACGTGGCTCTGACTCATTTTTAATTAAGAGTTTGAGTAACAAGAGCTTTGTATTACAAGCTGTTGGCAGAGAGGCAACAAAAATACTTTCTGATTCTCTCTAAGGTGCATATTAAATAAGATATTAAAGAATACAGTTTCACCAGGTTTCCCAAACCTTTTTGTACTGTATGCTGGCCAAGCTATAAACAGATTTTTACTCAACTGAATATGAATACATCAGCCACTGTAAAGACGGTGTGCTAAGAATATTATAAAGTTTCCTACTTAAAACTCTATTTTCATTTTGCGTGTCTTGAAAAGTATTACAAACTTATGAAGCAGTCTTACTGCAAAACTCAAGGCAGAAGAAATACCTGTGGTGGATTAACTAATTTTTACAACTAGATGGAGGAGTAGTATTTATGAAATTAACAGCTGTATGCTTTCCAAGCTTGGTCCTATGGACTCCACAAAGACAACCAGCAGAACACCAAAATGTTGAAACAATACTCAACATCATTCAGCAAGAAGGTTCTTTAACCAAATTAATTCAAACTGATCTAGCTGTGACCCTGTCCCACATGCATAAAGCTCCAAGTCCAAAGCAGTCAGAAATAAGACATTTTTAACATCTTGAAACATGATGTGGAAAAGGGGAAAACAGCAAAATAGTTAGCAAATCCTGCTAGACTGGATGGATTTTAAAACGTGGGGGAAAGGTTTTTAGAAGCTATAAATACATGTGCAAGAAAGATGAAAAAAGCAACCTTTAGAATACATGCAATCCATCTGGAGAAAAAAAATCCAGAACTACAGCAGATGAGAAAGACAGAAGTGCAGTGATGTGGAGCAAGTCTGAAAAGCAAGAGTGGGAAAAAATTGTACAAAATTTTCAATGCACCAAAACAGCAATTCCCCCCCAATGGTTTCTGACTGCATAAGTAAAGGCTCTTGTCCAAAAGAAATAGAAAAAAACTACCTTCTGCGGGCTTCTGGTAAAACTGTGCTTATCACATTACATATATTTAAACATATCCCAGAACGAGGGGGAAAAAAAAAGAAAAAAAATACCAAGGGTTTTTTTGGAGAGAATTCAAAAGAGAAAAAAAATTAAAGCTGGAAGATTGAATTACAAGAGAAGATTAAGGAATACAAAGCATTACTTCACTAAATGGTGACTAAGAGCAGGGGTACAAGCATTTTAAGACATAGAGATGAAGAAATACAAATGAAACATTTAGACAGTGAGCTTCCTGATTTAGCTGGCTACAGAAAATTGTCTCCAAAAGTAAGGGCTAGAAGCCATAGCAACTGGAGTTTAGAGCAAATGTAAAGGACAGATGAGAGGAAGACATGTGATTTTTGCTAATAGGACTTCTGTATCTTAACTTATGATATGGTAAAAAGACTGTGGGAAGGGCTACTCCAGTTTCTGGCAGGAAAAATATGCATTTCACTAGGATCTTAAAATAGCTGAAAAAGAAACAGTACCAGGGCAAACTACATTTTTAAAAGGAACTAACAGGATGCTGAATCCACGTTCTTTGTGATCTTATATCCACACAGCTTTCACCAACTGTACCTGTAAAGCAAACTGTGCTTTTTTTCATAAATACATTTTCATTTCTGTCTCTTACTTTGAGAGGCCTATACCAGAATGGTAGCTCAGAACCAGGTCTGAAAAAGTGCTGACTGGTGCACCAAAGAATACCTTCATCATTGATCTTCCTTTGCCTTATAATATAGAGCAGATGATGACAATAAATAAGAGTTTTACATCAGCTGATAAAGTGACTCTCTCTGAAGAGCAACTCAGAATCCAAAGGTGAATCAAGGAACTTCTCCCAGAGACAAGTCTCTCCTCAGTGTCAGGTCACTGGACAAATGCCTCGCTGCAACCCTTGTACACTGGGAATACACCGCCAAAAGTAATAATAATTAGAGAGGCCTTTAAAAAAAATTAGAAAAAAAAAAGAGGGAAAAAAGATTTCTCATGGAATGAGTTCCTCTGTGGTAAAGTTATTGCTCAAAGTTCATCTCCTAAAACAAGTCACCTGAATACATGGTCTAGAACTTGAATCCAACCCAAATTTCAGCTTTAGAAATTACTTAGTTCTGACTCCTCAACTCTCTTTGTGCATTATGAACTGGACATGGCTTTTACTTGAACTATCACTGAACAGCTGTTGTGCTTCATTCATTAAGAAAGCAAGACACACATGGTTCTCAACTCTGCCAGTTAGTGAAAAGATGAAGGTTTTGCCTCAGGTGTTAAATGTCAGAGTGGATGACGGTTCAGCTGTCCCACAGAGCAGAAGAACATAAAGATAATTCCATTGCCAAAATATGCTTACACATACATTAAAAACTAACTAATAAATAGTCAGCAAAGCCTGTTTGGGAAAAGCCTCAACTTCACCTTTGGTAAGCCCCAACTTGAGTTTGCAGGTACGATACGAAGCTTGGCTCCCACCCTTCCTGAAACTGCTGGTGGCTGCTGTCCTAGAGGTTAGTTGCTTTTAGGAATGATAGAACATGATCCTGAAGCCTCAGCTGATATGCTGCCTCAGCAAAGCCAACTGTAGTACCCCAAACAAGATGCATATTACCCAAAAATGTACAAAAGATCTACTAGGTACTCTGAATGATATCTAGACCTAGGAATGTATTCCACAACATGGAATGTATTCGTTTGTCATCATATTTGAAACAGGAGAAAAGTTTCACAATTATGTTGTATGTATGTTTGCATACCTCTAATAATAATTTATTATTACCATAATAAATTCCTTCAGTGGATCTGGAGCACGCTGCCTCTTTGTTATCATAACCCAGCAACTAACTACAAGGCTGGAGCCAAACACAGAAACAGAATACACATATACTCACCCTCATAGAGGTTTCTCCACCATGGGGCTGTTGCAGCCTGAAAACTTGAGCAACCATGTGTTCTGTAGTGGGGTGCAACAGGATACGTCGGGAAGCCAGTCCCACCATAACATATCTGCCCATTGGAGACAGGCTCACAGAAATGGCATTAGGTCCTATGAAGAGAAGAGGGGTTATTTCTCTCACGAGTTGACATCCTGCCCCATATTTAATCCTCAAAGCTTTTTCATTCCCTTCCAGAATTCTCATAATGTATGCCATACCAATTTCATTCTTACAAGGAGTAGAGAAGAATAAGGAGACCTGCGCAGGTTACAAATTTTACAAGACATTTCCTTGTTGCAAGTGTTCTGTCACTAAGACAATGAAGTCCTTTAAGGAATAAAAAACTATTTCTTAGCAGCTCCCCCATACCAGCACCTTACTTGTCCAGACCATACCACAAGCCTCTCCCCAGCAGTACTGTGTCTGTGGCTGGCTAGATGGCCAATCTCGTGTTTCCTGTTGCTACAATTACTGATGTTAGGCTGTTGCATTTCTTACTGAAGGCTGAAGTTCTGAGGTTCTCAGATCCCCACCCACCCCGACTTCCTGCTGCATGCTTACCAAATCGCTTTGTGTAAAGCATCTCGCCCAAGTTATGGGGTGCCAGAGAATATACAGCCAGTATTCCTTCATCAGGGAAGCCTCTTTGACTGCTTGGAATGAAGGCTGCCAGCAGCTGCCCATCAGCAGAGATATCACAGCTAGCATCATTGTAAATCTTGCAGTTTTGGACAAGCACATTCACAGAGGCTGCAAAGAAAGAAAGAAAGGAATAGTGATTAAAGCACTAAGGTTGAACAGAGAATAAAGTAAGATTTAAACTTAATGTTGGACAATGGACAGTACACGCAAAAGGCGCTCAAGACATTTAGCTTCCTCCAAAAGTTTATGAAATGTTAATACCCTGATTAATGTAAAACTTGCTCCAAAACGGAGATAAGCCACTGCAATGAGCCCAGGAAATTAAATTTACTCACCTCCTGAAGCCTTGGGCCAAGAAATAGTAGCAATTGCACTTTATCAAACCCCTCCCTTTGTTAAGCATAACAGCATCCTTTGCAAAGGACAGTGCAGTTTAAACAAGTCTCAAATCATGACACTGACAAACTCCAGCAGCAGCCTCATTAGAAACAGTACACCTTAATTCATTTCCCCTTCTCTTGTGGAGCGCCTAGTTCCCACTCTCCTCATCTCCAATAAACAGGAGATGAGTGAAAAACTCCTCCCTACAGATAGAGACATTAATTTCTGACAGCTGATTTTTACACCCATCTTGGATAAAGTCACTGAGAAAGGGCAGAGACTTCTCCAGCCAGTGCTCCATTTAATTACTCCAGTATTTGAGACACTGATGCAAATCAGTGAAGTAACTGTTCAGCAGATGGTAGCGAGCAGCAATCCACAAAACAATAGTTTTATTTTAATCCCTGCTGGTAAATTGCTGGGTGACCTCATGCAAGTGTTTTCCCCTTTGTACCCTCCACACAAAGATTACAAGCTCTAGTACAATGAGGTTCCAAGCACCATCTACACCAACAGTTCAGTGGTGCCTTGGTAAGACATGGTTGGAGTGATGTCCACTCTATCATCCTAACCTAAATGCACTCCAGTTTTTCAGGAGGTTTGAAGCTGAACCTACATACACTATTCTTGGGACAGGGAAATTTCAAACTCGAGAGTATAGAAATATTAAAAAAATAGAAATAAAGCCCACATTTGCAATATAGAAAGTTTGCATGCTAGAAGATGGAACACCCCATCTCACATGCTTGAAGCTACAGCACTATGTAGAACACTGTCAATTTCTACAGTTCAGAAATTATCTTCTAAACCATCAGACTATGCCTAGCCCAGAAGAGGCCTTAATATATTCAACTAAAATTGCAAGCGGGTTTATGAATGCATTCTTAGTCTAGATTCCTTATTAGTTTAAGAAAGTAATAGTACCAAGAATGCTTTGTGCATATTTCTGAAAGTCTGAACTTGTAAATCAAATTAAGGCAGTAACTCAATACTTCAACAAATCCTACCCTTTGTTCCCAAAACCTGTGTAGAAGAAAGCTGCATCAGGGAACTGCTCTGGGAAATTACTGACTGTTGTCTAAGTCACTTTTTAGCCAGAACAGTTTCCCAAACCAGTACACCCCATGGCTGCATAGATGCTTGCAGCAGCAGAAAAAGTAGTCATGAGAGGGAAGCAGACAGGACTGCCCTTCTCACAGCATTGCTGATTTAAAGCATTCACTGAACCTTGTCTTTAATTCTTCTGGTCTAAAAGACATTTCTCCTGGGGACTTTCCTCTGTGACTGAGTATCAACTTTTATCTACTGTTCCATTTAAGAAACTCTGATGAAAAAGAAGACGAGGATTAAAAGTGGACTATGTAATTACATTCTGTACCAAACCACCTACACCTGTACTCTAAATTTATTCAACCAATTTTTCAGTCTAGAAGCTGCTAAAAACAGTAATTTTCAGCCTAGTATAAACAGAAAGGTGCTGAACAGAAAAAGGTAAATAATTGTAGTCACCATCAAGGCTGCAATACCAGTACATGAAATACACACGGCCCATAAAGAACAGGTGGTTCAAAAGATGACAAAATTCCTGAGTACTTAGTCTGAAGCTAGTTGAACAGAAAGACAAGGGAATAAAGATTAAAGACTATACTGCTTAATTAAAAAAAAAAAAAAAGACAGAATTAGAATATGCCGTTTTAAAAAAAATCTAGGTTTTATTTAAATACTCATTATGTCACCACAAGAGAAGATGGGCATCAAAACAAGCACTGCAGTATATGCTGTGAACCACCTAAAGGATACATGATGACATGTTGCACTACTGTAATCCCAGTCAAACTGGGAGGATTCCTGCTGAGTGACATATTCCAAAACCAGTCCTATTTATTGGCTTTATCAATGGGCTAGGCACACAGTGGAGCTGGTTGATGAATCCTCTTGATAAAGTTGGGTAATTTCATTAACAGAGCATGACCAAACCACAGAGTGAACTGAAGTACACAGAGACATAACAGAAGGGAAATGAAAGAATTCTAGGCTGTGTTGACACTTATAAACTTCTGCTTCACCCAGGAACGTGAAAACAAGAGAGAATCAACTTTGGTTATTGTAGCAAAAACTGAGCCATCACCCAGTGTAACAGTGAAAGTGACAGCAATCCCGAACTGCATCAAGGAGCACAATTCCAGCAGAAATATCAGTGCTGATACACAGCCTTGTGCTGAGACCACATGCAGGACCCCTGGGCACAGTTTGGGCCAGCCATGTTCAAGAGCAGTTAAACCCTAAATGATAACATGCCCAGCAAAGATGACTGGGGAAAATGAAACATGAATTTCATGCTCAAATAAACAAAAAAACCCAACACCAACCCCCCCCCAAAAGCGGGGGGGTGGGGGAGGGAATGGAATTGCATAGTGTATTTTCAAAAACTACAGAAAGTAAGTGCCAGAAAAACATCAGTTTTCTACAAATAATTTTGACAGGTAAATGGGTAAAAGAAGCATTGAGTTTGGAGATTAGAAGGCTTCAACCAGAATAGCAAGATTCTAGAACAGTCTTTTCAACCGATGTGAAAGGAGCAAAGAATTTAACGAATTAGAAGACAGAATATTAGGAACTATAGTATGTGCTTGCCTAAGGCAGCAGGGAGCTAGTCTACCTGGCTAAGGGGTCCTTTTTCATCAATTCCTTTGTAGTGGTACTCTAATCTGCAGTGATCTAAAAAATTGGGAGAAAAAAAAATGGGGGAATGGGAACATACTGAAAAGGTGAGTATTGGGACTCTCACAGCCACAAGACTTAACTACTTAAAAGAGAGCCAAGCAAGAAGACAACAAACAGACCAAATAAACGTAGCACGCAGGCAGAGCATTTGCTAGAGATACAACTACAAAACACACCCACCAACAACTCTGCAAAAAATCTTTGATTATTGGAAAAAAATATATAGTCCAGTCCGTTTCTGGGGGGTCTGAGAACTGTTCTCTCTCATTCCTATTCTGCAAGATACCAAAGTTTGTCCTGCACCTCTGGGGTCTGGTTGCAGCTTCTATGAGGTAAGTCATGGCTTCTCAATACTCTTAATGACAAGACCATAGACCTGCTTCCTCAGACCACAGGTATGGGTGTCATTTAATCACAGGATGGTTTGAGTTGGAAGGGACCTTTAAGACCACATAGTTTCAACCCTCCTGCCATGGGCAGGAACATCTTTGATGAGATCAGGTTGCTCAGGGCCTCATCACACATGGCCTTAAACATTTCCAGGCATGGGGCATTCACATTTTCTCTGGGCAACTTGTTTCAGTGTCTCATAACCCCCCAAGTAAAGAATTTTCTCCTAACATCCAACCTAAATCTCCTCTCTTTTAGTTTAAAATCATTCTTCCTTGTCCTATCATTATCTGCCCAAGCAAAAAGTCTCTTTCCATATTTTTTTCCCAAGGTCGCTTTAAGTACTGGAAGGCTCCCTGGAGCCTTCTCTTCTCCAGGTTAAACAAAACCAGCTCTCTTAGCCTGTCTTCATAGTACAGGGTTTCCAGCCCTCTGATCATCTTCATGGCCCTCCTGTGGACTTGCTCCAGCAGGTCCAGGGACAGGTCCTAAACAGGACCTATTTAGCCCAGGGACCCTTCTGTACTAAAGAACTCCTGCCTTTCAAAGAGGTACAAGAAGTTTTAGAGAGGACAGACAATGATTTCTCTGTAACTACTGAAAAATCACAGTCTATAGAATCCATGTCTCTTCTCAGCTTTTGAAGTTTGTTTTTGTTTTTTAATCCAATGGAAACTTGGACATTCCTAAGAGAAAATCCCACATTTTTATTTTTGCAAGGTAAGAAATGTTTATATTTTTTCTGTACCATTTACGAATTTGGGGATATTGGCATGTTCTGTACATTTCCTCCACTTGTACAGTTCCAGGGCTATTTTTTTCACTTCCAGGTCTCTAACCCTCTTCCTCATCTAGGATTTACTGTATGTCTTTTTAAAACAATGCTGGGTTTGGATCACCAGTCATCCAGAGTCGATCATGTAGCACATGTTCACTCATTTTCTATCTACAGGATTTCTCCCCCCCACCTGCTCCTTTTCCAGCACAGCACAGAGGTGTTTGGTGAGCAGCCCACAATGATGACCAACATGAATGGATATCATCTTGTTTTTAAAGTTTGTTGCATATGGTGAATGTCTCTTAGCAAAACTTAGTATGTGAGCTCTCCTGCCGCACGAGAACTATATTTTCACTTCGATGTGTGCCAGGAACACAAAACATTACAGATGCAAGTTGTGCTTAACAGGAAAGAGTGCTATTTATTTCAGTCTTTCATTACCTGATTCATACTGGCATTATGGTTCTCTGCTTTTCCCTCATTCACGAAGAATGAGGACTCAGGCAGCACCTACATCTGGAACCAAGGGAGCCTACTGTGCAATCAGAAAAAGTCTAAATCTGACAGGTGGAAATCTCAGCAAGGTTTCATTTTAAGGACAGCATTTACAAGGTTCTCAAGATATGAGAAAGATAAACATATCCATGCATTTGACAAAGCCAGAGGCTATTTGATTTCTTTGAGCCTGAGGCCTGACTATGAAGATGAAGCCGATAGAGAAGATTTTAGGGGGAAAAGTATTGCTATTTTTGGAAAACTACTTGCAGCAAGGCTGCCCTTTTATCTCGTTTTCTTTTGTCATTAATGCAACTACAGAACTGGCAGAACAGATCAAAGAAACATCAGAGAACAAATTAATCAAGCTGTTGTGCCAACTTGGTGTGCTTACACCTACAACATTAATTATGCTTGAAGCTGGAGGAGGCCTGGAATGCCAGCAGCAATAGCACTGTTTGCCAAAGGAAAACTGTGCTGGACACACCATCCGCTCCTAGCCACCCTTAAAGATAGCACTCTTTTAACAGCTGCTCCTATTTAAAAGTTTGTTTACCATTATTTCTCTTTCTTCTACTAAATTACCCTGAATTCCACTGTGGATCAGCAAGTATTGGTCGAATCACCCTCCTCAAGACCCAACCAGTGTTACAACAGGACAAATTCCTGATTCCTAAATGAGACCTAGTTCAGCACTAGAAATTGGCAAGAAACTGAAATTATGAGTAGTGAGTAGCATGAGAGAAACTACATTCAAAAAATATAAACAAGAGAGAAAGCCTTCAAATATTTTACTGTGGAAAGCCTATATTCTACACTGTTTTCAATACTTAGCTGCAGGAATTTTAAGGATATGCAACGCTCACTAGAAGAATATTAAATAAATGCAGAAATAGCATTGTCTCTGCTGTCAAATAAATTCTCCGCCCCAATGCTGATATGACTGACAATTTCAATATAAGACCGGGTCATGTTTATTTCAGAGCTATTAAAAGCAAAACTGGCAAAAGGAGAGAAGAAATCTGAAGCTATCTTTTTCCATTTTGCAATTAACAGAGAAAGACAGGGCTGAGACTAAAATTCAGCAAGTCCCTGCATAGCCATTTTCCCAGGACTGGCAGGATCTGCTTTTGTGTGCTCTTGCTGGAGCATCAGTGATGTTGATGCTGCAGAGCCACATCCTGAGCCCAAGGCTTCCAAGGGTGCTGGGGCCCAGACACTGAGATCACAGGACTGCACTAATCACACTGCTGTCACTTACTCAGATGCATCCGCTTCAGTGGAAAACATCCTACTTCCAAGCTATCTTTTCTTTGTTTAATTGTTACAGGAAGAAGAGCTGCTCAGAGATGGAGGTTGGCCACAGAGTCATTTCTTTGATGGAGAGAGGAGCTGGCAGGCAGTCCCAAACTTCAGCTGCATCATTTCATCTGCCCGAACTCCCAAACCAGTGGTGGCTTAAGCCAGTCCCAGGAAGTGCAATAGACCTCTCTGTGTAAGCAGATTATCTCACAGGACCACCTCTGATTTACAGGAAACAATGGGAGGAAAAGAGGAGCTACTGAGGTCACATGCTTTACTGGGAAAATAGTTTATTTCCAATATCATGAAGAATCACAAAAAACTCATCCAACGCACCACTGCACTGTTACTCATTTGAGAATATGAGAATCACGAACATTCTGAGTTGGAAGGGACCCACAAGGATCATCAAGCACAACTCTTAAGTGAATGGCCCATATGGGGATTGAACCCACAACACTGATATTCTTAGCACCATGCTCTACTATTTCTAAGTCATGCACCTTGGCAAACTTGCAGCTTCCCTTTGTTCTGTGCCTAGGCAAGCTTGGAAAATATCTGGTTTAGACAAACACAGCTGCTACATCTTCATACATCTCTACTACACCTTGGCAGAAGGAGATAAGGTTAACAGACTAGAAATGACAGGATTTGGCTTGGCATATAAAAGAAGAGTAAAAATGAACATTTCCAAATGGTCATAGGACAAGATGCACAAACCAAATACTATGAAGCACAGCATGGGGAGTCGGAAGGGCTGGGGATGGACTTGTAGCTGGAATGTGGCCCACAAGAAGGGCACAATGACAACAGAAACCATACCCAATTTCCAGCTAATTGGAAGCTATTTCAGAATAAAAGCATCCTGGTAGGTGAGAGAGAGAAGATTGAAACACTGACGTATTGAGAAGCAGATGGTTCTTAATTTCTACGGGATTTTGTAAATTATAAACAAACATCTTATGTTGTTTTTTTTTTTTTTAAATTAGCAGCATTCTCCTCAGCAGCCAGATGAGGCAAAAAAATAAGCTATGAGCAGCTGAAGCACTCTTCAACCACTCTATAACTTGCAGAGAAGTCCCAAAGAATTTAAGTTGCTTCCCCCTCTGACTTCATCTTTATTCTGTTCCAGAGTCCGGCAGGACCACCAAAAGTATTGCCACTATGTGGCAAAACTTTGCCTTGAGCACTGATCCTTAGAGGAAACTGGGAGGTAATATGGGTGATCCAAACTGTTCAAAGGGATCTTCCACATCACCGAACATCACATCCAGCGTATAAATTGGGGGAGTTGGCCGGAAGGGGCCAATCACTGCTTGGGAATGGGCTGGGCATTGGTCAGTGGCTGGTGAGTTGCGCATCACTTGTCTTTCTTGGGTTTTATTCCCTGCCCCACTTCCCCTCTCTCCCCTCCTCACCCCTCCTTTTCATTACTACTATTGCTTTTGTTGTTATTAACTTTATTTCAGTTATTAAACTGTTTTTATTTCAACCCTTGAGTTTTACCTTTTTCTGCTTGTCCTCCCTATCCTGAGGGGGCAAGAAGGAAGTGAGCAAGTGACTGCATGGGGCTAAACCACGATAGCCAGACTGGATGGAGCTTTGAGCAACCTGATCTCTGGAAAGATGTTTCTGCTCACAGCAGGGGAGGTGAAGGAGATGATGTTTAAAACTCCATTCCAGACAAAACTATTCTTTGATTTTGTGATTTCAACCCTCTGCATCTCTCTTACTACAGTGTCACCACACATTCTCCTTTTGTGGGTTCTTTAAGCAGCAGGACACTACCCCACAGAGACATCTATTGTCAGATATGCAATTTCTGGAAATGCAGGACACACAGAGCTGGGACTGTCAGAATTTTTCTCAATTCATTTTAGTGACTACCTGTGAAAGTAGAAGTCTTTCTGAAAACAGAATCCCTGTTGTCCCTAAAAAAGTCAGTCCCTTAAAGCAGAACCCAATCTGTTTTTGCTGAGAAATCAAGCAGTGACTTTCACATATGCACAGAGATGGCCTAAGCTAAAAATCACTTGTACAAAGAAACATTCATGAATATCTACCTCCTATCTTCATCCCAGGCTGCCACAAACATTTCTGCAGCTGTGCAACAAGCTATATCAGGATAGCATTCCAGGTTAAAAATAGCCTTTCTAGTCAAGTTAGTTTTAGCCCTAAAAATGTCATTCTTTGATCAGCTGACCACAAGTATCAAACATGCTTCTGCCTGCATAAGGCAGTCTTTTCCAATGTGAGAGCTAGCTTATGCCATAGAAGACATGTGAAACTATGGTCCAATTTTCACAAAATGAAAGAGAAAATATATAAAATCAGCAATATTGCTCAGATTCCTGATTCAGAAATACCTTTTACCCGAGAAACAAGACGAATCACTGCTTTTGCAAACGACTAGAAGGTACACCTACTTCCCTGGGCTTGCAATACTATGGTAAGCAACAGACTAGGGTCTCGACTCCCAAAATGTATTGCACAACTTTAACAGACACTAATGTCAATAACTTAAAGAAATCAGTCACAGTTCATTAGCAGGTTCTAATTTAAAGGTATAAAGACAGTATCTCTCTCAAAACTTGTTAGTAAGAGAATGAAGACATTGAATACAGAATTATAAGAGAATGGTAAATCCCCATTAAAAGGATCACAAAAAACAAGCCCTATTTACACATGGATTTGCTGACTGCAAGAATACACAAGGTAGATAGTGTGGGAACAGCTCTACAAGCTTTTAGTCAACCTCCTCAGAAGACTAAGCATTTTACAGTTCCCAATGCAACATGACAAACAAGACCTGCAACATATAGCTGCCTTTGAAAGATCCTAGAGCTTACTCTAGCTCTGGTTAGTATAGACTTAAAATAAGTTATTGGTGTCTTTTCCAGCTTACCATTGCTGATTTCAGGCAGATCAAACTTAGTGAAGTCCCACCACTGGAGCCGGTAGGTGGTGTTGGCAATGTTGCTGGCCACAGCTGACTGTCCATCCCCAATCACAGCACCTACAGAAAAGGCGGAAATAATTAGCAATTTAACCTCTACAAGATTAACCAGAAAAAAAGCTGGGGAGACAAAACCACAGAAAACCTTTCAAAATTCAATAATCAAAACTCTAGATTCTTAAAGAAACCTTATTTACAGAAATGGCAGCACATCCTCAATAAGCCACAGAGTACAGGAAATTAACAGGAAAGCATCTCCCTGCAACACGTTTATGAAAGAAAATAAAGGTGATAAGAAATAAGACTTGCCCAGAAACACAAGGCAGAAATCCTAATCAATTCATTTGGTGCAAATGCATTCTACTTATCAACAGCAGTGAAGCTCTGTTTTCACAGACCCAAAACTGTCTAGTACAGCTATGAAGGCAGATCAGAATACAAACTGAGGAAAAGCACTGCCCTGGCAAATTACACTCATTTGTGGATATAATCACTGCTCCTACTGTAAACTTCATTCAGAAGATACAGGTTGCTTACAGTATTTGTCACATAGTAAGGGTTGTAACAAAATATTGGCCTAGAAGACCCAGGAGCTGGCCCTTTGCTGCTCTGTGTGGCCCAGCCTGCAGCAGGCAAGGGCTGCTCTGACTCCAGGCAAACACCATGATCCTTGCTAACTGTCCAAGGATTTGGGCAACAGCCCAAAATCAGAAGGCTAAGCACAATTCTTCAGAAACTATCATAAAGAGCCTATTTTTCCTGGCAGAATGGAATAGCCAGTGGTTACTCAAGTCAGCATACATCTGAGAAAGTTCAGATGCATTAAATGTGATTCCCAGGGAGACAAACAGAGATGAGAGACAGTTCACCCACTGCAGTACTACAGTCAAAAATCTCATGCTATTTGCAGTCTCTAAGGCTTTTATGGACACGCAGCCCATGTACTACACACACATTCTGGCAACCAGAGAAATCCAGGGTAATAGAATTCGATAAAGGAGAGCAAAGTAAGATTACTCCCAAACACAAATGGCTAAAAGCAAAGCCTCCAGTCTCTACACAGGCTGGATTTCAGCATCTCTGCACTGTCTCCAGTGGGAAGCACACAGAAAAGTCAGTTCCTTCACTTTCCCGGAAGGGTTGGCTCAGGACTTTGCTGCCACAGCAGCAACAGTAGAAGAGACATCACTTTGACAACTCTGTCAGACACCTGCGCAGAGTTAAGAGCTTGCTAACTGCTAGTAAGTTAAAGCGGTGTGGAGGAAGATGGAGAGCGTAGGGTGGCTGGATAGTTACTTTTCTTACCAAATCCCAACAGACCACTCAGGCTTGGGAAAAGAAAGAAAGAAACCCAAAAATGCCTGAACACACAAACACACCAACAGGTTTTTTGCTTTCTCAGTAAAGCAAAGAACAAGATGGGCAGGGCAAAGTAAGCAAGCAAATTCTAAACTGGTGCTGATAAATAAATATACCAAGAAAGCTGCTTGAGTCCTGATTTCTGGTTCTAGAGAAGGCTCAGAAATACACCAAGAACCAGACTTACGAGCAGACAGCTTTACACTGTGCACTCAGCTCTGTCAGGCCTCCAGCAATCAACCAACCTCCATTGTACATATTCTCAGTCCCCGTACCTGCCTCTGTCAGACGTGCATGTATCACTTGGAGAGCAGAATTTAAAACATTTCCATTGTTGTAACATATGCCCAAGGCCTTGTTCTCTATATCCCTCAAAACAAAAGGCTCATCTGAACAGAAGATATGCACTGGAGAAAGCAAACTCAATGAATTAATGAAATTACACTTTGCAACCAGAAGTAGAAGGACAATTAAATTTTATGTTGTGTTATCTTCAGATGTCTTCTCACTGCAAGCTTGGGTTTGGTACACAAAGGCAGCTCTTCTGCTGTCTTGCCTTCAGCCCTCAGGTAGAGAAGAGAGAAACGGGTTCTTTACAAATTTGAAGCAGTGGGACTTCCTGCAGGGAAACAGTAACTAACATCACCAGCAAGGTAGGAGCTGCCTTATGGGACTGAGTCAGGCAAGGAAAACACTCTGTAAAGATAAGCAACAGAAGTTCCACATAATTCCGGAATATTGATCTTATCACAGATGACTGTTACAAAGTTACATCACCTCTTCTGCAATAAGAACAACCTTTATCGATGTAACAAGCAATATATAAAAAGGAGATGAACATACCTTAGGAGAACAATTGTGCTCTCCCTCTACATCAGAGAAATTTAGCAACATCACTAACTGCTCCACAAACAGTAAGTTCATCTGGCTCATACAACTGCTACACCTACTGCTACAAGTACCATAAAACAGCAGCTGGCAAGCAGATTTAATTTTTTTTCTGTAAAATTTCTCATCTTTGAACCCCTCTGCCTGTAACCTTCAGGTTAGTTATGGTGTTCATTTAAACCTTGCATTCTCTTCACCTCCAAAGGCAATCACATCATATGCAGAGAAATTAACAATGGAAAAAAGCAGTACTGCCCCATCTACAGAACAGCCCCACAAATTTCAGAGCCAGCAGAAGCTATCAAGTAATGCTAATGCTTCAGGTAATAGATGCCTTTATCAAAGAGAATAGGACACAGGCAACACAGTTCTTAGTGTGAAAGGTGCATGTTCAGAAAAATTGGGTCCATTTCTCAAAAGCTTCAAACCACTGTACCTAACACTAATCAGAAATCCATGATCTACATATTTTATTAAGTAATTATCTCTACTTATATTAATTATGTAATTGAGGAGAGCAATTATTAAATTATATCTATATACATATAACAAAGTGGAATAACATTTGTATCACAAGTCCTGCCAGATGCCTCCCACATGCACGCATGCACTGTTGTACAGTAAAGACTATTAAAAGCATGTAAACATTTGAGACAATGAATTAAGGGAGGAAAATACCCCCTAGCACTGTGTTGTCCTCATTGGTTTATGGGAAAGATTTTAGACCATGGATGGAAGACTTAAAAGGAAAGTTAAAATCCTCACTACAGAGCTTTGGTTCACCATGCAGCATGAGAACTCATTCTCAGCTGGCTTTGCCCAGTCAGGGTTTCAGTCTGGATGAGAGCAGAAGATGCTATTGCTCCTCAAGTTGTAGTATATGTAACCTGGAGGCAAACAACACACTTCAGCTTCTTAAATTTGGGCAGCAACAGATCAGCTCTTACAAGCAGCTGTTCTCACCGAGCACCTGACAGTCTTGATTCCCGGGTCTTCCACTGTTTGATGGGATCATAAGTGACTGCAGTGGGTACCCAAGGGTCTCGGGCTTGTCATCCTCACGAACAGAATGACCTTTTTCTGCAGCGATGATGTAGATTTCAAACTGCTGAAATCCAAAGCGAGGGCCAATTGAAATGCAGTGAATGTAGGTTTGATTGGCAGCTTTCCTGCGTCTGTCTATCACTGCGTAATAAACACTGGATGATGGCAGAAATGAAGATAAATGCTTTCAGCAGCCCCCCTTTTTCCCTCCACCACCCCGAACTCCATCCACCCCCACTCAGCACATGACAAAAGAGTTTAAAGAGGGGGGGGAGAAAGTCTTAACAAAGACTTACATAAAAAAATCCTCTAATCTTTTCTTATAGGCCACCTACACGTGACAGATATTTATCCATCAGTCTCAACCTCCTCAGAGGATCCAACGTATCTTGGCATATAGAGAAATGAACCTTTGCCAGTCAACTATTGCTCATTTATGAATCAAGCCATGCAAGCCAATGTCTGAGTTGAGACTGAAAGGGAAAAAAGGGGTGCAAAACCACTTCCCTTGGCACTCCACCACTCCCTCAGTGAAAAGCAGGCTAACTTCGGACTACTACTATCAAACTCTCAGAAGAACAATACTCTAGAGCTACACAGGCTTTGGGGTACAAGTATTGGGAACATGATACATCTACGTAGTAAGGGAATTTCTTTTCCATGTACTTAACAGAAACCAGAGTTCAAATTTTTTTCTAGACTAGATCCTTTACCCTTAATTTGTTAATGTCTGGCAGGTCCCCTCGTAATAAGAGAAAAATTTATAACGATGACTACAGATAAACTTGAGGAAGTTGGAGAACCCCCTTAGGTAACTTGTGACTCAGCTTGAAGGAGTGATCAGGCCCTGGTATAAAATTCCCCCATATTAGTACTTGCATCTCTAAGCATGTGTTTCTTTGAAAAGTATTTACCTCTTCATGAAACCATTTTTAACTGTAGCTGATACTGAGGTTAATCTAATCTTGTAGAAAGGATCTATCAGAACCGATGGGTTTTACATTTACTTGTTCTAGATTTACTACAATTCAGGCTCCAGGAAGTCCAAAACACAGGACAAACCTATTTGACAGACCAAGGATAAGACTCTTTGCTGCAAGAATACACCAGATTCTCTCAAGCAGTTCTGAAACAATTTGAATTCAGGCAAAATGATTACTGAAGTCTAGTGGAGATGCAACAGGTTCTTACACATTTCCAACCCTCAACTATTTTATGGGACAGCATGGTTTGGGGGACTGACTTTGACAACAGTAAATTCATTAAATTCTGAATGTGAATTTGTCAAGTCCCAGCAAATCTCTGTTCCAGGCTACCTCGAAGACACAGCCTTTGAAGTGGACGACCTAACTATATAAAACCAGGCTAATGCTGTAGAACAGTATGCAGAGCAACCTGGTATTTTCAGCCATTTGTTTCGCTTGTTCTTCAATGTACAAGCAAGCTGTAAATAGGAAATGGGCAAAATTACTTTCATGAATGGATGCACAAAATGCTACTAAGAGTAGTTCAGCATATGCTAAGCACTGAAAGGATCTTGGATTCAACGTTAACTGAGAAAGCCTCTAAGAGGTCTATGCTCTCTGAAGGCTGAACCTTCAAAAGGCTATTATTTTTCCTTTATTCCACATGTATAAAATAAGAAGAAATGTAATTTCCCATTCATGTTCATTCCTACTGCAAAATTTCCTTTTAAAAGGGGCAACACTTAGCATGCCAAGTTCCACATTCCTATCAGCTATGGGAATTGGAGCAGGGCTCAGCTGTAGGTAAGTGAAGATGACCATTCTAATAGGAACCAGTCAAGTGCCCAAGGGGCCAACTCATATTGAGAACAATGCAAACATCATATAGGACAGGGAATTTTTCAGCCACAAGTTTCAAAACGAAATCAGTTAATTTGCAACAAACACAATAAAAGAACGGATGCCTGGCCAAAAGCCTCCACCTCCAATACTGTCATGATGGCTTCTTGACGTCTTACCTTCCTGTATTTTATTTCTTTGTCCGATCATCTAACATTTAATAGAGAAATGCATTTAGTAAGCACTTGTCTTTGATGGTAGAGTCCAGTTTTCCCTCAGGGAAACTAGAAGACATTAAGATCCTTTTCAAATGCATCCCCTCTTATCTGTATTGTTTGCATCTCATCAAGCAAGCTGTCAATTCTTCTCCTTAAGAGAATTCACACTGCTGCTGTTCACTCGATAGAGATCCCCCCAGCTCATGTCACCCCGCTGCACGTGAGAGTTGGAAAATCAGATATGCAACAGCACGGAGAGCTTCCTGAATGAGCAAAAGTTGAGCCAATAATATTTGCACAGAATAGAGGATGAGGAAAATCCTGTACTCTGTGAAAAATAAATTATCTTATTACAGCCTTTGCATATACACATTGGAGCAAGCAAATGTCTCTGTTTAAGAAGGCCTCATCCTACTCAGGATGACCAATAAAGAACAACCAGTTTCATTTCCCTGCTGTAGCTACATCGACCCTCTCAGCTTTTGTTAGCGACAGATCATGGTTTAAGTCTCCCAGTTGACAAGAACTTTCTCCAGCCATCCATTATGAGATATGTACTGCTGAACAGAAAAAGCCCCAAACAAATAAACTGTGAGGAATACACAGAATTCCTTCTTTCTACCTCCCAAATTACTACCAATCAGCACCTCAAGTACAACACTGCCACAATGAAAGTCTGACAGGATTTAAACAGTATCTGCACACTGTCTTTTATCTGTAAGATTTATAGTCTTTTATGCCATAAAAGAAAAAAAACCTAAAACACAACAAAACAGAGAAAAATACCATCTGAACCATGGGCAGACCAGGGTATCTTACACTTCACCTTCGTGATGAGTTGAGAGCAACTGCTCAACACCTGCTAGAAAGGAGAATGGATGAATGAGACAAGTGAGATCTTGATTTTGGCAACTGAACAGAAAGTAACAGTTGTATGTTGTTAATGATACATAATTATTTAGCTTATGCACAGTTTAAAAGTTCATTCTTGCAGGGTATTAAGTACAATTCACCAGAGAACTGAAAATCCTACTTGCAAAAGAAGCAGAGCTGCACGTCTTAGTGCTGCTCTTACATCTGTACAACTCAAATGAAGCTGTTAAATGCTATTTTCTTCTTTATAAGAAAATCGTTATGAACAAGGACTGTTCGGGCTCAGCTATTTGTGTTCTCATTAGTCATTTATGATGCTTTTAGCTGCAGTGGATGGGAAGCTCCCTGCGAAGGCTCCACTACACAGTTGCTTTACACTATGTAGCAGCATGCATGCACACATATTTAAAAAAGCAAAACACCACTTCTTTAGGGACCATCATGAAACTCCTGGAACTCTGATGCTGGATACAGTACTGGAATGGCATGTAAAGAGATGGAAGTGCTCCACTAAGCCCTCAGGTAAAAATAAATGTCATGGGGCTAGACAAGTCAAAAGACATCTTTCTGCAAATTGAGACGCTGCATCATTGAAAGCGTTCAGCAGGAAAAGGTTATGGATATAAAAGAAACACGTATTAACCTTGGCTGAAACAATTTGCAAGTTGTTTGAGAAGTGGGCGGTTAAACAAGCTCTCTCTTTTTTCATTTAGGCCCCTTGCTGCGAAGGGTAGTCAAAGCTGAAGTCTTCCTATCAGCAAACTGCTGGAGTTGTTAAACTTGTTTTGAGATGCCTTCTCTATTTCCATGCGATAGCGGCATGTGTTAAAAGCATGCCTCACACTACCATATGATTCAGGCAGTACAACATGTTTCCTTCAGTATAGCCTTTTAGGGAAAATATTCAAGCACTAAAAATATATTCCAATCTGCATTTCATTTAACTAATGTTTTGGTTTGACCTTTTCTGCATACTTGCAGCCTTTTATACGATTTGTCTGTATGCATTAAAGAAACCCTAACATAAAACAATGAGTAAATGGTTGGAGAAAGGGATTTACACTTTCTTCATAATTTCTATTACGAAATCCCCTGATACTTACAAAATCAGCTATAAGAGCCATGAAGCTACTGCCCTGGAATGGGAATCTGAAAACTAGTCACTGGAAAATACTGGGGAAGTAAAGACAATCTTTATCTTGCCAGTGTGAGGAGAAACAGTAATTTGGGTAACAGGCATTTCTGCATCTGGAGGTCCACATCAATCTACTAAAAAAGCAGTAAGATAATACATTTGAAATCTGCTCCCAAGCAACTGATGCTGCAAAGGAAAAGTGGTTTTGTGAATTAATGGGGGGTGGGGTGGGGGGAGCAGTGAATGAGTCCAAGATACACTGATAGATGAAAAGGCAAAAGAGAGCTAAACTCTGCAGTCTCTGAAGAAATGTGTATTCACTTCCTTCACCTCTGAACCCACACATTCAAGCATGTTCACAGCCCTGCTTCCTTGTAAATTTCCAGAAATAGTGCAAATCAAAATGCAGTATCTCTCCTGCCAGAATTCAACGAAATTCCTGGTAATGTGAGCTAGGAAGGTCTCAATAGCTAATGTGTGCTCTGTGTGTCCGAGGTTCCTCCCTCTGCTTACTCTGCAACTTGTGATGCCTCTGCTCTCTCCCATCACTAAGTCCCTTGCACCATTACCAAGCCCTTCATTAAATGCTTTTGGAAGTCCGCTTTTTAACCTTCACATTTGTGTTTATTCTCAGCACAAAACCAGAGTAGAATCTGTGCCTGGCAGGCATTTCCTTTTGTAAAACTCCTTCTTCTTTCCTTTTCTGACTTTTCAGAGCATGAAATGTGCCTGCTAATCCTAATTGCCGCAGATGGAGAGTCTTGCATAGACTAGACAAAGGGGGCATCCTTCCACCAAGCAGCTGTAAGCAGGCACCAGACTCTTGAATTTCTCGAGTTTCCAGAGCTCCCATCTCCCTTTGTCACATTTCTGAAGAACACAAGGACAAACTTCCACAAGTAGCTATACCAGGAATGGGGACTTGCCTTCCCAGACTTATGCTCTTCTGCCTAAATGGCCTTCCCAGCACAAGAGCACAACTGAGCTTACTGTGTGACCTGACTCACGGTGGGTAGTCCTCAAATATTGCTGCTCTGTGTCAAAGCAAAAAAGTGAAATGTCTGGCCTTTAAGGGTCATTTCCTTGTCTGTATCCCAACATCAGCTCTCTTATCAAAGAAAAAGTTTGTAAGGTCTCACTGACACATCCACACAGTTGGCCTTTCCATTAGCAGTGCCTTGGCCAGTAACAGAGGTACTGAGAAACTGAATCAGTATGGTATTAAGACATTTTTGCCTCCAACAGCCATTGAAGAAGTTACCTTTCTAGCTTAGCAGTGTCTGGGTTCAGAGGAATATTTCCACTGCAGCAACTTCAGAGTTGCTGAAAAAACTCCTTCAGAGGGTTGCTGTCATTGCCTAGCCAGAACATCCTTACTACCCAAGGCCAATGATTGTGTCTTCTACAGTTGCCACACCACACTGTCTATGAGGTCTACTGCAGTTCACTCACCGAACACAGATGCTAACACGTATCAGACTAATTCAGCCTTGCCAAAAGTGTTGTATATAGTTTTAGATAGTTCAGAAGTCTTGCACTTTTTTGTTATAAAGACTGTTTGCCAACACCGTTGCCAACTCTAGCCCATATTCCACGCAGGTTACACTTTGTCATCAATTCCATAGCTTGTCAGTCAGTCTGGCCACAGTTTTAGTTCACGCTAAGTAATTCCTCTTCCTAAGAGGCTCAAATAATGTTGTAACAGCACTCCCATCTAACCAATATAGCTATGCCAACAGACAGATGTAGAATAGATGCAAAAATAACAAGTCAAACTGCTTTACACAGAAAAGCCTTTTCCATTGTGAGTGTGCATTTTAACTACACGAAATCCTATTAATCCAAACAAATCAGCAAGCCAAATTCCTGCTACCGCCTCTGCAGCTCTTACTGCAAGAATGTGTGCTTAGCACAACTTGAAATGTGCATGTCTTATGCCAAAACACCCATCTGCAGTGGAGAAAAAACCTCAGCAATATCTTTGTAGAGCACACGCATGCCTTATCAACCACCACATTGCAAAAATACAAACTTTCACTAATCCAAGACGCAGTATGTTCCCTGGAAAGGTTTGCATTCTGGAGATTTAACTGTGTTTCAGTATAACAACAAGCTTCCACACTGGAGCCACTTTTCATTGTGGAAATAGCAGTACACAGCATTAATAAAAGCGTCAAGCACAAAAACATTTTCAAAGGCTTGTATTTGCCAGTGAATGGAAGACTTGCAAAAGTTATTACTATCCTTAAACATGTTTCAGGACTGTTGTATTACAGCACCAGCCCTGTGCATCCAAACTCGTAATGAAAATGCTGTGTCAGCTTAGTGACACAGACTGAGCTACCATCACAATACAGAGCACTAGCTAAACATGCTCAGTGGTGGATTTTCACAGGAATTATGTCCTGTGAGCAGGACAGGTCACTTGAGCAAATACGTATCTGTTCTGAATTTGTACTCATCTAGGCAGGTTAAGATGAAGTCATATGCTCTCAGAGAAAAATGCACCTCCATTAATCCAGAAGAGGGTCCTGACAACTTCAGTAAATTCCATGTAGTAAATCAACAAAGTGTCTTAGGGCAAATGAGGAGCTGACAGGCGAAAGTTATAAAATGTATTTTAACATGTACTCACTAAGAGTCTCTTTTCAGACCTATGAGTGTCCTGTAGTCACCATGCGTTCAAAGAAAACAGGCATTAACTTTGTGTAGGTTTAATACTGGAATACAGCATTAACAATACAATACATGAATATATACCCAGAAAGACATCACTAAAGGAACAATTTACAAGGTATTCCCAATCTAAAGAGCAAGAAGAAGAGAAGGCAGGACAGGAACTGGAAAGTAAGCAGACAGACTTGCTGTTTGCTGGGTAAAGCAGTGAACAAACACACAGCCAAAAGAAAGGAGAAAATGAGCAAGCTGATAAAATCTAACAGTAGTTTAACTCATGTGAAGGCAGTTTAAATTTAAAGCATGGTGAGATGGCAAGGAGGAAGCCCAGGCTGGAAGAACATAATGGGGAGACCACATTATTCCAACTGAAACAGAACAAAGTGAAAGAAACCTACAGCAAATAAAGTACTTCACTATCACAATGTTCTGAACACTTTCTCATGGAAGAAGTTTTGAGGGTTTGGCATGATCTAGATGAGAACAATGGAAACAAGACTCATTCCTTATTGCCACTAGCTTTAATGCACAAAGCAGGTTGCAGCACCCCAGCGAGTGCGCAGGGATCTCTGTTTGGAGCCAGTGCAGAGATTCAGGCTCAAGGGGTGACCCAAATCCCAAGGTATGCAGAGCAGGACTGACACAGCATATTAGTCCACACCTTGACAGACCACGTGTAACAGCATGAAAGAAACCATGCAACATTTGGAACAGTGATGCAGTGCCAGAGCTCCCAGAAGTCAGGAATCCACCAACAAGTTTGGCCAAACTCATAAACTTGCAGTGACTTCTGTAAATTGGTGCCACAGCTCAGTTCAGTGCAGACAAGTCCAATCCACTACAATTACAAAACTGACTACAAGATGACAAGAGACTAACACCTTATCCCATTATTTTTAAGAAGTGATGAAAGCCAAACTCAAAGCCACATCCAGAAAAACTAAGGCAGCAGAAGTACTTCTTAGCTACTCAGCATGCAGGCCTTGCACTGCACAACGAATGGATACTTAGATGGGCTTTATTTCTTTTTTAGGGCAGACTTGACCCTTATCTGCCTTGAATTAGATCATAATGCTTCCAGAGGGTCCTAAGCAGACCTGCCCAAGAAGCTGCTGTACAAAATAACCACCACAGATATTCCACACAGCTTTTACAAGCAGAAGTAGAGGGAAATTTCATATGATGAAAATAGGGCAATCACAATTTACTGGTTTACAGTAAAATTTTAAATTATACACAATCAAGATTTGGAGCAAGCCATGCTCTACTGGAGGGTAGGGGTCACAAACTAAAAAGGAACTGTAGTGAAATGTTCCAGGATCTCGTCCTCACAGCAGCAGGAGGTCCAGCTCCTACCAGATCAAAGAACCAGCAGTACTACATTCTACAAGATGATGAACACTCCAAGGCAGCCTCTCAGTCCTAGGATTCAGTGTAAAATTACAGTCCCAAATGACAATTTCATTAGGCCTCACAAGTCATAGGACAGCAGAAGTTAGGCAGTAGCACACTAAAATCACAGGAATGATCAGGGAGACCGACATCCAGTTACAGCTAGTTTCTTTGCACGCAGAGAAGTTATGACAGGGCTTTGCCTTCAGCTTTCACTGTTTCTTGTGTCAACAGACATGCACGTACCCATGAATGAGGGTTCTTCCACAGAACCTCATCAGCCAAGCTAGGCCAGGAAAACATAGAAACACAGCCCTCTTGCTTAACTTACATGCCTTCCACATACAGAATCCAATAATGACCTCAGCAAAATGCTTCCTCACCTTACCTTTCAAAATCTTTGCAAATCTGCTTACTCCATTTGGTCTATGAGATCTTTCTCTAAACTACTACTGAGTCCCTCTCCATCACAATTTAATGTCTTCCAGCACTTACCATCAGCCCTTCTCTTTCTTTCATCTTGCTATGATTTCTAGTCCATAAACACTGTTAGTTATTTGTCTCCCCTCAGCCTTCTCTCTCCCGTGTCATCTTTTCCTTCAGCTTTGGCAAAGTATTTTTGGATTTCCTTTATGCTTTTCAGTGTCCTCATAATGGGGTTGTGGGGATGTATATGTACATGTTGGGTATTTGCCTCCTTCCCTCCCCATTTTGAGCCTGACACACCCCTGATATCAGTACCCATTCCACCATCTATTGCAACACAACACTAATGAAAACTGCCACCAGACCAATTCCCTCCACTACACTTTTCTACTCTGCCACCTCAGAGAAGTCTCAAGATCTGACTCAGTTGGTCTGTGGTGAACCAAAAGACAGATCCTCAAACCACTTCTGTGTGCAGCACACCAGGAGACATCACATGGATGGGTGCATGCATGCCCACACCATGAATGCTAATACGAACAATTGTTTGAAAGAAGACAAAGTGTTTCTCCAGCTTAACTGAAACCCACGCCTGCAATCCCAGCTACCTTTGACTCATTCCTCAAACCCTCCCCTCCTCCAGCTTCCATTTGTCTCTGCGCCGAATCTCAGCTGCTTATAAGAAAATTACCAAGTGACATTACTTCCTCTACCTTTTCAACCTTCCCTTCCCCTCCTGCAATTCTTCCCATAACAGACACAAGCATGTTCCCAGCCCTTCTAAGCACTCCACCCGCCTCTATGATTTTTCCCTCTTTTGTATCAATTTCTATCCCTTGCCATTTGTCAGTAAACATGTGTATGCTCCTCTCCTACCTCTCACAACACAAATATGTATTAACTTCTTACATCTCTAAATTTCTCAAGAGACTCCGGATCACAATTTGGATGTCTAGGGTGAGATGGGGAAATGCATTGTCCCACATGTCCTTCTCATCTCTAGCTCTCAAACTGTACCATAGGAACTCCTGGCAGTCACTGTTCCTCTCCAGCATATCTTCCATCTCAACTGCTACTGAACCTGCTCTCCTTCTAGTGACCTCCTTGCTGGTCAAAACTCAGGACCAGTAGTCTAACTGTCTTCATTAACTCTTTCTTGGCAAAGGTAGTAACATTTTTGATTCTTGGATTATTCTTCCCTTGCCTTCTGCAAATGACTTCAACCTACCACTACCACTCTAGCTAACCCCAAAGATGCTGAAAGAGACAACCAAGCAATTATGACCACCACTGCAACTTCTCCCACACTCTGCTGCCAGCCCTGAAGTTAACTAATGGGCCACAAGCCACATCTACCTACTCCTTCCCACCTGTTGCTGCAAAACCTGGTGGGTTGAAACATATTGATACAGCTGAAATTGTACCTAGTTTCAAGCAGTGCTTGAAGCAAGGGGAAGAGATGGGAATCTGGTTCCCAGAGCAGCAAGTGTGGAATTCAGAAGCCAGGCTACAAGGGAACTCAGAGTCCAGAGCTGTTATATTTGTAGAGGCTGGCTCACAGCTCTCACGGATTTTGAACTCTCAGAAACATAACAATTCCTGCCTGCCAGGGCTTCTGGATTACAGCCCACACTGAGCTCAACAGGAGTGTGTCAACCTGCTGCTCAAGAAAGCAAAATACAGCTTCCTTTAGTAGCACTAACTTGCAGCTCCTGCTTAGATCACAACCAGCTCTGAGCCCCTGCAGACACCAGAGACCATTCCCACTTCAGCCATATCCCAGAGGTAGGGGGTGCACTAATTTAAAAAAAAAACAGGGCATGGAGGGACACATATGAGGTATACCTCCACCTTTGGATCCTGTTTATATTTCCTAGTGTACAAAATCTCCTGCCACCTGCCTTTACTTTTGAGTTCTGAGGCAAAGAGTTAAAAAGCTAGTATAAGCTTACCTAGTGCTCTCATCCTGACTAGAGCCTGTGTTTGCCACTGCACAAATGCTGTTTGGCTTCTCTGCTCAGTTTTCTTCAAGAACTTCCCCATCTCATGCAAGACACTTAACACCTTCCACATTTTTAACAACCCAAAAGCACTGACAAATCCAGCCTTTACGTTTTGGGGAAAGTCTGAAGCCTAAATTTATATTTCCTAGGCTCTGCTCTTGCCAAGGGCATGTTCTAAAACTCCTCCAGGTTCCACAGAGGGGGCAATTCAGCATGGGTCATGTTAAGGTAAAATACCCAGGTAAGACAAACCCATAAGTCAAAAGTAACTCTGAGGAAGCAAGCAAGTTGTCACTAACCATGCAAGATCTTCCCACACATCTTCCCCCACAATCAAGGAAAGCCAGCAGACCAGAAGTGTAAAACCAACAGTACCAGCTGAGTAACGATACTATGTGGAGGGAAAACTACTACTGCAGAATCTAATAGCTAACACAACCTTTGATTTGCGTGCATTAAGTGATAACAGATTGAGACATTAATGCTCAGTTACAAATATAACATCCAATGGTACAATCTTACCTACTTGCAAAAGGGACCAGGAGATCAGTACACAGCATTCTCACCAGATCCTTTATACAACATACAACTATGTTGCCATAGCAAGAACTTCCTCCATCTTTATGACAGGGTGGCTATAAAAATGTCTATGAAGATGTTCTACACTGGGCATAGCAAATCTGGTTTAGGGTTTGCTTTGTTGTGTTGGGCACGCCGCCCCCCCCCCCCCCCCAATAAAACACATTAGCAAAAATCATGACTAATCTCTTCAAAGATGACAGCCAAATGTGGCAGGCCACTGAGGATTCCTACCCCTCTGCACGGCAGATCGCACGGGTTCCTGCCTCCCCCCTGTGCTCTGGAGCGTGGGTAATTTTTAATTTTTTTTTCCCTTTTAAAAGGAGGCAGCAAGCTCTGGGAAAATACTTTTATGGCTAAGTGAGTTTTACCACCCACAAAGAGACAGGTCCCCAAGGGGCCCTCACCGCCCACAAAAGATGAGCACTTCTGCAAAGCCTTACCCCTTCTGATATAATGATATCTAGAAATTCATCTCTTTAACAATGCACACAAAAGGAATCAGCCTGCACCCTTCACTTTTAAGAACATGATCATCTCTCTCCAATGCCTTCCTGAATCTCAAAGGCAGCTTTAGATTCCCAGTCACCGATACAAAGGAAGGCTTACAGGGACAGTTTGCATCAGAAAACACATTATACAAGCTTTCTCAGATGCAATGCTTGCTTCCATCGTGCAGCACTGGAACAGACTATAGCTTGTGACATGATGCAAACGGCTGGCAGAAGCTCTCCAGCAACGGGACCACTGAAGACACCCTATGAAAACTCCTGTACATGTACCAGGAACTTTGAGACCAGCACCACGATCATAAATTTTCCCTTGAGACTAGGCAATAATTTTGCTAGTTTAAACACTCCATGTACTAGAAAAAAACCCCTTTTTTCAGCAATGAGTTACCTCAAGGCAAGTGGTGAACTTTATGTGTTCAAGAAAGGACTTCAAGAAACAAAAAAACACCTCACACCAACGCTCAAATATCTGTCTTTTTTTTTCCAGGCTAAATTGTTCTGACATCAGGTTCTGCATCTTTCTATGCCTTTTGTCTATTGTATTAAAGGGTGCTCTATCAGAAATCTTTCCCCCACAGATATATCTAGACCAATCAAATAACAACAACTACCTATTACTTCTTTGATTAGCTAAGTACATTAAGTTTATGTCATTCTATAGCTGAAGTTTTCCTCTGCTGATTCTTCCTTTGGCTATACTGAGTCCTGAAATGTAGACACAAAGAGTTGCACATGGATTTGAACATCATCTGGAACAGTGTCAGTAAGACCATGTAAAAAGATAACAGCAGTTTCATGCTGCCCGATATTGCCTGCCTACACAGGGTCGTAGAGCTGTATCATCATGCCAAGAATTCATATTCCCTTGGTCCACGTGCAGCTCCCCCCCAAAGCCATTTTTAGGGCACTAAAAAATCACTACATTGCCCAACACAGGCTTCACAAACTGCAAATGGCATACACATTACTGGTCCCAAAGCATCTCATCTCACCCTGGGCTGTAATAATACTCAGTCACAACGGTATCATTGCTTGGATCACCACTGGGAAAAAAACAACTGCAGGAAAGATCGGCCCTCCAAGTAAATAGATTTCGATTGCCACTCTCACACTCCATATTTTACTATCTACAGTCAGAAGTGGATTGACCCCAGATCCCAAACACCTGGTTCTTTGAAAGGTCAACAGCAATTAGGAGAGCTTAACAGCTGGTTTGTTTGAAATACACCTTGCCTCTGGCCCAGAGTCATTCCATACAACTGCTTCTTTATCTGTCCAAAATCCTCCCTGTTGTTTCAGCTTAATTCAAGGGCTTTGAGTACGATTGTTCGCATTTGAACAGTATTCCACAAAGGCATATGAAAGCCTGTGAAGTGCTGGTAACAACCCTACAATTGCACAATCATCTCTTCTGGGATACATAATGCTAAAAGTGTAATTAGCATTTCAGGGCTCTGTATTTGGGGCCTTTTAACCTTAAATACGACTTTATCCTATGAAGGACAGTTGTACACATTGCTCTAACAACTCCTCTCACAGGGCGGCATAACCAAGGAAAACCCACTGCAAGCATCTTCACAATTCCTGAAATGCAGCCAGTCACAGACAGTATCTGGCACACTTGAGTAAATGCAGATCTTTACAACTACTGCTAATCTCAGTGCAGTATCACTTCCAGATGCTAGTCAAAAATCCCCTGACGCCTCAGACCTCATCAAGCATCTCCTGTGAAATGAAGTGGCCTGCACTCACTCTGACCAGAAGAGTTGTGCTTGATCTAATCTCACTTGCAAACAAAAATTGTAAATTATATTCACAATGTACAGCCACTGATCCAGACCAAATCTTTCTATGGACACTTCTGCTATATAAGCAGGCAGTGGAGAGGTTTTCAGCTTCCAGTTACCAAAGGGAACACAAAATGAGACTCTTGGCACAAAATAAATATAAACTCATGGAAAGTTAGTAACAAAGCATTCTCCAGTACCATCTATTCTCTAAGGCAAACCTTTAAAGAGCCAAAGTCCTCTGCAGTAACAACCATCATAAGGTTTTACAATAGGATTAGTGGACAATGCCAATACATTCAATCAGAAGCAGCTGTACCTACTCCTGCAACACAGTGTTTAAAAGAACTACAAAAAACTCTATTCTCACCTACACTGAACCCCAACATCATTTCACTGTTCCTGTGTACTTAGTCAATTCAGAGAATTACCGAAGACTGAGAGTGGAAAGGACCTCTGAGATACTCTAGATTACTCCGCTGCTCAGAGCAGAGTGAATTACAGCGGGTTACCGGGGACCATCTCCAATCAAACTTGGATATCTCCAAAGACAGAGACCCCATAATCTCCCCAGGCAAACTGCTCCAGAATGTGACCACTCTCACAGTAAGAAAAAGTCTTCTTGAGTTCAACTGGAATTTCAGTTTGTGTCCATTGCCTTTTGTCCTTTCACTGCACATCCCTGAAAAGATTCTGGCTCTCTTAATTCCCTCAGTTATTTATAAACATTGACAAGATCCAACCCAAGCCCTCTCTTCTCCAGGCTGATGAGTTCCAGGCTGAGTCTCTCTCAACTTGTTCACTCACGTCAGTCTGTAAACCCTTACTCATCTTTGCAGACCTTCACTGCACTTACTCCAGCATGTCCATGCCTTTCTTGCACTGGGGGTCCAGAACCGGACAAAGTCCTGCATATGTGGCATTACCAGGCCTGAAGACAAGGATCACCACCCTCAATCTGCTGGCAATGCTCTTCCTAATTCAACACAGTACACTCATGGCCTTAATTTCTGGAAGGGCACATTTGCTGGCTCATGTTCAACTTGCTATCTGCAGAACCCTCAGGTCATTTATTGCAAAGCTGCTTTCCAGACAGTAGGTCCACAGCCTCTGCTGGTGCATAGGGTCATTCTTCTCCAGGTGTAGGACTTGGCATCTCTCTTCACTGAACTTAATGAGATTTTCTGGTCCATTTCCCAATCTATGAAAGTCCCTCTGAACAGCAGCATAACTTTCTGGTTCATCACTTACTCCTCCCAGTTTTGCTGCAGGTGCACTCTGACGCGCATCCAAGAGATGAACGAAGATCTCCTTTTCTAGATAACATCCTTTCTGCCATCAGAGCAGGATGTAGCCTGCCTAATTTTAGGCATCCAAGTAATCCACAGCAGAAAAGTACTCTTCCAAAACTCCCTATCTAATCAGTGTTAAATATACTGGTAGCTCCACAGAAGATTCAGAGCACCTCAGTTCAGCTCACTTCAGGTGATGAATCCTCAGAGCAGAAGCTTCTTTTTCTCTGCTAACTATACAGGAAGCTTGGCCTCCCAAGTCAGATGCCCCCAAAATTACAGTGTAACTACCTCCCATAGTGCACACAGCTGAGGAATCTTATTTCCAGTTGACTCACAGTCCTCTCAATTAAAACATTCCCAGACTTAGCAGATTGTGATAAACTATGGCTTGAGTTACAAAACCATAAAGGAAAGACAAGAACAGAAAGGACTGAGCAATAGCAGGCTTTAAAGTGCTAACAGCACAATTTTGACTCTTTAGCTCACCTTTACTGTGCAATATTTAAGAGACTCATGGAAAATCTCCAGTTCTCAGGTGTGAAGGTTCTTTCCATACAAAGACATTGATACACAAAATTTATTTCAGAAATTAAACTGATTTTGGAATCACTCAAGCCTTGAGAATACTCTACTCTCTGGAGCCAAACAGGAGATAATATCTTACAAGGGTTCTGATGCAAGTTCATTCCATCTGCCCTACAATCTCTAGTGCTTTGCACTCTTAATGTCCCACCCAAAGAATTCAAACTGTACCTGTGCACAGATGTAAACAGAGAAGTGTTTGTGACCACAGAGCAGTCTGTTGCTAAGTGGAAGATGCAAGTGAACAGAGAGACAGAGCAAGCAGGGCATAATAAGCAGACAGCCAGATTAAAGTTATTCCATACAGAAAGTACCCTGACACTTCCTGGCTGTTTATACTTTTTGTATATGACAGTGTACAGCAGGAGCAGACATCAAAATAAGGATGAGTAACTGCTCAGATTGTCAATGCAGAATTTGATACTTCGGATGTGAAGGGGAAACAACACACACAACCTCTTCCATCACATAAATGCATATGTTAATAGCTTTCTCTTAACACTACCTATCACCCACTTCCAGGATACATCTAGGTAGAAAGAACTAAACCCCGTTTAGCTCAGAGGAGCATTTATCTGCATCAAAATCAATGCCACTAGCTTAAAAATATTTGTGGGGGTCTTTGCACTGGACTAGTATTTCAGAAGAGATTGCCTGTAGGTCATTCAAAGGCTAATTGCATCAACTACCCATCAGCCTTCACTGTGCCAAGGTACAACGGTACAGGATGACACAGATTACAGCACCAGAGAAGAGGCAGCTGCACTGCCAATTAAAGCACTGAGCCGGAAAAAACAAACTCGCTGGTGTCTTGCAATACAGGGAAAAATTACTAAGGTACTATAAAGCTGGACCTGCTAGGAAGAATGTAGCATCTGTGGGTCAGCTATCTGATCCCAGTGTCATCACAAAGTTGAGTATTATGAGTTGTTTTCTAGGCTTGTTTTTTTAAGCATTAACAAACTGTCTCCTATCTTCTGGGAGAGGGATTTCATTTGAAGAATGTGTGCTAAGAAATTCACCTTCTGACCGTAATCATGATGTGGTATAATCCTGTAGCCACAGCTATAGAATCCATGAACTGGAAGTCAAGAAGTGATCTAGTATTATGAGAAAGCTAACTCACAGTATACGACTTTATTTTGCACATAGGACACCAAACCACCAGATTTTATTTATGAGATATTCCACTGTAATTGAGCAGCAACATTAAAAACTTCCAATTGAAAGTTGATCTAGGTAAACAGCAGCTGAAGAGAGACAAAGGCAGATAAGAGCTGAGGTGCAGCAGCTAACCTTTGTGAAAGCTCAAGGGCTGCAAGTCTGTTTTTAGACTACATGAAGCAAATATTTAAGCGAACACTTAGATAAGAGGATGTCACACAATTAAAGTCTTCTCCACATTTCCAAAATCCTACTGTCTTCAGAAGCTTAAGTACCACGTTGAGGAAATCAATATCTCTGAGGATACCTCTCACCAGTCCCATAAACAGACACTCTCCATTATTCCCTCTGGTAAGAAGTCCCTTCATTTGCAATTCAGCCATACGGCCTCTTTTTTCCCTTACATTTCTGCATGAAATGCTGCACTTTCACAGAAATTATAAACTGTTCTCAAATCTGTGATGAAGGAGACAGGTATCTATAGCTCTCAAGTCGCAGAAGAATCTGAAGCATATTTTAAGCCTCTTATATCATTTAGTGTCCACTGACGTAAATCAGAGAAAGACCATAAAGAATAAAGTTACTCAAAGGTTCCCATCTTTCCATATTCAGCAGTACCAAACAGACTTATAATAGAAACACACAGCCTAGAAAGCCACACAGCTATGTTCATTGATTCTATTATTCTACAGAACTGTCTACTGTGAAAAGCAGGATTAGATCAGGACACTAATTCAAATTCACAGTTGTCTCAGATGAAAAGGCAGAAGCAAGCCAATATCAATAAGCCAGTGATGGACAGCTGAAGGTACAGATTCAGACTAATACTCAAATCCCAGGGAACTGTACAGAAGATACATAATGACTAATACTGAGAAAAACATGGGTACATCAGAGACAACTGGCAATGTGTCTTCCCATCAACTTTTGCTGGCCTTCTGGAGCTCTCAAATTATCTTTGTCCTACCCTGCACAGCTGTGCATCACTGCAAGCACATTTGAGGGATGGGAGCATCTCAGAACAGAATTAACAGCACACTGTACATGACAGAACAGGATTAGGACAAGACGACTTGAGCCACAGGAGGCAATCACACCTGAAATGCCAGAGGAATTGGAGATCTGCCTGCAACATGGTTTTTGAAGGCAAAGAAGCCTTTTATCATGATCGCTTCTATCACTAGAGCAGAAGTGAAAGGTTTCTCTAGGGCTAACTCTACTTGCAATGGCAACCAATATGGTATCCAACTGCATGTATCACAGGCTCACTGATATCCATCTAGCTGGCTTTAGGTTAGAGCCATTCACTTGTGAACATTAGCCCTAAATACAGCTAGAGTGATTAATAGATTGGGAATGTGCACCAGGAGGCACCTTAACTAGTGACTGTCGCTGGTGAGAGGCCATCACCGTAGATCTTATTAGGAGGATTATCACATGCTCAATCACATCCTTCCTGTCCCAGAAGGATGACATTTATCCACCCTAGCTCATTTTCATTATAATGAAACTTCATACACTCTAACAATTGTGTGCTGGCAGTTGCTGCCTGAAGCATAGAAATTTACCAGAAGAGATATGACTTTGAATTCACCCAGGAAATAAAGCTCTGAAGAACGGCAAAGCTTACGGATTTTGGGAAAACAACAGCCAAACTTCACACTTTGAAATTCTAGACCCCCATTAAAAGGATCAACTGATTCTTAGCTTCACCAACAGCGTCAGCCCCACCTCAGTGTAACAAAGCTACAGAGAGCTTGCTTTGGCAACTCCAGCAGAGATATCCAAAGCTGAACCATTATTGCTCTTGTAGCAGGCTATACCCTGAATAGGTGCGGGGTATAGAAAAATCTGTAATCAAGCTCATTCTTTGACTAAATGTAAGTGCTCAGTCTCTGATCTGAATTTATTACCCTGAGATAGCAATGAAATCACTCAGAAACTGTAAATGTAGAATTTGTATCACTCAACCCTTAAGCCCTGCTGAATCTGGATCTCCCCATGAGGTGGAAGACTCAGAGCAACTGTGATGGATTGTGTTTAAACAGATAAAAGTGGCAAAGCCAGAACAGATAAACATGACCTATGACCACCCAAGGAAGAATATTTTGTTTGTTGAGATACACATAACTGAATAGAAGCCTATTAAAACAAAGTGAGATGAGACACAAGCATTTCACAAAGCTAGGTAACTCTAACATAAACTTTCATCTGCAGGTCTCCTAATGAGTAACAGAAACACCAACAAAATGGCATTTGTGTCAATTTTTAAAGCCACCTGCAAAGTTCCTTAGGAAATGTTGATTCTCTTCTTCCTCTAAGTTTCCACTGAACTGAAACTAAAGACTTCTTTGTTTCACTATACCATTAGCATGTCTCTGTCCATCCCAAAGCAGTCAATTAGTATAAAGCCTGAAGCTAAAGTTCACGGAGGCAAACAAGAGGTCACGAGCACTTCAGTGGCAATGATGCAGACCTTGTCTTTTAAATGTGTCTACCGATTTAAAAAAATATATTAAAATGCACATCTTGGTCTGTGCTACCAGATGCCAAAAAATATCTATAACTTGGCCATCACAACTTAACTGGGTCCTGCTTCACAATGCAACTTAGGACAAAGAGAAATTTATCAAAAAAACAAACAAAAAGACCAAACCAAAACCAACAAATAAATGAACCAAAGAAACAACCAAACAACAAACCCAAACAAAACAGTGGGCAGAAATACTCAGCTTACAGAAACATTTCAAAACAGCAGTAGGAGGTGGTAAACACAACACTGAGCTGGGTGTTCCTCGGACATATTAACACTGCTGAACTTTGCAGCAGTACTAACTCCCACTATAAAAGGTGTAACCTCATCCCCCAGAATATCTCCTCTTTAGTATCTCCTGGGAAGCATAGAAGGAAAAAAAGATTTAAAAAATAAGCAAAAAGAAAACCAAACCAAAAATCAAACTCCCACTCTGTTGGCCCACAAATGGCAGAGAACCCAAGAGACTCTAAGACTGAAATGGCCCCAATACACAGTACTCCACCTGTATTGCCACATGCAATCAATCAGCCATATGAAGTGAGAAGCCAAAATATATTTACTGCTTTCATCACCACTTTAGCAAACAACCACTTCAACTAGCTTTCACTGTATGGATGTTTCCTTGGAGACCACAACTCCACTTAGGGCAGTTCACCAAGGAGAGGAGAGTACAGAGGGTGGCTTACAGCCCACACTACCAAGAGACTTAAAAGAGCTGCCAAATGAACTCTCAGGTTTCTTGATAAGTCTTGAAATAAAGAGGAATATGGAAGACTGAAAAATATGCTAGTGTTATACCAGTATTTTAAAAGGTTGAAATAGGATGAGACTGTCAGTCTTGTCAACCTGACATTGATTCCAGACAAAATAATGAAAAAGCTGATATAAGACTCAGTTAATAAAGGATTAAAGGAGGACAGTGTAATTACTGCCAATCAACATCAACTTTACAGAAAAATATCACTTGTCAAACTACCAACACTTTTTGGTGTGATTACAAGTTTCAATGCTAAAGGTAACAATGTTGATGTAATATATTTTCACATGGTGTTTTATTTGGTGCCAGAAAGAACAGTGATGCAGCATTCTGTATCAGCTGAGAGATCTGAACTGCACCACTAGATAAAGAGGCAGGCAGGTGCTACTGAGGCGAGTTGCTGTTCCAGTGCTCCATGCAAATTAGGCTGCTGGCATGGAGATCTCTCTGTCTGTCATGTTGACTGCTATCGCTTCATTCTCCCCCTGGGCTCCCACCTACTATACCCATCTGTTGCCACCTTTCCCATGCTTCGCCTGGAAGTGCCTTGGCACAGGGATGGCCACCAGTCCCCCGCCTAGTACAGAGGGCTCTGCTTTGACCTAAGCTCTGCCTGGCATGTTAGTCATTCTGCCCAACCCACTGCATTGCTGTACTAGCCCATCTGCATAGATAACCTGCGATTTTTAGGAGTTCATAAAACTTGACTCTAAGGATTTATTCTCACGGCAGTCTTCCCTAGCATGGAGAGATTGTCTGTGTAATACTTGCACGAGAATGACACTTAAACAACAGAAAGCTGTTCACATAAAGCAGAGAGCTGAAAGCAAACGGACAGAACCTGACAGCAAGAGCTCTGACATTAAGAAATTTAGTCAGCACACCACAGTAATTCACACACTAAGATCTCCATCTGCTCTTTTGATTTCCTCTCAGGATATAGCAGTAAATGGGGCAGTGGACAGGAGCAGAACTATAACTGGATGTATTTTCCCAAACAGCAGCTCTCACTCATACTTGATCACAGAAGTCTACTGTCAGTTTTTAGAAAACTGTCAGGTTAGCAATACAAGGTTTTTTGGTATCTCTTCTCAAATGCTGTAGAGGTTACATAAGAAATACATTTGGCATTTTTGCATTTAAACGTAATTCAAAAGTGACAGTCTGGATACATGGTAGAATAAAGCAATTCAAGGCATTCAAGCTTAGATTAGCCTGTGATAATGGGAAAATAGATGATTGATTATTTCCTCAGCCAAGGCTGTCAACCTCACCCATAACTACCAGGCTGGAGTTAAAGTACTTTTGAGTTTGAGTAGAGGTTTTTCACCACGATACTGAAGAAAGAGCTACCACAAGCCTTGGCACAGGCTAACTGTAAAGGAAAGCATACTATCAGCACTATAACTTTGAATGGCTCTGAAATACAATACTGAAAATGATAGTGCTGCTGACCAACATAACGAGTACAAGAAATTCTCTGGCTATTCCACAACTGCAACCTCATTTTCTAGTTCTTGCCTGTCATGCCTCCACCCACCTAATACTTGCAATTTCAACTCTCCTGGTTTCTGCAACATATGTACAAGTTTTTGAGCATGGGTGTAAAAAAACATTTTGAAAGCTGAAGGCACAGGTAAAATAAACCAAATATTAAAACAACATAACACAAGCAGCTACCACACGGGAAGAATTAATTTTATATTTAAGTCAATAAAAGCCTTTACTGTGGAGTCCCAGCCATTCCAGTGTGAGGTTCCATGATACTGTCAGTGCCAACAAACCTTGGCTTACGAAGGCTCAGCACAGCAACACACAGAAAAGATTGATCTTGCTTTTTGAAACCCCCATGATTACAGTTTCTGTCTTCTTTTGTTATTCCTGGCATACGTACAAGAAACACGCGTGTTTTGGGGTTCAAATTCCCCAAAAACTGCAGATGAAAAAGCCAGGCTATTTCCCAGCCACAGTGGAACAGGCAAACTGCAAGGAGACCTGAAGGAGGGATGAAGGCAGGTGTCTCCAGCAAAGCTGGGCGACACAAGAGTTCTGCAGTGTTGCCTGGCAGCAAGTAATTATCTGCCAGTGTGCTGCTTCCACGTGCCAACAGCCAAAGCCCACACAGGCAGCACGCACAGGGAAGTACATGCGTCAGCTAACACTACAGGTTAGCTCCACTGCTTCCTAAGGGATACAAGCAGAGGTGCTTTGGATGAGACTACGGCTGAGTTCTTACTGTTATTGCAACAGCACTAGGAACCACTCAAACCAAAATGTCCAGGCAGACAGAAGCCTGGAAGATGATGGAAATCTATTATCAAAGACAAGACCGCTGCCACACTAAACCAGCATTGCAAAACCGGCAACAGTTCTACCCCAAAACGATTGGGAAAACTCCAATAAAAATAGGTTAGATAAATCCTGTCAAAAATGGCTTAGGCATAGTTGATTGTGCCTTAGGATAAGGTAAAGGGTCATGCAGCCTCTTGAGAAACCTTTCAGCACTCCTTTCAGTGATGGTCCTGTGATTACCTAAAGGAAGGAGGAGAACCACGTCCCAACCTGCCTGTCCATGCATCATCTCTTGTTCTTTCTGAAGCTCCAAAATTACTCCCCTGCACTGGGGTTAATTACAGAGCAACTCAAACCCAGCCAAAAAAGACTCACCCTCAAGATATGTGTCATCTATAACCACCTCATTCATGAACTGCCAGACTGCCATACTCCTCCTCCTCTTTCCCCCACCTCCCTTCCCACCTCCACTTGCCCTCTAAGGTTCCCAAATGCCTGTGTGCTGTATGTGGTGGCAGCTGAGTTTTTTAATATGCACTTATTAAGATCCTAATTGAATCCCACATTGCCTTGTGTGCGTCTTCCTAGCCGGAACATGAACAAGGCACCCTATAATTCAATTAGAAGGACCTGCAGCAAGCTGATCATTAGTCTGTCAGGTTGTTTAAAAAAAGACATCTAGGAATCGGGGAAGAAGTTAAATAAAGGGAGAATTGTTAACATCCGTCCCCAATTCATGCAGACACTTCCACATATATACTTGAAGCACTTGAATGACAGCTTACTACATCAATCCAACAGTCCTTTCTCTTGCTTCAGACAACTTAAATAGAACCTCAAAAGCTGGAATTACTTTTCCTCATCAGTCTTCCTCTGCTCAGATTCATGAGAAAACACCACTAATACACATGACTACTGCAAACAAGGAAATCTCATTACCTGCCAAGACCCTGTTGACAGAGGAATGGGTGGCCAAGCCAGGCTGTCCCCGTTCATGGAAAATCCCAGCATAAGGCAAGTACTCTGGCAGCAAGAAGCGTCTGCAAAACAAAGAGAGTAAAATAATGGAGAAAGCCATCCTGTGTACTACAGCCCTGAAGAGCAACTGCAATTACTTTGAGGAAATATGACTACATTACAGCAGACTACAGTAGAGGGAAAGCTGGAATCCTCTGCTTACCCAACCACCTCCCTGCTTCAAACAAAAAGTAAATTACAGATTAGATCCTCCCCTGATCAACGTGGCTGCAAAGACCAGCACTAAACAAATCCTCTACCTCCCACAATAGTTTCCTAGTCTCAAACCAGCATTGTGCTGAGAATCTCAGCTCAGATTCTCTTCTTCTTCTATTCTGCCTTCACACTGTGACCTCAACCTGGAAGTAAAAAACACTTAGACCATGCTGTCTTTCAAATGTCACAGGATGAGCAGCTCATACTAACATGCCATCCCAGGAGTCCCAGAAACTGCAAACCAAGGATAAAGATGCCCTGTGCAAGAAAAGAAATCCACCTGAAAGCACCAGAGAGAGCTGTACTGCAACTAGAACCTCCAAGATTTCCACACCTTCTACTCTCACACGTGGATGCCTTACCTTGGGACAAAGCGTCCCAGCGACGGTGCAGACATGCGGGCATTCCGGGGAGCTCGGTGCCTGGATCGGTCTCCATTGTCCCTTCAGCAAAAGAAAGAAAATTATTGTACATTAAAAATACTATGTAACAAAGTATTTTCCAACAAAACAAAACACCAACGACATCACCTAGTCAACCTGAGTATGCTACAGAGATTCAATGGTTCTTATGCTTCTAACGTTCCAAATTCATATAAGTAACTGTACCAAATCCTCTCAACAGTTTTATATAAGGGTAACCTTAAAGTCCACTTTCTTCATTGTTTGACAATGTCTCAAAAGTATCAACAAAACCACAGAGAGTCAAAGAATCAATGTCAGCACCTAAGCAAATGAAAGAGAAACCTTAGAATTTTGACCAGGAGAGCAAAAAGCAAGCTCACCCCAGTCCTGAGAAGAACTTTCTGTTAGTCAAAGAGATCTATTAAAGTTCACATTTTCATTCCCAGAAGTGCAGGCAAAAGAGCATAATTTGCAGACTATTCTTTTGTGTTCCTTCCCTGAAGGTTCAGTTTAAGTGCCATCAGATCTTAAAACTATCTCATTTTTCATAATCTTTTCCAGTTAAATCAGGAATGTTAGGTGGTATCAGACAAAATTGCACCGCCTTAACAACATCTCATTCTGTTTCACAATAAATGTCTGGGCCTTGAAGAATGAGGGGAAAGGGTCTAGCATCCATTTGTCCTACAGCAGACCCAGGAAGGTCTTCTTCCCCAGGAGGGCAGTGCAACACTGAACAGGTTTCACAGAAAGGCTGCAGAGTTGCTATCCTTGTAAATCTCAAGACAGGAGCTAGACAAACCCATGGATGGACCAGTTTGATTTTGGTAATGACAACTGTACAACAAGCAGGAGGTCAAACTGAAGGATCTTCAGAAGCCCCATTGCACAAAATTCCTGATACTGCATTCATAGGCCACAAAGGGACCTGTAATTATACAGCAATAAAACTGCAAGGAAAATAATGAGACTCCATTAGTGACTCCGGAGTTCTGAAAGAGAACTCCACAATGCTTTCTTCTCTGTTCAGAAATTTACCCTCTGTATGACCTTGCACAAGTAACAAGTCTGTTCTCCTCAGATTCCAAATCCCCATCTGTAATTGCAGCCCTGTCTCCTTCCCAAGCAGTTGTGGGGAGAATATGACTTGCAGAGCAGTTGTGGGGAGAATACGACTTGAAATCACTAAGAAACTAAATATTCCTTATGCAATGCGCTAGCAGCACATTTCTAACCCACTCCAGCAAGCTGTGCATTTTATGATTTTTTTTTACATTTTGATTTTTTAAAGTCAGTGAGCAAGAAACGTGGGCTGAGAAGAAAGTCTATTACGTGGCTGTTTCCCACACACTTGAGGAACCCAGGAACACAAAGGCAGAGGTTCTGCAAAGCTCGTTAGCATTTCAAGCTATTTCACCAAAACCAAATCTAAATCCAAGCTCAAAGCTTCCATTTCTCCTCCCACTGTAGATGCAGCATTTGCAGTTCACAGCCAAAGCCGCACCTCACCCTCAGGATTTTGTGTAACCAGCAGGGTTCCTGAGATCAGAAATGTAAAAGCTGCTGCTGTTCTTTTATCACAGGCCTCCAGCCTATTAAGATGCGGATCAATAACAGAAGGAATCCTGCAAACTTGAGTGCTGACATATCAACTTTTGTTGCTAAAGAGAAAAGGCCAAAGTGAAAAAGAAGTGTCATGTTCCAGATCTTGCCACACACAGTAAGAGCTAGCAGAAGACAAGAAATACTTGTATTTCTGCTGTAGCAGCTTTTGAAACAACACTGATATGCAACCCCGGGAGAAAAGCAATAAAACTGTTTTCAGGTTTTGCATTTGCTTTGGACATTTACTAGAATTGGAAGATACTTTTGAAATGGACAAATATCAGCAAGATACTAGTTATTTAACAAATTCTGTTATATTTATTTAACAACAGCAGGACTACACTCTAAAGAACTTTCCAGCTGAAGAGAATCTCTGCAGCAGGTTTCAAAGGGAATGAAGAATTAGCTCCAGCAAACAAAAGGAGATAAAAGGGCAAAGTCTACAGACTAAATCAAGAGACCTAGAGGAACTAATTGTTCAAGTTTTTTTAATTGCCACTAGCCACAAGTCTTAGCATCCACAAAAACATTTTCAGACACATTTTCTAACTAAGGTGACTTTCTGGTAAGTCCATCCTGTACTTCCCTATTTATTCACTGTGTACACAATCTCCTGACGATATGGAAAAAAGGCTTAAAGGGAAAAAATATAGATTAGGCTTTTTTTCAGTTTTCGCCATGACAGAGACAGTCTCTACTAATTCAAAAGACATATATTTTTAACATACCCTAAAAAAAAATTGAAACCCACATCCCAGTGGCTACCTGCCCTATAACTCAGGCTGCAGGGAGTAAGAAACAATGGCTATCCTTCAAAAATGCTAGAATTCCTATTTACTGTAATTAGAAGTGTAAGATACACTCCCCTGAGGTAAAGAAGAATATTACTAAACATTACTCTGAATTACCAATTTGTAGAGTCATTTATACCTGAACTCCATGCTCAACAACTAAAGAGTGTGGAGTGTAGTGTTGCAAAGCTAGAACAGCTGATATTATCCCGATGCCAGCTGAAGATTATTTCTGCACCCTCTAAAAAGGAAAATAAAAAACCCCCTACAGATCAGTGAAAATGGGTGGCACTTCGTGTTATTTCTGTACCACATACAGCCTGCTGACAGAGGGAGGAGAGCAGATGTTAGCACACTGCAGTGCCAGCGTGAAGCACTCCAGCAAGAAATGAGAAGTTTCCAAGGTTCCCTAAAGTACTGATGAAGATCTAATGCTCTACTTTCTATTTAGTGTCAACTACCTACAGATTCATTAGCTAATGATTCACAGTGGATAGTTTAATTAACATTACCTGCAGAAGTGGAAAGCAAATCCCTCAGAGTCTGTGTGTCTGTGTCTACATAAAAAAGCCTCTTCTGTAAAGCAACTCAATAACATCACTAAAGTAAATGAAATAAACCACAGCAAGGTGACAAGGGAAACTTAATACTCTAATTATTAACAGACTAATCTGTCTCAGCAGGAAAACTGCAAGAACCAACAAATGGTCAAAATCACTTTTAAGGTCTGGCTCAAAATTCAGGTTATTCTTCATTTGCTCAGATACCATGGTGGGACAAATCAAAACAGTGATGTGGAGAATAAGAGTTGGTAGGGGGGAGAAATAGTATTAACAATAATCTATAATGGAGCATGAAAAGAAAGCAATTCCTAAACATTCAGGAGAATTATGGACATTTAATAGGGCATAAGAAGAATGAAAGTTTATCCTAAATTGGATAAGACAGTCAAATCCCCTTGGATTTTTCTTCTATTGTCTTGTTTGCTTGTTGAGAGAAAAGTTGACCAGTGTAAACTTAATGGACCAGCAACGCCAGCTCTGAAAACAGAGAAGGAGATACAAAATGTTGCGTCCTAAAGTTTGGAGAAAAAGGCATTCTTTTTCATCTGGTAACTTGGCTACTGCATTAATAACAGTGGATACAGAAGACAGTTAAGACGAAAAGAAAGCCATGTTCTGCTTTTCTGTCTTGGCAAGAATTCACTTTAATATTTAGAGATTGTTGTATCAGGAAGTGAAATTAAACACACAGCATGGGATTTCTAATGCAATCTGTTGGTCTAACTGTTCCCATTGTAGTCAATATTAAAACTCCCACTGACTACACTGCCAATAGAATTAGGTCAACAATGACCATTTTGAAAAGCCATTTAATTATCAAAGCCAGCACCAGTAAGCCATATAAGTTCAGAAGAATCAAATTATATCAGACCAAAGGCAATTGTTTCATATTTTCAGCATTTTATCATGTTTCATGCAATCCAATTTAAAATGCTAAATCAATTTGTATTGCAGAGGTTAGACACTTACATACAATAGAAATGCTAAATAATTGTTTGAGTGGCATCTTCTACTGTCCTTAAGGTTGACAATGGAAGTTGCACCATCTTCATGTAGCAGAAAAAAGCAATGTTTGAAGTACTGAGAAAGTGTGAAGTATCTGTACTTACTTGGGTTTTTCTGTTGTTGTTGTTAATTGCAGTAGGTTACTTCAGAGGAGATAGGACAGAGGGCGGGAGTAGCCCAAAGGCCCCATCAGGAGCTCAGAGGAGGTTACCAGGCATTGCAAACTTATTTGGCTTTAGTGGTTGGTCAGGTCTAACTGCAGGTCCTCTAAAGAGGGTTCCTGGAAGATGTCATAATAAACTGGCCATAGTAAAGCAGAAACCAATCCTGAAATCTTGCAATTCACTTCACTGGATTCACTGCTAATGTGGATGAACACAGATGATATATACCTTTAGAAGAGTGTATTCTTCTAGAGTTACATAGGACTATAAGATGAAGTGTGTACTGTGTTTTACAAAGGGTATAGAAGTAAGAAAAAAGATGGTGAAGGGAACATTACTTTTGCTGGTGGTCCTAAGAACGTGTCAGTTGCTTTCCAGCACCATCCTGATGGGTAAGGTAACATACAGTGTTGGGAACACTATGATAAAAAGTTAGCTACTAGCTTCACCACTTAGAGGAGCAGCAAATACCAGGTATTAACACTTTAGTTTTTAATCCGTCTGATCCTGCAAGATCATGAGCATCTAATATAAATAAATTTAGAGAAAAATGGGAGCACTTCTAGTAAATAAGCCTCTCAAAATAGAGAGGTAAACACAAAATAAATAAAACACTGACATTCTGAATATTTTAGTGAGATACAGACATCCTAGAAGACAAAAGGAAAAGCCACTCTGCAAGTTGATTGTAATTGTGCATAGGTGCATAGTAGCTAAAATAGGATCTCCTGGATCAGTTAGACTAGTCTGTTACTCAAAAACAAAGGTTCCATACAGTATGTGCTACTTTACTCACAGTCCTCAAGTCTTGGAGAAGTTATGAACTCAAACCAGGAGAAGGGGACCGCTGTACTTATGGCTCTGAGGACAAGTGTATCTCACCTAAAACCAGGATTAAGGTAAAGACGAAACATCAAAGACAACTAACTTATCTAAGCAGAGAGTTATTTCCACTAGTAGATACAAAGAAGGAAGTCTGGAGCATAGGTCCTATCAAAAAGGGTACAAATACTGACATCCATAGACATTAAAACGACTACCATACGGTTCTTTTAAATTATATCTAAAAGAATATACATAATCTGGTAAAAATAAAAGTTACAAATTTACACACCCATCTTAGAAGGATATGACCATTATTGAAGAAGAAGTACTTAAGGCAGAACTGAAGGAGACAACAAGAAACAAGAAAAACAAGGTAAAAAAAGCATTTGTTACACGAAAAGACCTGCCTAGCACTAAATGTATTTACTGTGGAGCAAAGTCCCAAGTGAAACACTGGAAGCCAAAAACAATTGAAGAATAAAAATATTAGAGAAACGGCAAAGAGTAATGGTGGCCAGCTGGAGAGACAGGAACTAGAATAGATTTTTAACATAGTAATAGATAAAGAAGATAGGCGAGTCACCCAAGCCTTTCCATCATTCTGTGTTCTAACTGGCTAAAATGCCAATCTTTCACTAGGAGCTTTTTGAAAGGAACACCAGAGAAAATGTATATCTATTTAGCAACTAAACTTCTTTTAAAATAGCAGACTGCTGAGTTACTAATGGCTCTGCTGACCAGACAGAAACAAACCCCCAGCCTTGATTACCTCTCGGAGCAATGTTCAGGGAAAAACGTATTTACAAGATTAAAAATGGCACTTCAGAAGATCAAGCGTTTCAGAGAAGCATCACATATGAGAGGTCAGGAGAAACAGCAGCACTTGCCTGTTAAATGCCAAGGATTAACTGCCTCAGAGAAAGACTGACTTGGAACTAGAATGAAGCATTCACTCTTTTCTAGGCACATGATCCAGTTGTCTCTATTTTAATCACCTCACTGTGTGGTGGGCTCACAAATTGATGATGATGTTTTAGAATAAGATTGATACACTTCATAGCTACAGTGAATCATTAGAAAACAGAAACATCAGCAGTCAGACAAAGCTAGAGAGGCATCAACATTTTTCTCTTTTTAAAATAATATATTGCACTGTTATGCTTCCAAAGGAAACAGAATTGAAACCATAACTTCACAAGCAACGCTAATCTGTTAGACCTATGAGCTTCAAGAATGCTGACCACTACTTGCTTTGCAGGGCCAGCAACTAATCAGTAACAGCGTGCTTCTTAATCACTCTCATTAACACTGGACCTCACCTACTAGGTGACCTAGTTTGACTTCTGAGTTGCACAGACACAAAATAAAATAAAATGAAAACAATGAACAGAGTTTATATTTGGCAGAAAAACTCAGAAGTACCATCTTGACATCAAAACTGTCTCTACAGATTCAAGCAATCAACAGCATGGAGTATGATGGGAGCTTTTCTGGCAACTGTCACCTTTCTAAAGGCACTCATTCTTTCACCACCCTGCTATGAAGCCACTTGCCTCGCTGGAATGTGACTTAATAGTAAAGCAACATTATGTTGGAGAGATAGCAAAGCCCTGCAGGACTGCTGCAAGGAAACAGTCATTGCCTGCTCACTGCATCGATGCAGCATTACTAGACATTATGACCAAGATATGGGTAATATAAAAGACTGTCACAAAAGATAAAGATTAAAAGAATAGGGAAAGTGAAGCTGCAGGCTACTATGAGTAGATTACAAGACAAGCTAACACTCTAACTAATCCTTGAAAAATTAAGTTCAAAGAGTAGATTCAGTATCATTCCCATTCATCCAGCACTTGTAACTTTCTTAGCTTGAAACTGTGTTTAAGATGATAAATACAGTCAACACAAATTGCTGTGTAACTGGAAATGACATCCCAGTGCTGACTGCTTCAGAAACCTCTAGCACAGAAGAAGAAAACCCAGAAAGTGACCACCAAGTTCCACAATATTTTTATCTGCCTTGAAAGCCAGTTTTGAAAAGGCCCATCTTCATCAAAAACAATGATGCAGTGCCATATGAATCAAGAAACAGAGACAGAGGGTAAAACTACAAAAACAGGTAAAGGAGCTCCGGGAAGAAAGAAACAAAGGCAGGTACTTACTAAAAATAGCAATCCCGCTTTATGTGAACTCGAATAGCAAACTGCTAGCAAAAACATTATTTGCAGATGGTCAAGAAAGATAACAAACTGTCCCATCGAAGATTTCCAGGAAAAAAAGGCTACATTTTCTGCAGTATACTGACCTGTCATGGATCTCAAAAATCCATTTCCATCAGGATTTGAGTGACATGAAGAGCCTATTGAGATTCTCACATCTATATGTCTTTTGTTAACTTCAGATGTAAACATAAGGACGGCAAGGAGAAAAATGAAAAACCCCAGCCTAATTGCTTTTAGAAATCTTGTGGTTTGGATACAATACCACTACCTCTACAACAAAAGGCTACCATTGATCAAGTCATCTCTCTTATCCACCTTCACTATGCCCTATGAGAACACCTGGCATCCCATTCATCTAAGGTTAACATGTCACCTTAACCTACAGACCCCTACCGGAGTAAACCTCTTTCTTTACCTCTGGGATTCCTTATGCTTCTCCCTCCACAATGACAGAGCTTGTCTCAGTATTCTCAAGCTGTAAATCAAAAGCTCTATACTTACTTAAAGTGTCACGAAAAAGCTTTAACCATTGCAATCTCTCCTCTCTCCTGCCAAGAAAACCTGGCTACAATTTGAAGGAGTTTCTTTTGCAGAAATGGAAGATTGTCACAGAAAGGAAAGAAAACACTCTGAAATACATGAGTACACAGTGGACAGCTGTGAAGGAGGGCAATAAAGACCGAGACTTTACAAAAAGAGTACAAGTTCTACCCATGTTCTCTTAGTATTGGCTGTGCTAAGGGAAGTCAGAAGGTGCACTGCGAATTGATTGCACTGCTGCAGGTCAGTGCTCCATTGCACTGTGTCTCTAGCAGCGATACAGAGTCAGACTAAAAAGGACTGGATTTAAACACACGCATGGACTTCCGTCACAAGGGTAAGGAAGAAGTCATTTCAGTAACTGGAAGTCTCCAAACTTTCCCTTCACTCAAACTTTCCAAAATCTTTCTGTCTCAGCCATCAAGCAAACCACATGCTTATTCTCATCATGACACACAAACCCTCCTCGAAACTCACTTCTACCATTCCACTTGAGGAGCAATACAGAGAACAAAATCCAAAACCAAACCTACTACCAAAGCACAGACTATTGAGTAACCACATTGCCACAGCCATTGTCTGCCCTTTTCTCTCCCATTGCATAATGTTAGTTCAGACATGACTGCATCAAGACAGTTACTAATTAATATTTGCAAGTGCCAGTGACCCAGTCAAGGTTCCTAAAGAAGCTAACAACAAAATATACTTTAAATGAAGACTTTCCAAAAGAAGGGTGATTGCCTGGATATCTCACACTAATGTCTAATCAGACATGCACTTTCCTCCTTAATACATAAAAAAGTTAAACCAGAACGCCAGCTTGAAGTGGAGCACTAACTATGACACAAACCAGACTCCCAAACTGAACATTTCACCTATGAAAGAGGCCAAAAAGAATCTACCACACTGTTCTCCAAAATGAATGAAAATGACACACAAGACACTGGAAGTAAGACTTGCAGCTTTAATATAGTGGCAGTGGGCTGGCAGGCTGCAATCTTAGAACCTTTCAAGATGAGAGGCTGCTGGAAGAACCTAGATTTGGCAGTTCTTGCCAAGACAGTGTCAATAAAGCAACCAAAAATGGCAGGAGGCAAGTATGACAGATAGCCATATATCTCACGCACTTACAAGGAGACCCTTGCAAGATGCCCATCTGAGACACCACAACTCTTGGTCTAAATCATGCCTTACACAAAAGGATTTTAAGGTGACAAATAAAGCCAAATAACATCACCCTGAATCTTGTAAGCTTTCCCAAAGTGATTAATCATCTCTGCAAAGCAAGAGCCTGCTTCCACAAAACCAGAAGGTCCATTAGAGTCTCAGTAAAACAGTGCCTACAGTTCTCATATTTTCTGTCTGGATGCTCAGTGGTGTCTCGAAAGAAATTAAAGAGATGAAGCACCAAAACAACTTCAGGCCTGTGAGGTAAAGCCCATCTTGTTAGAGAAACACAATAAAGACCTTCCTAGCCTGTGACAATGGCACAACTGAGTGGATCCACTCCAGCACAAATCCTTCTTCTAGGAAGGAAAAAGGACAAAATACAACAGGGAAAAGCTGGAGACATGAAAAGAGTGTAATCTCCAAGCTCCTTCATATCTATATTCTGTCAGGCAGCCCACTCTCAAAAGCAGACAGAGGAGTCAGCCATAGTCACACCTTTAGCCTTGGCTTGAAAGCCTTTTTTGAACTGTAGTGAAGGGCTTGACTCAGGTTTTCAGAGCTGGTGCACTGTCCTATATACCTGCTTTTCAGTCTGATAGATGAAACAAACCTGTATTTCTGTATTTGTTCCCATAGTTACTGCAGACAAAAAGGGACATAGATGGCCAAAATTCACCTACAGAAACACTTTCACATTCTGATTATGGTGACAAATTCAGAATTACAAATGAAAAAAATTAGATCGCACTATCCAAGGAGTCCTAGAAGCATCACCCAGTCTCCAACATCAGAGAGCTGTTCTAGACTAAAGGAAGTCTACAGAAGAGACCAAATCAAAATTCTTGAAAAAGTAAAAAATAAATAGTTTAGCTGTAAAAATCTAAATTTATTATGTGATGCAAACATAAGACACTCAAATAAGAACTTGCAATTAGAAAGTTCAAGATGTATAATTTGTCTATAAAGGACCTATTTTTACCAGTTATGCTGGAAGACTAAAGTGATGTCATTCTCCAGTCAGAGATTTTTATTCCACAACTCAGGAAGCCTTTTCTTTTTAGATTAGGCTTCTGCTAAAGCTAATCTTAAAACCCACTCATATCAATCTATCTGTTAATAACCTAATATTACAATCTGTATATATATTACAAACTCTATTAAATGCTTTCATGCAGACATGACTAAGTTTACAGTTGACAGTTGCATTCAATAAGCAGTAAGATGACAACAGTGACAGGTTAAACACAGAGAGTACATGTAGAGAGGGAACATCTTATTAGACCAAAAAACACAGGTATAGTGTGTGTCCCTCCTCCTCTCCTATCCATAGAAGCTGGTGTAAAAGAAGGATATTACTAACACCTATAAAAAACACTACTTCACATTCTTATACCAACACTACTTCTACTATCATCACAAACGAAATGTATTTATGAACGAATTCAACCTTGACTGAGACACAGGAGAGGCTTTAACTTACATTTAGAGGCCATAAGTACACAAACAGTGCATAGGCCAAGTTTTTCATGCCCCTTACTAGGCCATTAGGTAAACAAAACTGAAAAAAGACAAAATGAATTTTTGAGGAGAAAAAAACCCTCTGAATCCCACAAAATATCAAAGTGAAGGAAGGCTTGTCTCCCAGGCATCCTGCACAAGCATAGGGTTCACTCCTTGCCCAGAGCTCTGTGTATAGTAAAACCAACTGGTGTTTAATGTCCCTTACATCTTTCTCCTAATCTCCGGGAAAAGAAAAGAGATTATTTACCAATTACATTAACCAGATGTGATAGATAAAGTACCAAGGCAATTTTCTGGCTTTTATGGAAAAAAAAATTCACTGTATTTCAGGAGAAAAGCATGAGCTGCAGACAGCTAGACACAATAGCAATGTCCTTCCCTATTTCAGATCTGGAGACACAGGGAAGTCAGAGCATCTAAACCACAGCAAGAAAAATCACCCATGAAGAAATACATCACTGCACAGGTGAACAAGCAAGGAAGGAGGGATTCAAGAGCCAAAAGGAGAAGCAAGAACTCTGTGTAATTGTGAAGTCTCAGCAGAAGAAATCAAGTGAGTCACGAGAAGTTCCAGCTCTAAGGACCCCCGCACAGCAGCCCTCTCTAATCAGCCAAGAGAAATAATGAAGCAGAGAAGTAAAAAGACAGCAGGTCTTGAATGCACAGACCAGAATTCAAGATGAAATATTCAACCAACAAATTCAGGCACTGCACATTAAGGAATAAACACTTCTTTTGCTCAGTATGAAATGAAAGACAACCTTAGTACGGCTGATTGAATTGCTTCCCTGACTGGGTGCTCTTACTGTGTGAACATTATCTGCAGGGGAACACAGTTCTCTGCAGGCATTCGCCTGGCTCTGTGAATGAAGAACATATCATCTTTTACTTTCACAGCAGAACAAGCTGCCTCAGACAAATAAAATGAAATCATGGAAATAGTAAGGTCTATGCTTGCAACACACCCACTTCACAAAAATGGGCCCAGCAGCCACTATATTTCTGCTCTCCCAGACCACAAAGATGCTTGAGAAAAGCTATTAGGCAGTGACTCTTCTGCACTATCTCCCCTCATTTACATTTTACACAAACAAAACCACAATGAGAGGGAAAGACATTCTCTCACCCTGTACTTCAGAATATTTAATTGCTGGAGCATGAAATGACAGCTTCACAGAACAACTTTCTACAGAAAAACAGTCTACCACCACTTAAAAAGTTAGAAAGGGATTAGTATCTCGCTTTTGGGAATAGCTAGTGTTACTAGTGTCCTTCATCAAGGGACTTCACCCTGACACAAAGGACATGGAGTTTTAACAACATGCCATCTCAAGTATGTGCCACAGCAGCAAGTGAATGTGCAAATTAAAATAGTAGGGAAGTTGACAGCATCCTTTGCTGGCAGCTGCAAAGTAACAACCCAGATTTTTTGAGGAGTTCACAGCTCCCATCAAACACACCTCCCTACTACACCACAACCATAGACTACTTTCTACAACCATGTTTAGAATTATCCTATGTTTTAATTGCAATAGACACAAATGGGGGAAAATTCAGTGAAATAAGACTACTCAGGGAAAATCCTGCATTTAAAAGGAAATTACTGAAGACAGGCCAGAAAGATTATAAGAAATGTTATATCCTCTTTGCTGCTAAAATGGATTTTAATCTAAATTCCTGAGCTCTTGGTCTATAACATGCCATCTAAAGAATACCTTACTATACTCTTCCATTTATTGGAAAAGGTTTGCAATAAATTTTTTGCTGGGATTACTGTGGGTATCACTGGAAGTCCAAAAGCAGATGCTGGAGAACAGACTTTAAAAGTCTGTCAGCAGAACCACTCAGAAAGAAATACAGTGGCTAATAGGAATATTCTTCCAAGGTTTGGATGCAGAGTCATTCCTCACTTTGGCACAAGAGGCCTTTTTATTTCGTTACAGGAAACTAAGCCTTAACACAGATTCACAATCACCAAATTTTAAAAAAACCCCAAACGAAACCAAGAAACCCCCAATCCCAGGCATGTCAGCTAATTTGACAAAACTACAGAGATAGAGCAAGTAAAGACAACAGGACATGTCTGGCTGCCTCCTATAGCCTTAGATCAAAGAACTAAGTCTTGCAAAGCTTCTTAGTGATTCCTGTTTTGCCTCAAGATTTGACAACTCTAGTAAACTCTTGGTTCCCCAACTGTTCCATGGGAGAAAAAGATTCTCATTTTCTTTATTCAACCAGTCTTCTAAATGTGGTTGAGATAGCCTGAAGTGTTGAAGGTAGCCTACAACATCCATAATTTTCACAACAGAAATCACAAGACCTATTTCTAGCAATCACTACTCTAATTATTGATCTCATTACTTAACCTGTTCCTACAAGAAGCCTAAGGTGTCTTTGATAAACAATAGGGAAGCAGAAAGCAGTCCTGTGCTGACAACGGACTCAAGCAAGAGGGCTAGGCAGCACACACACTTACTCAAAATCTTCAAATTCCAGATCATTTCCCTCCACAGATGGGCTTGAGTTCTCTGAAGTGGAAGCAGAGGAGGAGGAAGAGCGGAGACGGTTTTGCTGATATCGCATAGAGCGTTGTCGAATACTGTCCCTCCGGGAAAGATACTGGATCATCCTCTGAGCATAATATGCAGCAGGAGACAACCTGAGCAAGAAAAAGATACACAAATACTCATTACATAAGTATAGAATGACAGCCAGTCCTATTTTTCCTTTTGAACTTCAAGTGCCAGGCCAGTAACAGCCTATCACAAAATTGACTTGTTTGCATTTTATCCCTGAGTAAGACAGAGTAAACAAAGGAAGCAAGGAGAAATAATTTTCCCTTTATACGCTATACTCCCACGTGATCCCCTTTGCAAAGAGAAGCACCACACAAGTACCTACAGACAAAAAGCTCATCCACAGCACAGAGAAATTTGCTTCTCGGGACTCTCCGGAGCCCACTGATTCATTCATTACCAGTTCGCTCAAGTAAGCCCAGCAAGCATCACTTCTAAGAACCAAGCCCAGTCCCAATGTGAACTCTGCCTGCAATGTCAAACGGCAGCACCGCTCAAATAAACATTGAAGGAAAGGTGCTGCTGTTTTGATGGTACTTTTGGAGTACCATGGAATATCAAGCAGGAGAAAAAACAGTTTCACAGCTTTAATTACTTCATAATCTAAATGGTAGGGATTTTATACAGTGACAATTTCATCACATCCACTAGATACAGGTTAAGTGGAGCTTGAAAAGCCTTGCATCCCACCTGAAAGGAAATTGTTCCTCTGTAATTAACTCTTAATTCTCATGCATAACCTAGCATTTGTTTGCATCAGCTATCACACACCAGTATCACTCTCTTGAGACAAGTAAACACATACTCTCTTTTCCTACTCTGTGCATATCCACAGCTCCTCACAACATGCTTTCTGTGACACAATTACTCAGTGTTAAAATCCAGACACCTCAGATGCTTCACTTATAATTTCATTAGCTTTATTTGGCTAGACTTGAATTCTAATTTGGGGAGAGGACAAGTTTAGGAGACAGACTACACGTTCAGGGGTGTAAAAACTTAAGCCAATAAGCATCAAAAGGCTAAGAGGAATGACACACTCAGCTTGATTCCTCCTGAATGTTTTATGCACTGTTTAATGAGTTAAACCTGTTCATGCTTAAAGAAGAAGGCTTTGCTGGACTAACACATAACTTCTCTCTACTCCCCATAGGACTTAATAGACCAAGTACAAAAAAGCAAAGCATTACAGAAGCACATTCATAAATGAGGAACTGTTCTCTTCTCTGGGCTTTACCATAAGCCAAACCCTTTGTGCATGCCTGAAAATAAATCTACAGCATAATGTGTACAGAGAGAAAAAAGAAGAACGTGGAAACAAGGCAAACACTGGAAAACACCAAAAGTGGTTTCAGTAGTCTAGCAGTGTAACCACTGAAACTTTTCTTTTTCCCAGTATCACACCAAGGGAGAATATTACAGAAGAATATGAAATATGAGTTTAGCAGTCTTCTAAAATTACGCAGGACACCAGAAGAAAAAACATGGTGATGCTTGTTAGAAGGAAGAGTAGGCAGTAAAGAGTGGCCATAACCGATGACAAGATGCCAGATTGAGCTTCCTCACAGCACATGGTTTGTACGCTGGATGGACTGTGAAAAAGATCTCAAAAGACAACACAAGAAGCTTAAGCCCGATATACAGAGAGAAAGGTGTAAGGGATAAAATACTTTCTAGCTGCTTAGATTTTTTTCTAGAGATATATCCAACAAACACCCTGTGATGCTTTATATATGCAGCCTGGGAGCATATATAACTCTTATTGAATATTTCTATTTTAAAAACATTACTATAGGTGTTTTTTGATGACAGCTTTATTGAATCTTCTGCAGATTATTTTCTGAGCTCAGTACATATGGAAACTGCGGAGAATGACAGAACAGCCAAGCTGACCTTAGAGAAGTTCAGCAAGGCCACTGAGAAATACTGCAGTCTACATCAGAATATTCATTCGAAGTCTGAGGGAACTTCAAAAAATATTCTCCCCGCCTCACTGCTGACCTGGGTTATTCAAATATAGCACCATTACAGACAGTAAATGCAGGAACAAAACTAACACATACACACGCTCTCAAAAATAAATTTTTCAGATCATGTAGTTTATGTAGCCTTTAAAAAAATACTCCACTGGAGAGAGCTTGGTCTTAAGGAGGTATATATTTTTAGTATATATTTAAAACACATAAACACACAGAGACATGTATAGATGTTTATTTATAGATATAGATGTGTTTATTTCACCTTTGTTTCACTTTTCCACCTTGTTACTTAACTTCTCAAAGACCTAAGTTTACATTTGGAACTTATGATGCTACAAAAAACCCTTCAAAATGCAGTAACACTCCTTTTAATCACTTTTCAAATCTCTAACAAGTTAAAGGGACAGTTAAAAATACCCTACTAGCCCAGTATAGCAGTAAGGTTTGTGGAGGAAGACTCTAATCCTATCCCACTCAAACTTCCAGCTGGTACTGATTACACCTCTATGAATCTCATCCTCTGAAAAGGACAGTGATATTTACTGGAACAAATTAACCCTCTTAGAAGAGTGTCAAAACTGGACTTTTCTTCAAAAGCTCCTTATAAACTCAAGCTACTATAGCTTCTACCACAACCTAAAAACCACTTGAACTGTCACATGAAGAGCACTGTATCAGTTCTAAAATGGTCTCAAGTAGAAAAATATTTTTGACAATGCTCCTTATGCTAGGAAATGTCTAAGGCATTGAAACCTTTTCATACATTTTACTGAGCTTCATCATAGCAGACATCTGACAGAAGGGAAATAAAAGAATTCAGATACCTAGGCAGGCCCTCCTTTTTTTTTTTTTAAAGGCAGCTCCCAGAGAGTTGGAATCAGTTCTTAAAATCTCTGCTCTATCAATCTGCCTGCTTTGGACAAGGCATTCCAGAAATAAGGAATGGTGCATTTCCAGCAATATAGCAGCTTTTGGCACTCATAAATTAACCTGACTGTAACAAGAGCTTTAAATTAACATTTGTGGAATACCATTTTTCATCTTTCCAGGTAAATCAATCCCTTTATCTGTCATTTAACCAACCGCCATTTAGAAGCTTTTACATTTGTCAGCAGTTCTTATACGCAGTTGCCGAGACCTTCAGCAGTCACCTACGTCGGTTTCAAAAGGATCTTATGTAAAGGCAGCACACTCCACCTTACTTCACTACAGTTTTGTTTACATCATTCCTAAGCCTTTGAATTATCTTTACAAAGCAACTTTCTTTGCAATACACAGAAAAAAAGCCAAATACAAGATTTCACCTCTACAAGGCTTTATCTACAGAGACAGTTAGCAAGGAGTTATTTACCAACACAATTATACCATCTGGCCAGTTTGCAACACAGCCTTTTATTTCAGAACTTGTACTTAAGAGTATCATCTGTACAAAAATGCAGATTTTGTTGTTAATGATAAAGAAAATAACAAGATAAACCCCCCCCCCAAACTCACAAAACAACAAACCTCCTTCAGCAACTCAAGATTTAATTTTCAGTGGTATTCCTGTACTCTTCTTTATGATAAATCCTAGTAGCCTTCAATTCACACAGCTATGCAAGAGGTTCCCCAAAAGGCTAAATCAGATATATTTTACACTTACTGAATTTCCTCATTCATAGCTTTGCAAAACCCATCTAAAGAAAGCTTATTTGTCAAGATTTATTCTTTGAAAGTTGCCAAAGCTGCTTGCTGTTCACGATTCTATCATTTCTTCTGACAGAGTCTTTGGGTCGCAGTATCCCATCTGTTGCTTTCTTAATACACTAAATAGAAACTGCAAAGATCATTTCTTTCCATTTTTGATAACTGCCACATTTGCTTTTTCTAGTCCTCTGAAACACTCCCACCTCTTTTGAAGATTAAGCAGCACTACAGGTGTTTCTATGTCTAATGTCAATGATTCATGACTCTTCAAAAATAATTGTCAGTATTTTGTTCTTAGTTAAGTATACATAACCTTCTGGCTATGCTCTCTCTTGTATGGATACATTTATGGAGACAATTCATGCTTCCAAGCACGTTGTATGCTCACACCAGCTCCTAACTGCCTTCACTGCATTCCTTCTTTCTCCTGAATAGACTATTTGTTTTTTAATTCATTTTTCTTCAAAAGAGATTTTTTATATATTGCTGTATCTCATTTACTGTTGGACCTGTTTGCCACCTAGTGTTCTCCATCCCAAACGATTTCAGGAATTCTTATGTGTTTACTTCAACAGTAATTCCTTCCTGTTTTCCTCATTTCCCCCAGACTTAATAGCATCTGCTCACTTGTTCTGCTCTCTGTCCCCATGGCAAGTCATTAAGGAGGAGATAAGCCCAATATTAGAACCATTGCCAGAGGATTCAGTGTGTTATACCAAAGTTATGCTTTTGCATATGAAACTTAAAACTTAAATACCTTTAGACTGCATTTAGATCTTACCTGGCTGGATCTGGGTAGATCGGATGTTCCCGGGATCCTGCTCCATCATAGCGAGATAATGAAATGAGGGAAGACTCCAGCAACCTCCTAGAAAGGAAAAACAAATTACAACATCAAAGACCATTCAGGAACATCCCTCCTATATATGACCTACTTTCTGAAACCTCTTAAGACTATTTCTATCATTAGTGAAGAGAATTCTGCAATATACTGAGCCACTCACTGATGGCATAAGCGTTTTCACCACACAGCTATTCCAAGTTTTATATTCTCACTGCACAGGAGAAAGAACACCTCAAGTAAGGAAGAAGAGTGGTCCCATATCCACTTCCAAGTTCCAAGAGAAAGATGTAGATGTCACTTCTCTGGAGAAAACCCATCCCAATTTGTCAGGTCCATAAACACTACTGCTGCATTGGCTATCTGTCAAATTCTTACCTACTCAAAGGTGGCTACACATGGAATGGGCCAGGGAGCAGGGGACAAAGAACACACATTAGCATGTGGACTTCAAGGGCACCACTGGTGTCTATTCACAGTAAGATCTTGAATCTTAGTCTCAAGGCTCTGAAAAGAGAGGTTTTCAGCTACAAAAAAAAAAATGTTCTTTTCCTCTGTATTTTAATCAGCCACAGGGAGAGATACCAAATATTCAGTCAAGAAGTAAATGTATGCAAATGCAGCCAGACAGCCTGAATATACGAGAAGTGAGACTGAGTCATGAAGGCAGCAGAATCGAAAGTATATAGCAGGAACATGTCCTCCACCCTGGCTTCTACATGCACCTCTGTCTAGCCTCTGTTATAAACCAGAGGACAGCACTGTTTCAAGACTGACTCATGGCCTGCTGCAGCCACTAGATAAACACAAGAGAGATGATCCGGGGCAGGTACAGAAAGTGGAAAAACCAACTCTCAAAGTTTATAAGATTGCTGAGTTCCTTTTCAAATCTTTCTACCTTGGAACTCCAGCTAAATTTTGTTTTCCAGTCTGTAACTTAATGAAAACGGTGGTGGTTTGAAAGTCAAAGAGGTCCAACACCACATCTGTTCTATTCAGTCTCACACACAGCTGTTGAGAAAGATCTGAATCCTTCAGTCTTAGCCCCACACTCATAATAATCAGTTAGCCTTTGCAATGCAGGACAGCAACCATCAACACAGGAAGCAGGAAGAAGAACCAGATAAAATCCACACCCAACTTCCCACTGCTAGCCACATAAAGACAGTAGAATTGCAAATGAGACGTCTTTTTTCCTAGCAGCAGCCCACCCATCAGGATCTCAAGAAAAATGTTTACTGCCTTCCAGCAATTAAAAAAAAAAATTACTTCCTTTTGACATTATAGATCTAGAATACAGAAAACAGCAAGAGATTCCTTCAGTTTCCCAGTTGGAAAGGTGTGTGTCAGCTTGAGCAAGTCAGTACTTGCTGCAAAGCACTGGGACTACACACAAGGCAAGAAATACTGTCCTGTCTAGCACAAAGTTGTTTGGCAACCATTTGTCTTATTCAAGAATAGTTATTAAATCTCTTAAACTTTGAGATTAACTAATTCCCCTGGTTCCTAGGTTACTGAGTCAAAAGCTCTAACCTTCAATATTACTAGATATTATGAATCCCTTTCCTACCCAAAAAGTCATTATACTTCAATCTTGTTTTACCAAACCCTTCCTTCTGCTCCAGCTATATATCAATATGCGCAAAAAGCAGCCAATCCAGAACAAACAGTGCTACAGCTTTATGAGGTATAGCTGAAGTCCTATACCTGTGAGGTATACAGGTATACCTATTACTTGCATCACATATAAACTGCTTTAATTCCCTCTAGAGGAAAGGTAGACAGATTAAAACTAGCAGAAAGTATATTCTACCTGCTCAGGCAGCTGGCCCTTTCTAAACCACTGGCTCAGAGTACAGAGACTAGGTTACTGCCACTGCAATACCAACATGCTTTTTAGAAATCTGCTTTTCAAAGCTGCTTGTGCAGAGTGCTCCAAAAACAGCATTTTGCAAACAACCTGGATATGCCAAGGCTGCCATCCTACTGGAACATCCTGCCTGATCACTGGACTTAGTCAAGGAGAAAGAGCTTCCAGAGCATGCAGGTTCTGGCAGGGTCACAACCCTAGAAACAGCAGCTGCCTCCTGATGTAAGCAATGCCTATGGTGTTCCGATAATGCACACACAAATGATCATCAAACTCATCCCTATTAAAAGTCCTGGTGCCTACACACTACACATCCCACCCTCTTTCTCAGCCTTTCAACATCTGTCCATTAAGTGACACAGTAAAATCAAAGCCACAAGGGAAGATGACTAGTACATGCTGCACGGCCTAGCAAACCCTGTTAGAAAGAAGTCTCCTGGTATTCTCCATCCATATTTGTCTTCTCACCTTTGGAAAAACTGGCAACTGCCTAAGATGATCATTGACTTTGAGGGAGGGATCACTTTCAGAAAGCATCCAGCACCTATACTGAAAGAAATCAAAATCTATACTAAGCAGAGGACACCACAAGGGTGCAGGACCAGAGCACACATCATTGTAACATGGTGTGAGTCTGCCAGGAGACCCTCTGCTTGGCTTGGGAACAGCACTTTTGGGAATCTTTCGTTCTCAACATTACACTGCAACAGATCCTTGGAATAAATACTTGAAGAGTCTTGCTACAGCAGGTACTTGGCACCTCAGATGAGAACTGGTATGGGTTACTTTAGCAACCAACAGTTGCCTGAGCCACAGGATGGCCAAGTGTCCAGGTAAAGAGACTTCCTCTGGATTTCAACAGCCCTGTGACACCACCTGAACAGCCTGCAACTCCACCCCATGCAGCAACAGAAGCTGCTGCAGCAGGAGCATCTCCTTCACCAGAAGGGCTCCCTTGGAAGACCAGTAGTTACAGGGTTGTAAGGAACAGGATGGCAAATACTCTGTTAAATACATTCTCCAGAACCCTCTCTGAGCTTGCACTGTCCAAGTTGAATGGTCTCAGTTAAGACAGCCTTTCCAGCAGAGCCTTCCAAGCCTGCCAAGACCAAATCCAGCTCCTGCACTACCTCACAATGAGGCACACAAGCCACATACTAGGGCCACACTCAGATCATGTGGACCAAGATAATTAATTCAGTTAACAGTAACTGCTAAAAGCTAGAGCTGATTTTAAGTCTGATTAGATCTTAATTATCCTACAACTGTGCCCTCTCAGATCACAGAGCAATGAACAGAGGGATACAAATACACATAACAGGCAAAAAATCCAAAATGAGGCAACAAGCAACCTCGTGAGATCCAGACAGACCATCTCTGTGCTTAATGCTCCAGAGAATAACAATATCTGTACTGAGGCAGAGTACTAAGTACAAATAAAATCCATTTTTAACTAACTCATTCTAGACTTAGCCCTTGAGACCCAAAGTTACAAATCCAAATGCACTTAGTACTGACAAATGGGTTCAATAATAGATACACTGCTATAATCGTCAAAGTGTCTCATCTGTGTCACTGGTAGCGTAACCTATTGTCCCTCAGAAATGTGTAGATAAATACTGTTAAAATACGTCTTGCTGCACTCTACCAAGTATTAGGTGTCATACCCATAGCTTCTGGCATAAGAAATCCCAACAGAGACACAGACTATTTGTTTTCAGTAAACCTGTAGTGTAAGTTAGTCCAATATCCTACCACAGCAAATGTAAGGTTGGGAGCAATTTTGCTAAGGAGGACAAACATAATCCATGGATGAATAGAAGCAGCTCTGTTCCAGTAAACTGCTAGCCACTAAACATTTAAGTTTCCAATAGAGAAGCATGAAAAGAGAGAATAGAAATGCATATTGCTTGCATCTCCTTTTGAAACATTTCAGTAGATCACGCTCGACTCCCGAATCCTTTCTGCAGCTCACAGCAACCTCCTCCTCTCCCACAACCCCCATTTTTGCTATCCAGATATATAACAGGCTAACACTAGGCTCTATGGAAGCAATTGCTCCACTATCTCCGTCTAGACAATATGAAATTGTCACAAATGACATCTAAAGTACAATTAGTAGAGAAATTGCAATTTCTACTCTCTTCCCCCGCTCACCAGGAAAAAAAAAATCACATATCATCCTCCAGGTTGTCAGTCACTCCTGCAAATGATGAAGATTAACTCTGCTCACTCTGAGAGATGCTTCTGTCCCAGCTTGCTAAACTAGGAGGAGGGGGATTGTAGTTTTTGTTGGGTTTATTTTTTTATTAAAACTACTACAAGATATAAATTGCCTCTGTTCAGCAGCACCGAGATCTCAACTCTGATTGAGATCAGGCTCCTTTTCTGTCAGACATCAACAGCTCTGGAACTGCTGCTCTACACTTGCTCTGTTAACTCAGGCCTGCAGCAATCGCTAGCAAGGGGGTAAAGGAAGCAGACTCCAAGTTACAGGACACTTCTAGACAGGGGAGAAAGAGTGCATGCATACAAGACACTACAAGCAGAAAAGGGAGATTTTTCAGGAATGAAGCTGAATGCCAGAAGCTGCAGTTCAAGGGGAAAAAGGTCATGAAGCGATCTCCTCACAGCACATCAGCTATTGGGCTATAGCCCCATTCTCCCTGCAGGGGTGAGGATCACCACCAAAGCCTTTTGGGACATAGAGATTCGTCTCAGCAGGCTTTGAGAAGATAGTTAACTGCAGCAAATTTAACTTCTCACAGTTTCTAAGGATATGCAATCCCTAAACCACATCTTAGATTTGTTGTCACAGCATGTGCTTTACTGAGCAATGCTACTCCAAGCCACACTGAGGGAAGGGTTTTCCTCCCCATCCAAAAGGGAGGCGTTAACAAACAGCACTGAGGCTTAGTTTCTTAGAATCAAAAGGGTGTTCAGTCAGCTGCCATCCTCCTAAGCTGCTCTTCAACAACAACCAGGGAAAACCAGTAAAATGAAGCACTCTAAGGACAGCAATCGCACCTACTCCTCCCCTACTCCCAGCCTTCAGCTATGAGGAGAGCTTAAAACAGAGCAATTCCTAGTTATCCTTTGAAGCAAAAGTATATTCATGACTCTTGGAAGCCTCTGGCTTTCCTTCCCTGGTTTTGTGTCTTCCCTGAAAAGACTTTTATATTGCATACTGCCCATTCAGAGGTGAGAATTATCACACTACATATTACATCCCTTTTTCAGCCCTCCAATTTACAGCCAGCACTCAGTTCCCCGGAGCACTCATCCTTGTGAATGTGCTCCTGCAGTTTCTCATAAGAAGGTAAAGAATAGCAACAGTTTAAAACTAGATTCCCTTCAATCATCTTCCTCTTACAGCCAGGCAATGTATAACCTAAAGATAACAAGAAAGCTGAAGCATGAAAACAGCTGAATGTTCTTCAGCTGTCCAGTAACACCAATACCCTCCTTCAAACCTTGAACTCAATTATTAACTGTTAACAAACCAAATTCATTCTTGAAGATCAATTATAACCTTGACAGAGCACTAGAAAACTATTTTAGATAAAAATCTCATTGGCTTGGGTATTTTTCCCTTCCCTTTTCTCAGAAGAATAGGAAAAAAATTATTTCAGACATCTGTATTGTGTTGCCTACTTTCAAAAAGCAAATTGAAATCACGTAAGCAGACACCATCAAGCATTTTGTTCCATAGCTACATTTTCCATAAAAGTTTTGTAGTCCTTGTCAAACAGAAAAACACTATTGCTCTTCACCAGTTTCATATTCAAGCTTAAAATAAAAAAGCAATCAGTATGCAGTTCTAAAGATTGCCTGAAAAAATGATTTCTAAAATTAAGTTCTTAACATAATCTGCTCTGATACCTCTAAGCTAACATTTCTAGACTGTTTCAGCTTTCATATGGTTATGGTTAGATATATTTAGCCTGGCATCAAGACTGGATTAGGACAGGTCAGAAACAGAGATTAGGAGAGAAAAAATAGTCAAACAAAAGGATCAAGCTTTTCTTAAGATAGTTGTAACCATCTACAAGAGATAAATAACCTGAAAATATCACTACTCATTCAAACCTCAACAGTCACTTTCACAGTTCTGAGTTAGCTCTTCCATTCCATTCTTTGTTCACATCTGTGCCAAATAACTCATCCTCAGTGAGGAACAAGAGTTGGTGGCTTTCTCATGAGTATCCAAATCCTGCCAGGCATCCTTTCCATCACCTTTTTATAGTTATTCCACACAATGAGCAACCTTTACAAGAAAATTTCCTTTCTTTAGGGAAAGCAAAGATGCAGTATGTGATCAGAGACAAGATCCAAACACAGCTTTTGTAGAACACTTTGGCCTGTTTGTGGAAAAGAACTTGTATTAACTCCGAAGGTGCAGCTAGGGACAGAGAAGACATCCTTCCCAGTTGGAAGTGCAGAGTTGTCAGAGGAGCAGATCTGATATAAGGCAGAAGTTATCACAAAAAGTGGATTTTCCCCTTCACTGATTCCGGGCAAGAATTGTAGAAAACAAACTGTAAGGATTTCTTAGTCAGAAAAGAGACACCACATAAGGTCTTCAGCCAAGATGGGAAGGAGTGCAGAGAAAAAGAGCACAATTACGTGAAACAAAGAAGTGTAGGTAAGAGTTTGAATAGCAGAAATGAGCACTGGGAATTGAGTTCTCCTAATTACAAGGTGGGGAGCAGAGTTTCAAGGAAAACATCGTTAACCCTTTAAACTTACTTCAATTTAACTAGAAAGTAATACCATATTATGAATTGTGCTATTACTGCACCTCTGCTCTTGGACTAGGAACTCCAATTTCCAATTACCACCTGATGCCGCAGGAGCTACACAGCAGCTCTGGAGCTCATCACAGGGAAGCTGGGTGGCTTTACAAAAGTGACAGATTCTTTTAAGAAGACCCAAGGCTGCACTGTTAATCTATTAGTTCACCTGCTGAAAAAGGCCATGTATCAGAACAAAAAATGAATGAGCATTATGGAGAGGTCCTCATCATACAGCATCTGGGGAATGATTATTTCATTATTTCAACAAGCAAGAGGGAACACACATCCATACAGATATTAAAAGGGTCAAGACCAGCTAAAGCAAGCAGCATTGATTAGTTTTAGCAATAACTCCAACATGAAAAGAACAATGAAAGATCTTGTACTTCCATTTTGCAGAGGCAAAGCTTGAGGGACAGGAGGGGAGAAGAAATTAAAATCAGTTCAAGCTACTGGATGTGCTATTTTGCTCTACAGTGGCAGTTTCACACCAGTGCTCAGGATGGGGCAGCCACCTGTGCCAAGCTGAAGACAGACGTCGCATTTCTCCACCTAGTCCCTTAACAACATGCCATTATACCAGAAATTCAGCTAGAGGGTATGGGTTTCTAGCATGGCCAGAACATAGCTATCACACTGAACTCCCTCAGCCTGCAGACAGCTTTACTCTTCTGAGGGCTCTTCTGCCTACCTTCATCTGTGTGTCTGCTTCAAATTCTCCTTGTTCTGGGAGTTCCCAACACCAGAGACTCTGTGGCCAGCAGAAATCTCTGCTTACCCACACACACAGATCTGCGTCAGCTTCTGGGATAATTACATACGACTCATGTTTCTCCATAGGGAATTGAAGAGGAGGTGTCTTTCTCGAGGGGGCAGAAGCCATACTGCTATCTCCATAGGTTTCTAAGGCTATGATAACAAAGGTCTCATCACAAATCCAGCAATTCCTTTAAAATGCTCTTGTTCACGCTGGAGTAATGAAGAAAGTCAGGTCAACAGATGACTGGCAGGGTAGTTCAGTCACTTAGTCCAGCCTTCCCACTTCAGGAAGACAGGGGAATGATTTGATACTAATGCATTTCAAGCAGAAAAATGAGTCAGTTTCCTGGCAGATAATGAACCCTGTTTATTTACAGCCTTCAGTTTCAGCAGGTGCTCTCTCAAGAAGAGCAAGGGAGGAGGTCACTTACATCATCACACAAACAGCCATTTGGTGCAATCAGTTAAATATGTATGTGGAAAATGTTTAAAATGCATGTTAGCTATTCAACAGACCAGAACAGCTCAACTGGAGAAATCTAGAGTCATCACTATTTTGGTTACAGTTGTATTATTGAGTCAGATCACAGGTCTCTCTCTCTCTCCTCTTGCTCCGGGCCCACAGATTAGATGAATGCTGCCCTACTGCAAGTTCTCCAGCCCAGATTCTGTGAAAAGGAGCAAATAATTGGACAAGGGCACTTTGTGCCCAGACACACCATGCTGTGAGAATGTCTGAAGAGCATGAAGAATGAGTGCACACATGCAGAATACGTAAAGCGAATGCATATCTAAAAATTAAGGGCTTGTATTACAATAAAATGGCACACTACACTGCCAACATCTCCAGCTCTTCCCCGCAGTGCAGAAAGCTACAGACAGCTTTTAGATGAACAAGCAGGCCCAAAACAGAAGGTCTGAGGGCCTGCCCAAAACTTGTTTCTTGGCAAAAACCAAAACCAAACTGAAACTTAAGACACTGTTTTAATGTGACTTACCTGACGCCAGACTACAAGCTCTAGAAATCACAGCTAGATAGTTTAAGCACACCACAGACCTCCATTAATCATAAGCTGAGCATCAGCCCCTAGACAGAATACTACCATTACATGAACTCAAGGCACATAGATAAAAAAAAAAAGAAACAGGAGCAATTCTACCTGGTCAAGTGAGCTTGTCTGGACATGCTGCCCACCCTGCAGCAGCTGGATCAGGTGGCTGCAGGGAAACTATGTGCAGACAGAAGGGGAGACAGACAGCCTAACAAAGGATAGCTTTCAAGAGATGGAAGCTATTCACACTTCTTCCCTCATTGTAGGAAAGTTGAGAACTGAATATATTTTATAGTATCCTCAAACAGCTATCTGTTTGAAGTCAGCTGCCTTTAAACTTCTAAGCAATTTGTGTTTATTCAAGATCTTTGGTCTACAGTCACCTCATATATGCATTCCTCAAAAAAACAAACAACCCCACGAAAAAAACCTGCCCAAAACAACAACAACCAACATCCACCCGCCCAAACAACAATAAAAAAAAATCCCCACAACCCAATAAAACCCATACACACACACAGAGAAAACCACCACCGAAAAACCCACAACCCCCACCCAAGTCTAGATCTCAATAGAAGCAAAAATAAAAGCCAGTTTGGAAGCATATATCTCTTCCATTCTCACTAAAACACCACTTTAATCCAAATTCAGCAAGTTCCCTTGCTGCCACACTGCAGCAGGTGAAAAATTCCAGAACAGTTCCCACAGAAAAGACACTTGTAGGGAAAGAGGCTTCTGTTGCCTGAAGATTGCAGAGGAACAAACTTTACCCATTTCTTTTATAGGTGAACTCCTCACTGCTAGGCCTGAACTAAGAAAAGGGGTGGGAGAAGGGCAGTGGTTCAAATGGGAAAATACCATAAAGGTATTTGAGAAAGCAGAGTTATTTCTATACCTGCCTAGTTTGCAAGTCAAGCTGCTACAAGAGGAACATGAGGAAAAAAATCTCTTTTAGTCTGCTACCGTCATTGCTGTATATTTAAATTCAGGCCAAGAAAAAGAAAAAGCAGCTTGCGCCTTTCTGCAAGTTTGGCAAAGGCTGCAGATACATGTCCAGCTTTCCAAAGCACTGGGGGAAACTCGGCAGCAGAGAGTGACCTCTATTAGTTACTGCAAGAAGGAAAGCACAAGGCATCATTTTTCTTGCCCACCAACTCTCAGTGAAGAAGAATAGGGCTCCAGCAACCTTACACTTTCTTAAATCAGGAAACTAGCAAAGGCAGGTGAAGGAATATTTGTGCAAGAAAACAGGCACTTCTTTCACTTGTTCTTCTACATAACTAGCAGCATACTAAAGAGCTCAAACTTCTAGAACTTCAGTAAAACAGTCTTTCATGCCCACACAGAAACAGCAGGCTCGGTCTGGAAAAAAACCCACAAAGCTGGAAGGTGACAGTAATAACCCCAGAGTTCATAGGCATTAACTGACCATTTAGATATCATGGCAACCTCTCCTATAGTTCAGGCTATGCTTTTATGTCAGTCTCATGATAAAACTAATTTGTATTTTCCCATTTTATTAAAGGCCAAACAATACTCACCAAGTTAGTCCACAGCTTGCACATCTCACATATAAACACTGCTAATTATCATGTCTAAATGCTCATGTCACCTTCAGACTATCATTTCACTTTATGTTCGCAACAGCCAAATTAGGTCTTTGCTCACTCTTGTGTCCTGGCTAACATTTACAGAAATCATTCTCATACCCCACAGTTCTGGCTTTCTACCCTCAAGCACACATTCCCGAGCACAAATCCAAACCTCTTGTCTCTGCTTGCAAATCCATTTATAACTTCTGTTTACCTCACTACTCCCACTGACTGCTGAGATATTACTTATCACTATCACCACCATTTTCAAGAATTGTAACAAAGCATCTTTGGAATTATTTCTTACCAAGCCTGAGAACAGCACAACATAAACTCTCCCAAAACTATCACAGTGCACATGGAGGCTCCAAGACTCGTCAGAAAAATCCTTTCTTCCACAGTACCGGTAAGGTCTACAACCATAACTTTAAACAAAATACTGAGTCCAAACTACAAATGCCAGGATACAAGGCTAGGAAAGTTTCCACAAGTAATGGATGTGAACAAAAAGGGTCAGGAAAACTATGCTGGGTAGGTCTATTTAGATTTAGCATAGGCCACATTCCCACCGATGTGCAGTCTGAGCAGCCAGCATCAGATATTACCGCCTCTTCTCCACAGCTCAGGTATGCCCTTCTCCTGCTCAAGCCTCCCTTTCTCTGTGAACTCAACACCACTGCCACAATACATATTAAATACTTGAATAAGCAAGCCACAACTGCTGTAAGCAATTAGGAAAAAAATAGTAACTACAAGGATTTTGAGAAATAGGGAATGGAACAAAAAAAGGCAGAATACACTAGGTGTGTGTTCTTTTCTCCACCACAAAATACATTTTGTAGCTTTATATAAGGTAATTCCCTCCTGCTTTAGTTCCTCTCCCCCATAAAGTAAAGTGAGTAGCACTACCCTCCTCTCTAATTTTGATGGTAAATGCCAGTCACAGAACTGTCTCTTCCTAGGCAATTCTGTATCCACGGCAGGGGACAAAGAAGTGTTCTGGTTGTTTAGTTTTTGAAGCAAGGATATGAGTGACATACACCCTTTCATTTAGGGCTTTGCACAGTGAGAAAGCTACCAGAAGTCAGTACATGCAGAGATACGATCAGCCTTGGTCATTTACATCAAAAACCAGAGCTGCACATAAGAAGCTCAGGCTCCAGCACAAAGTCGGGAACAAATGCCGCAAAAGTGACTGTACTCTTTTCCATTTAATATACAGCACTGACCACTGTTGGGCAGGAATGGGGGCGTTCCTACCCTGTCCATCTGCTTTAACCATAGGCTGGTCCCAACTCGACCACAAGTCAGCACTGTATCTACAACTTAGAACCGGAAGAGGCATCCCCTGAAGGCCTTGAGCAAGCCATACCTATTTGCACTAAAAAAAAAAACAAACCCAACACAAAAAGTCCCCAGACATATTCCTTGCCTTCTTATGAAAAAGCTCCAAAATTTAGGTAATAGCTCAAGGCATACTTGAAGAAGAAAACAAACAGAGCCCCGGGGAAAAGGTGACTGCCCAGACTCTAACCAACATCTGCCAAGCAATCCTCCAGAAAACAAGCTCCATATTACAACCGAGGGGGTGAACAACCATTAAAATTAAAACAAAACCTTTGAGAAGGCAGACTACAAAGAAAGGTTTGTTCCAGGCTTGGTAGGCAATAAGCAAGAAGTAAAGTCGAGTTCTACAAAGTTGCCTAGGTCTTTTAGAGCTCTAACTCATGAGCATTTACATATCAGAAAGACAAAATACCTGTCTCACCTCAGATCCACATCTATCTCTTTCAAACCCTTACAAAAGCCAAAAGGATAAGCTCCTCCCTTGCTTGCATTCTGTATCAGAGCCATTTCCTGTCTGGATCCCCGCATTCAAGCCTTTCTCCAAACACTGAAGAACTTGCAAATGTGTGGTAACTACAGAGATAAGCTGCCGTTCAGGAGAGGGGAAGGTCCTCAAGCTACCCTTCATACAAGAACTCGGAAACATTTAGGTTCTGAAAGGAGACAGAAAGGAACAGAAGCAACATTACCCTCTTGTGGCAGCAAAGCCATATGGAAATAAGGCCTGAAAAATTCAAAGGGGAACAGATTAGGAATGTTTCTCTTCACAGCTGCTGTAAGGAGAGCTATGTGCGGCCAGAAAGGCCATCAACACTGAAGAGAAACAAGATGAGCTGGAGTCACTGTACTATATGTGACTGGGTTCACATCACATAGGGAGGAGGGACCAGAGTCCTCAAATGAGACCTGACAAAATGAAAGACACAAATTTGTCCCTGGACCCTGTTACATGGTTCCAGGGAAGCTGATTACACCTGTCACTTGTGCACAGTGCATTCAACAGACTAAAACACACCAAAGTCTTTGGTAAGCTGTGTCAGCTTCAACAGGTCAAACATTTGCGCAGCACTGTGGACTCTGCCTTTTAAACACTCACAAACAAAATAAAAGAGTTTATACAAGGGTCCCCAGACAAAAATTCCCTCACCTCACACTTGCTCACTCCTTTCTGCCTGTATGCATGACAAAAGTGTCACCCAGGATGGTTCAAAAGACTTCTCAGATTTTCAGACAACTTCAGTAATGTATCTTGTCTGTAAAACTAAATAGGTGAAGCAAGGTGAAAACATTATGCATTCATAAAATGTAGGCACGGAGTGACTCATACCACAGCCTACAGAATTTGACCTCTGGAATGAGTGCAGTGGAGTGGTTAAAGAAGTTTAACATAATTGCCAGGCAGAGCTTCCTCATGGAAGAATAAGGATAATAAGCATTTCCTTGTGAAACATAAGTTTCATGCAAACCTACCTGGCAATAGGACAGAGCACAGCTTTCATTTGAAATAATGTACTCAAATCTCTAGACACAATAAACAGGTAAACCACATCAAAATTGTCCCCTTAATGTATTATAAGCAGCTAAATCTATAGAGAACTATATTTTCCTCTTCCTTCTTTTCCCCATCTATAGGAATTGTTTCACAGAATAAGGTTTGAAATATGTTGGCAGAGACACACATCACTACTTGCTCCTTGCATCCATTCCAGAAATACTGTGGCCTGCGGTACCATGCCAGAACTCAGAAACAAAAATAAATTTATAATCTAATTATTTTCCTTTTTTTTCTAAAAAATCCGCACTAATTCTGTAGATGTCACTTGTGTCATACTAAAATAGCCAAAGAGAAAATCTGGATCAGTCTTATTAATCAGCATTGCACTGTACCTAGCATTAACTGATGAACTGATACATATTTCAGCAGACATCACTGCTAGATTCTGTGTATCACTGTCTTAAGAAGGCAGCACCAGCTCCTCTCAAACAAGCAGGTGACTAGAAGAATCCTCTTTCATTCCCTGTTCAACTTCTCATTATCAACCTGAATTGGCCCACACAGCAACAATAGCTTAAAGTACTTAGAGGATCTTTTCCCTCACTGAGATTACAGTATTAATACAATACTACCTCAACTCATTTTTAAATTAACAGGTAGCTATAAAAAAATTAAACTAGCTATCATCTGTTGCTCAGTTATCCTTCCTTCATCCACATCTTTCCAATACCTTCTATGACCAATTTTATGCAGCACATTTCACATAGCAACTTCAGAGATTTCTGAGATTCTTTTCACTTTGATGTTAAAAGTGAGGCAAAGACATCCACAGGAGAAAACCCCCTACATTTGAATTAATGAAATCAGCCTGGAGAACCTCCAAAAAGCTGAAGCTCAGTCTCACAAACTTTTGCTTAACGTAGACCATAAAGTTTCCCCAAATTCATGCCTCACCAGCACAACTTCAAGAAGCACACAGCTCAGTGCCACATTGCTTTCAGGCCAAGCTGAATGTGACAGGACTGCTTGTATTGCTGAGGCTCCCAGTGACATGCTTCTCCTAACAGAGGTGCCAGAGCTGTTAGTTAGGAATAGTGTCAATACCTGCTTATTAATGCCTTTGTGATTAGTCCAGGATAATTAGCCCAGTACCATCAGAAAGAGCAGAATTCTCTTCTTATCCAGCTCACATAGTTGCATAAACAGAATTCAAAGAACAGCCTTCACTAAACTACCCTATTAACTTAATTGACCTTCAATGGCAGTGTTTTCCCAGAAAGCTACTTCTCAACCAGGAAGGCCATGTCAGGGAATGAATCCTGCCCATGGATATTCCCTAACATGGATAGGGAGTGAGAACATACACAGTTTCCACATACAATTTTTATCTTACATTTTTCGGCTGACCTTAGAATACAGAGCTCAATTGCCCAATGAGGACATCTAATGGAGAGACAAAGAAGAACAGAATTGTAGAACAGGTTATGAGCACACCTTGGATTCCAACACTAAGATTTAACTAGAGGCTGATAAGCACAAAATTACATTGATTGGAAGTGTGTACGCAGTTACCACTTGTACCCTCAGGTTTGAAGGCTTATCCTCCCCCTTCTATTTCCTCAGCACTTTCAGCATTACATAGCTTATACCTCAGCCCCTCAGCTTACCCTTAGCTCCCATCTTTGCATGCTTCTGCAGCTCCAAAGGTTAACAGACACTTTGCACTCTGCTGTGCAGAAGTGGTTCCAGCACTTCCCACTGTGAAAGCATGCCCCAGGTCTGGGAGACATGAAGGCTTGGTGTGAGGATGCTCGCTCTACGCAATATTTAGGTAAGTGGGTGCTTGCTGACTTGTTAATAGATTCACAGATTCACAGGATATTCTGAGTTGGAAGGGACCCACAAGGATGATCGAGCCCAACTATTAAGTAAATGGCCTGTATGGGGATTGAACCCACAGCCTTGGTGTTATTAGCACCATGCTCTAACCCAACCGAGCTAATCTCATCTCCCGTATTCTACAAAGAAAAATATAAACAGCTAATTAGAGAATGGCAGAAAATTACACCTGCAGGACACAGCTATCCTGCATACAGGGTTCCTTTTAAGGGAAAAGATTTCTTAAAGCCCCAAGCCCACCCGATGCGTCTAACAAGAAGGGAAACGAAGTTTTACTTCAAGGAAATTGCCACAAGCGTTTAATACCAGACTGCCCACTGCTTCCAGCTTCTTACCTCAGAACTCTACAGATAACTTTAACTTCAGTTAGAAGAAAAGCAGAAACCCCTGCTGTGCCTGTTCTTTAGAAAAGCCTGACAACAGAAGCAGGAGACTTGGAAAACAAGAGTCCCTGGAAGATTCTCAACAACCTCTATCAGAAAGGTTTCACTGAAGGTTTCATCTTACAGGAATTCCTCTGGAATTAAGCTCATGCTTCGAACTACACACTTCAAATTAGAAGTCTCAGCAAAAAGCACCTGTTTGCTCCTGGTTTGTGACTAGGTAGACACGTAACCCTTCACAAATGCTACAGCCACTGGAGCAAGCAGCAGCAACCACCACGGATGACAGGCAAAGTGACCCAGAGATTTAGTCATAGGACTCTAGTTGTTAGACTCCTGCAGGCTGGGGTGGATTGAATTATATGCCTCAGGGCATTTTTAAATTATACTGTTACCACAGAAAAGATCATATCTACATATCCCACTACATCTCACTGTCCAAATATGAGCCAACTGCCTGATCAATAAGAAGGTTATTTGCCCTGTTACTTCTGACACTACAGTGACTCATCCCAGAAAACGAGACACAGTGGAGATGACATAAGTATGTACCACTGTTTAAAAAGAAAGATAACGCAAGACTTACTCAAGTGCCATTTTAAAGCTAACTTTGTCAGTGCCTTTTCACTTTTATGCCCTTTAATGGGGGACAAGAGGATATGTGTCTTAAATTAACAGTATGTTAGTTCAGGCCCAAGAAGCAGCTACCATGTAATCAGCTTGAGACTTTCATTATGGCAGGCTATAAAAAAAAAAATTGGGGCAAGGATTTAGAAACAGATGAATAATTTTATGACCACCACCACTTATTTGCTATGCAACTACAGCAACAAGAAAGGCAGTCACTGTTCCAGCTTCAGTATAATCAGCTTATCTGCAGGACAGAGGAAAGAATTCCCTTTCCTCAGGCACTCCTGTGTACAAAGCCTTCTTAGTTAGTTACATCTGCATCCAACCTGGAAATTTTGCTTTTCTACAGCTCAAAGCATATGTTTCAGAGAAACAGCAAGACTGGACCTTTCCTCAGGTAAGAGCACAAACTACTTGACAGACAAGACATGAAACTGAAACCCAGTATGGAAACCCTATCCAAAGTACCAATGTAGCTGTATCATCCACATAAGCCAGTGAAGACACTTTTACACAAAGGACAGGTCTTTCCTGATGCAAGTTCAATTTAGCTTATCCTGTTTCTTGCAACATATCTGAAGCAGAAGAAAAATATCCTTCCAAAAAAAGAATCACCTTCTCAAAAAAGAAGACAGCAAAGCCTAAAATTTTCAGTGATCAGCATGTTCCCAACCAGCTCAGGTCAACAGGAGCCACTTTGAAAACTTACCTCTTATCAAGGGCAAACCAAGTGCATATATCCAAACCACTGACACAGAGCTTTGACTTTTTTTCCCCTGGGCAACATTAAGAAAATTACTGTTAACCCTTTTAACTCAACAACTTACTCATGCCCAGTTTTCCATGCCAACCCTGGGCAGATTCTCCATGTGTAGCATGTGATGATAGGGTTTTAACGCATCCTGTGTTTCCACCCTTCTGCAGGATCTGGCAAACACCAGGAGCACAGTTCACCTCAGAGATCTGCTGCAAGAGCCCATCCTTTTGTCCGTCTTTACTACCATTGAGAGGTCCAGTCTCTGCCCTTACAGTCTTCAGAACTCATCTGCAGCATGACAGTGGCAGCTATAAACACATCAACATCTCTATTTTCACCTACACGAATAGCACACGGCCATATGAGAGAAGGTTTTTAACTCTGAAAATACTGAAAAACCTTAGACTAGATGGGAAAGGTTTAAGAAAAAATAGAGGAGGAAGGGCAAGCATGTATCTTACCTCCTGAGTGAATCCTCCTCTGAGCTTTCCTCAGGCATTTCCTGGTTTAAGGCCTCCTGTGATACATTCCCAGGTCTGCTTGAAGCCGACTGGCTGTAAACTCTTTCCCAGTGCCCCGTCTCCTGGTTAAAGACCACTCCCACGGTCCTCTCCTCCTGCGGGGTGGAAGAGCTGCCCAGCTGCAGTCTGCTAGAGGCAGGAGCTCTGCCCTCGGTTCTCTCTGCAGGCTGCACCTGGCTGGTATTTGGAGGCACACCCTCAAATGTGCTTTGGACCTGCCCTGGTGTGTAGCTAGGCGTGCTTCTTTCCCAGCGCAGCGTGTCATTGTTAAAGGTCAGCAGGTTATGACAAGCACGACAGCGGTTCAGGTGACCCCGGGACAAATTGGAATTGTTTTCACTGCTTTGTGGAGTCTGCTGATGGGAGGGACCCGGTCGATCAGGCTCAATGTTGTTGTTGAGCATTTCTTGAGCCTGTTGCGACTGGCTGGGCTCCCCACCAATCCCCTGATCTAACTCCTGAAGCCGGTCATATTCCAGGAAGAATCGCCTCAAATCACAATGGAGCTCATTACGAATGCTGGCCGGATTGCTCGGGCCAGCACTACTACCACTGTTCACCTCAGCCCCCGGGGCCAGAAAGCCCCTCCCTTCTGTTGCAGAGGTATAGACTGATGCCTGGGAACCTCCCTCCTGCTGTCTGAGCACGGACAGCAAGCTCACAGAGGAGGCACTGGTCCTAGGGGGAGGCATGGCTTCCAGCTCGGACCGAGAGCTCATGTTCAGCACTGTCCTGGACCAGTCAGACCCACCCAAGCCTGAAGCCATCTCTCTCGCAGACTGCTGGTACCGGGACTGGTGGCCTGCCAAGGACCCGCTGAGGGACCGCCGTGTGGGGCCCAGGCTAAGGTTGCGCAGGGTGTTGCCAGCAGTGCTGCTCTGAACTGTGCTGAAAGCAGAGGGCCTGTTAAGTATCCCCTGCTCCTCCTGCGCTACGGATGCCTGCTCTGGGGGTTGATAAGGCTCTGTCTGCACAGAGGAGAAGGAAGTGCCAGTGGCCCCAGAAGACGTGGAGGGTGCGTTTTCCTGGTGTGGGAAGAGAGAAGAAGGAAGTCTTGCACTAGAGCATCGGCTGCAAAGGCACAACATCCCCAGGTGCTGGCAGCACTCTGCTGTGGGATAGCTGACTCGCTCCCGGAGTCTGTTATAGACAGATGCCCTTGTGTTCTCACTGGCTGGAGGCGGAGGTGGTGGTGGTGGAGGCGGTGGAGGGGATGGGGTAGCAGAGTCTTGAACACTGTTTTGCTCTCCCACCTGTATGCCAGAGGAGCGGGAGGACAACATATGCAGGAAGTTGTGGAGGAGGGGTGTACGCCTCACAGGCTGAGACGGAAGGATAGCGCGCTGACGATAATGAGGCATCTCTGTGCTGTCCACGGAGATTTCCACTTCCTCATCACTCTGCAGAAGAAAACAGCCAAAGTTCAGTCACCTCAAGGCAAAATCCTATACCACCAAATAAATAGCAGGTCAGCTACCACCCCAGACAGATAAAAGGATGGGAAAAGTCCCTTTCTAAAGGTCTTGACTTGAAGAAAACCAGCTGAGATGATTTCCAAGTTCATTTTATGGGTCTAGACAACCTCTTACTAAAGCCCAGTGAGCTTTCACAATACGCTCTTCATACAAACAGAAGCATCAGCATCTGAGGGTCAGCAGCTGAGGGGAGAATTGTTAATACCTCAAATAGCTTCAAATCCAAAAGAACATTGCAACAGAACCGAAAGAGCAGGACCATTGGGACGTGTGTCCCACCACTAGTCAGACAGAGAGGGCAAAACAAACACGTTTTGGAAAGCACTTTATTAGCCATGCATGTAACACAAGAACATTCACATGACCAATCAAGGTGAGACAGAACTCAGCTTAAGAAGACTTCAGGTTTTCAGAAAAGTACAAGGCTGATCAGAAACAGACTAGGGCTAAAGTACATAGAGTATCTTGTAATTAGCCAGTCAATCCAAGTACTGACATTCCCCTTACCTGCTGGTTAGAAGGGTTAACAATCGCTGTGAGCAAGTAGTGTCCCAAGGGATCAAACCGTACCAGCCTAAAACAAAAGCAGTGCCAGAATCTCAATCACATTCCACATTGACACAGGAAGCTGAACACAGCAGGGAAGAAAACCCCACATGACATATTTGCAATGAGAACATTACTACATTATTATCATCTTTTTATGAAGGATGTCAAAAAGTTTATGCATTAAGAAGAACAAAATGTACCTATCTAGCTGAAGACTGCAGGTATTTTATAGTCCACGGCAACACTACACCAAAGTTAGAAGCTGGAAGTAAGTACTGCTGTGTCAACTGAAACAGCCAGAAAATTTAAAGGAATACATGTTTATGTTACAAAATGGAATTTAGTACAAAGGGAGAGATTAACTTGCCTTGAATGTCACATCATTATCTTATTTTAAATTGCTCAAAAGAGAGCATCAGGTTTCCAGCAATCCAGTGTCCTCTACAAGGGTGCCAATAGCTCGGCACTGTTCCAGCAATTGCTGAGTTTTCTCACCCTTGTGGCTGCCAAGTTTAATCACTAAGCTTACAAATCAACATGAAGTAGATTCTAGGCATTTAATGGACACATGCCCTATTACAAATATGAACAACCAAGCTGATCTATTACTTTCAAATTGCTTTTCTTTCTGCCCACAGAACTGGTTTTCTACCAGCCGAGTCAAGGAGCTGCAAGCAACACTTCTCTCCACTGCCTGAGTGCAGAGGGTGCAGCATCCCAGAGGAACCTCACACACACTTCCCAAATCTGACCATTTTTCACATACAAGTGTTCTCTTCACCCAGAAGCAGGAGCTCACCTGACCCGCTCCATTTCACTGGCCGTTTTCACCACTGCAAAAGGCTCCCGACGACTCCAGTCCCAGAAATGTATCTCATTGGCAGTAGCAATCAGCAAGAGCTGAGCCGTAGGATGAAAAGCAAGCGATGCAATGGCATTGTTGCTATCTGTGAACCAGCTCTCACTTCCACCCTAGAGTGAGGAGTCAAGAACCACAAGCAATTTATCACAAAGTTTGTGATCATTAAGTTTCCATGTACTTGCCATACCTCCCAGACTGCCTAGAGCATCGGAAGTGACATGCTGTCTTGGCAACAACAGCTGTTCCCATAGAAGGTCATGTGCCAGGTCTAGAATGTAACGCTACTTGCAACAATGACCACAGATGTATTTTTGTAGGTAAGTATGTCTCAAGCAGTCTTGAGACAGTGTTTCGTCTCTGTGCCAATCACCAAACTAGGTAGAGCAGCAGCTTCCTCAATGAACAGTTTGGGCATGCTCAGTGGAATGACAAATGGTATGTCTCTCAAAAAGGCTAAACAGGCACCTTGTACAAAGTTCTCCAGCATTACCTGCACCACTGTAATCAATGAAACAGGCACTGTTAGGAAGCATGACCTACCTGGCAGGACTGAATGAAGAATCTGTCACCTCCTCTCTAGATAGAAGAGGATGGCTATGGTCTGTTCTATGCCTTTAGAGACAGGTCCCAGGAAAGCCTCCAAACAGCTCTCTTACCAGGTAACATTTGGAAAACAAACTCAGCCAAAAAAAGTCACCACCCACCAAATATCAAAGGAACATATGTTTCAGGAAAGACTTACATGTAAATCCCAAATTCTAACCTCCCCATCTAGGCATCCTGAAGCAATGAGGCCTGGGATGGTGGGATGGAAGGTGACACACCAGGGAGTGCGGCGATGTCCAACCAAGGAATGAACACACTTGCCCGTTTTCACCTCCGTGATGTAGATGTTGTGGTTCACATGTGTGGAAGCCATTAGGGTCCTGGGAATGCAGAAGGTATGACAAACATTAGCATGAGAAGAACACAGCAAAATCAGACCATGGTTAGCTTCATCTCAACAGGGTCTATTCACACCTAACTCAGCAGCTCTCCCACACAGAGCTCAAAGGGTAAGAAGCTATTCACCAATGGGCACAAAGCTTCCTGTAGCCAGATTTCAGGGTCCATGCAAACATGAGCTCATCTGAATCTGCAAGCACAAACTTGACCTTGAATGTCAGAGTGAACATGCAGCTCAGAAGGCACTCATGAGTGACAGTCTGGGGCAAATAAATATTCCCAATTCTCCACACGGTCTCAACCACTGTCAAATCAAGTGATACTATGAGAGATCCCACCTCCATTTCTGTTTCCAGTACACACATCATTCTGCTCTGTTCTTTATTTCTAGATATCCCAGTGAATGTGTCACATCATTTGGGCATGTTGTAAAACATCCTTTACTCCCTTTAGTTTCTTATGAAATCCCACGGTGTCTGCACAGATCCTTTTTCCTTAGAACTTTGTATCACCTGGGTACCTCAGAAATTAAACACCAACTATGCTCGAAGCTGTGAGATTAGGAAGGTGCACACGTTCCATCCATGCATGTCAGGAACCAGAAGTTTCATTCGGCTGTTCAGGACTGGACAATTCAATGGGCACAAGCCTCCATCACTTTTGTAAGTGTAGGGAGACTGCTGAAACAGGGAACGAACTAGGAGTTAATTACCTGTCTGGACTAAACGCCAGCAAGAAGGTGGAGCGTGGACTGTCTGGTAACTCAACTTTCTGAAAAAGCCAACAAAGCAGGAAGTGTTGCAAGAGTCATATGATCATACTTAAACTGTAAGCCACACAGACAACAAGGGGAAGCCGCTGCAGGAACATATCTAGTATCACATCACTGCAGGAACTGAACAGAGCCAGAGAGTATATCAAGTGTAACACATCAAAGGTACAATCACAAGACAATTTATTTCAAATCCCTGCCTCCCTTCCCCCACTCCAAGATCAAGCTATGCAGCTCTATCCCACAACCTTACCTTGCCCTCCCATTTCATCCATCGAGTTTTATCCTCCACCAACTCCTGCAGAAGCCGCTGGGCACCCAAGGCTTGGGTACCCCGTTCCCTACCCCACAGGATGCGGACAGCGTTCTTCTCTGGGACAACCTTCATGGCTCTCAGCTGCCAACACCACGCCAACTACTGAGACAAGACACCAGCAGATTCCAGATGACAACCACCACCAAGCTACAAATAGGCTATCCACATTTCAGTTGTTTATCTTCATGGAAACCTAAAAAGATAAGAGACTGATAAGGAAGGCAGCTTTTACCTTAATCACTCAGATGAAGTAAAAGCTTTAAATCCAAAAAAATACTAAATTGAGAGACAAATCTTTCTTCTTACATAGCCTTTGCTACCTGCTTCCATTATCAAGGCCCGACTTTGACATTTCTGCAGCCAAAGATTACTTTGAAAGCATCCAGCTCTTCCCTTGTACACATACCCTAGGCACACTATACATATGGAGAATTAAAAATTGGCCTTGAAACTCTTTCCCTTCCCTTCCCTTCATCTCTTGCTGTATATAATAAAAGAAAAAAATATTTATGAAGATACAGTCTTTACACCTTGAAGATTTAGGTCCTATCTGGGAAAGGTGTCTAAAAGCTAGAGGAATAGCATTACCAAATTGACAATACGACAGAGGAGTCTCCCAGGAGCTACTCAAATTTCAGTCACAGGTCAAACTATCAAGGTCAGATGATTGATAGACCTCAAGTCCAAATTATTTTCAACTCCATCAACAGCTTACAAAACATGAAAACAATGATGTATAGGACAGCTGCATCAAGATCATTCCATCATCTGCACATCATCTTTCAATCTGCATTGCTCTTAGAACAACAGTTCACCTAAGTAATGCACAACGGCAAAGAATAATGCTTTTGGAACACTTTGAGTTGCAAAGGAAAACTGTAATACCCATTGTCTACAAAAAAAGCTAAATAAATATAATAAATAAATAAATAAATAATATAGTAACTCTAACTGCAACAAAGTCACACAGCTTTTCAGAGGTGTCATACATAGGAGTTTGCCACCAAAAGCTCTCCAGAAAAGTTTCTTAGAACAGATAAACCAAGAAACTCTGCTGCACTGCTATTACCTTCTGATCCCAGCAGAGTGTGCATACTACTCTGCCATCTCTTGATAACATGAAGACCTAAAGATAAATCCTACTCAGTTCATGTTACACTGAATGAAACCATCAATATTGAATAGAGAAGGAAATAGCAATTTTAAAAAGAAAAAAAAACACATAAAGAAGAAAAAAGATTCATGTGCACAAGAGACAAATTGTTAAATGACAGAACTCAGAATGGTCATTAGCAAAACTTTCTTTCCTCCTACTCTCCCTAAAAAAAGTCCCTGAACAGATGATTTAAGACACCTGCAGCTTATAGGGAGGAACTGTCTGAAGACGTAAGTCAGGAAAATGAGTTCTAATAAAGCAAACCAGTTTTTATTTGTAGAAGTAAAATAAAGAGTACTGAAGTGATTAACAAGTAAAGGCATCCATCTTCCTAGAAAAGAAATTCTCCACAGTGAAAGTTGAGCTAGCTGGAAATTCCCTGATGCTTAATGTGAACAGCATGGGGATCACGTATTTTAGAGAAGCTGAACTCCACCATGTACAATAAGCCTTCTTTTGAGAATCTGTGAAAGTCAGCCAAACATTAGGTAGGAATGATTCCACAAAATAAAAGTCTTACTGGAAAGCAACACAAAAATTAAAGATATCATGCTGCATGAGAATCCTTAAAAATAACTGCACAGATTAAAAAAGCCCAGATCCAAAAAAGCTAGAAGAAGGATAACTGGAACAGATACAGCCAAAAGCACAATATAATACAGGAATCCCTAAACTAAAAATCTTCTTTAACTAAATGCTAATAAATCCTGATCCGGATTCTGCAAACAGCCGCAGGCACCCATGTTCAGAAATGACTAGATTCAGATGGTAAGCAGCATGGAGGAGAAGGACAGCTCAAAACAATACAGGAAACAAAAAGTCTACTTCACAGGAGGAAACTGTAAGTCTAGTTTAACTCTTAATCTAGTAAAATTAAGATAACAGTAGCTGAATATTCTACATGGGTGTATTCAAGGAATTTGGACTACAACAACCCAAGAATAAACATATAAACAGGACACCAATGGAAGACCAGTCCTGCAGCTGGAATAAGCTGAAGTTTGAAAAGATTTAAAACATTAAGTTTTGGAATAGCCTTTCGATAGATGTAAAAGATAAACCACATAAATAACTTGAGATCACGATAATTTACAAGCAGGATAACCCAATCACTCATGAGAAAGAACAAGCTCTGACAACTTAGCAACATTTCAGTCCTATCAGAAGAACTAATGTTCCCTAAAGTACAATAGCAACAAGGAAATCAAGAGGTTTACCAAACAACTTCAAGTTTATTTATACCATGAACAAGTTTACATATTGTAAAATAAACAGGGAGATAACTCCTACAACTGCAGTCAGTGAAGTTCTAGTATTCATCTTATTGAAAGACCAAGTCATCTCCACTATATAAAACCAAGTACATACCTTAAGACAGCTTATCTCAATCTCTACATGTGTGTCCTAATTTATTCAACTAATCTGGCTATAACAAACACTTCATATGTGAACCTGAGTGTTTGAACTTGATGTTTTCCACTCAGGGACTGTCCCTCGTTTTTTCAGCTTCTTCTGACTCATGTCTTTATCCCATTTTAAAAGTAAACAAAGAAAAACTCAGGGCTCTAATGCCTTCACAGTATCCTGCTAACCTGCTCAACCATTTTTAAAAGCTGGGATCTCTTCAGAAAACACTGAATGTATCCTTCTGGAGTGATGCTGAGATTCCAGTGTTACCTCGGGTCTCTTCAGGAGCCAAACTTTATCCTCTGGCTGAATTAGCCTGAACACAGTAACTGCTCCCCTAGCTGGTGACACATTCAGAAAAACTTCAGACAGGCAAAGAAACTCAGAGCCTTCAAATGGAGAAACAGATGCAGTGTAGACACTGGCATTATCTTCGCTCATTTTAGCAGGAAGCCTTTAACCTTCAGTTGGAACATGTGTTCAGCTTCAGTTTGTTTTGGTGTGGGGTTTTTGTGGTTTTTTTTTCCTTTGGGTTTTTGGTTTGTCTAGGGGTTTTTTGTGATGGTGTTAAAGGAGCCTATTATTTCTTTAATCTAGTAAAGATACCCACTAACACCAAACATTTTGCTCAAATACAAGCTGAACAATGATGGCATATTCCTAAATACCATTACCAAATAAACCACTGAAGTACCAACCATATTTATAGCTACTCATTAGCCATCTGACTAACAAAGATTAAATTAAATGCAGTGGGTTTGAAAATACTTATTGGGGCTCGGCAAAAATAAAACTTGCAGCTCATTGGATCAAACCTGTTCAGGTGAGTGGTGGACTGATTCAGTAACAGTGTCTACTACAAATACCCACAACTACCACAACTGATAAACAACTGACCACCTAAAGAGGGATTGGTATTGTTCTGTTTTCTTCTTGTTGTTGGGTTTGTTTTGTTTATTTGTTTTTGGGGGGAGGAAGGGCAATTTGGTTGGTTGGTTGGTTTAATCAGGATGACCAAAAGTGTCCAACAACTGCAAGATCAGCTGATGCCCTGAATGTGATCCAGAGCACCACAGAAAATTCTGAAAATGGAGAGTCAAGAAATTTTTCTATAATTGGCAGCTTTATTTCCTTAAGAGTTTTCTCCCTTCAGGGCATTTCAGGACAACATGCTGGGCTGTTTACAGTTTTGGAAAGAGCATTACACAGCCCAAACCCAAGCCTTTTACTTGCTCTGTACCAGCCATCCTCAAAGAAGCCTGAAGAATTCCCAGCAGCAGCGTAATGTAGGTTCACTTGTAATTGTCACTTTTACAGATGCTGAACCTCTAAAAAACCAAAGTGAAGCTGCAAATTGGTAATACTTCGTAGTGGTACATGACCCCCTGAAAACACTGACAAAAAAGTAGGGAGAGAAGAGGAATAAAAAGAAGCACATTCAAATTGTCATACAGAAAGGATGTCAAGTTATTTTATGCAATTATGCAATGGCTCACCGTTCCAGTTCAAAACTTCAGCACTCTACAGAGATGATGGTCCCATCTCTTAATGTGCCCCTCCCCATCTTTGTTGCTATTAATTTTGTGGAGATTCTGGTACCACCACGCTGGGAGCACAGCTGGCTTTGATACAAAGCCAAATACTGCAATACTACCTCATGTTACTCCATTCTTCATGGGGGAAAAACGGTTTTGCATGTGGCCTTCAGCTTCAGACTAATCTATCACCACTCCAAAGAACTTTGTGGTTGTGTGCTGAGCCCAACACTAAAAGCCTTTCCTAATGCATGTGCACAGAATCAGTGTAAACAGCTCCATCAGTGTTTAAAAAGGAAAGAAAAAAAAAGCTGCAATCAGTAAATGATATTTACAATGGGAGACCTATCCAGAAGATAAAATGTCCAAATAATTTCAGACAATTCTGCTGCCCAAAGAGATCTCATGTAACTGATGAAGAAAGAGGCAATATGAAGTGAAATATTAAAGCTGTCACTGACTTTGCAATCTGGGTTCCACAGAGAGAGCACATTTATAAGGCTCCCTGTAAGAAACCAGAGAAAAAAAAGCACACGTCAGTAGTTTTGGTCTCCAAGTCCCTTTGTCAAGTTTTAAGACTTCCAGAGCATATTGACCATAAAACAGCCATGATCCACATAGCTGATGGGCCAGGGCAAGCTGTATACTTTGTATTAAAAGAACATGCATGGAAGGAAAAAAAGGATTCAATACACAACAAAAGTAAAACTGTGGTGAACAACGAGGCATGCCCCTGTACTGCAAAACCACAAGCAAATTTGTCTGTAGAAAAGAAGAGGAAACAGATTATTACACTGAGCTTCCCCGCTCTGGCCAGGGGCCTACCTATCTTGTAAGCCAGAGTTACTTCTGGTTTCAAAATGTCTGTTCTTAAGCAGCATGTCCAGCACTAACAATGCCATTGCAGTTATTCCACATTAAAGTGCAGCATCTCAGGCTTTAACACAAAAAACATACTAAAAATTTCAAGAGAACTGTTTATTGCATTTAATAAATGCTAGTAATTTAAATTTCATTTAATAAATATTAGCAATAATTTAGCATTCCCACTACTGCACGTGTGGGTGGGTTCTCCAAGAGCAATCAGATCATCAGACAGGCATGAAAACAGTGTATGCAGCACTACAGCCCAAATGCTTTATCTTCACTGACAGTGATCCTAATGAAGGCTGCAGTCACAAGACAGGCTATTTCCTCTAAGGATTTTCTACAAGTCGGTTTCCCTTGTATTTTACACAGCTTGATTTTGAAGCAAACTGCCTTATCAAGACCCCTTATGCTTTTCAGAAGCTTGTAAGCAAAAAGTGCCCACTGAAAACAGCCAAATAACATCTTGCCAAGGACTACAGACTACACAGCCCCTCCTTTTGCAGGCACTTTATTGATAAAACAATAAAATCTGGTTCTGAGACCCACAGACAGATCTCCAAGAACAAACCAGATGCCTAGAACTTAACTTGGAATATATATGAGCAATCACACAACTCCAGGGACTTCCTAGTTCCCTTCCTTGTTTACAATCTGTGTTACCCTCCCTTCTGCAACATGGAGATTATGATGCCATCATTTTCCTAAATTGCATGAAACAATACCATGTCAGAAGCCCCAGAAACACTACACCAGATAGAAGACCTGAATTATACTTGCAGTTTTATTAAAAATACTGATTCAATCCATACCAAATGTCATGCCATTCCCTCTAACCCTTTTTGTGTCTCCACCTGAAAAACTGAGCAAAATTTTTTAAAAGTTTATGTAAACCAAAACTAAAAAGCTGATTTGCCCTCTTTGCACTGCATCAACTCAGCTTAACAAACAAGACAACTCAAGGAGTCCTAGTTTGGTAAGTAATGGAACTACGTAGCACTGGCATTTGAACAATGCTATAACAACAACAAAATCAGTAAAAAATAGGTGACATGACTCATATCCCAAATAGTTGCACGGATCAAAACGTTAAGTGTTGGAACAACAGGACTACGTTCATTATTAAATGACAGGGTCTTATGAACTTCTGGCAATGTACCTGATCAGCTACATGTTTAAATTTACTTCAAACAACATGATTTGTCTTCCCTTAACTCCATTTGTGGTATTTCCAGATGAGCCTTGAGACTGTAGAGGTATTAGCTCTTCTTGGGTTAAAAACAAACCAAAAAAAAACCAAACAAAAAAACCCCCAAACACCAGAAAACATTTTGCATAGAGCAAACTACAAGATACCTTGCAGTAATATCTAAATGAACAAAAACTTGAAAATAAAACTACATTGGACTGGAATCTTTAAACAAGGATAACCCACAAACAAAAACAGTCTACAGATGGGTAACAAACAACTATTTTAAGCATGATTAATCAAAACAATGAAAAAAGCAAAACTAGAACCTATTATTTTGTTCTGTTTCTACTTATGTTCCTTGATTATGCTTTAAAAAAAAAAGCTGCTTAATTCAAGAATTTAGTTAGAACAAGAGTCAGTCTTCAACTAAGTGCCTCTAAACATGAAGAATAAAAAACACTTACGAGAAGTGAAAGAAAGTTTATGATGCAACTATCCAACAGAATCCAAAACTAATACCATGAAGGCACTTCCATTATATGGCCCTGGTTTTACCCTTCCAAGTTTTTAAATATTCCCCAAAGCATTATATTGTACGCTGAAGTTTTTCCTTGATTAAAGCCAGAGAGAGGTGGAAAGTAATTCAAAAGCACATTTTCTGTAGATGCAGTAGACACACTGCTCTAAACTGCATTCACTGCAATAAGTGTTTACACATAAAACAGGATTCCTAAAGAAAAATAACTCGTCTTAGTGCTTCATGATCGAAAAATTCAATGCTGCATTTTAAACTGCAACTACAAACAGCTCAGGAAATTCAATTACATTACAAAGATGTCAATAGCACTTTGTCATTTCAAGATCCTGTGTGACTGCAACAAGGAGCTAATTGCTATTAGAATCTTAATTTGTCTTCCCACTCTGGATTAAATGAGCTAAATACACATAAAAGAACTTTTCAGTCAAAAGAAGTACATTGAAATGCTAGCTATTCACAGCAAAATGATGAAGACATGGAAGAGAAACTTGCAGATATCAACTCCTAAAGGTCAGAAAATGAATGGTAAATATAAAAAGGGAAGTAATAAAAATAAATGTAAGTGATCACCCATGTCTGGAGCCTGACAGTTTCATTTACCAATGAGACTATGGAGCACTTTCATAACTATTATTACAACTTCCACATAAACTTAATGAATTATTGAGAAGAGAGATATTCGTTTCAATCCAGAAGATAGCAAGGGAATAAATATAATTTCACAAAGCTGTAAGATAAGTCAAACAGCAGAACTGAGATCTGGAAGATTAAGAGTTGGTTTCCACAATTCCATACTCAAACCATAACATCTTTTGTAAAGTACTGTACACATCAGGAAATGAGGGACAGAGAGGAGAGAAGAGAAGAGAAAGCCAGAGCAATAGAGAGACAAACAGAACAATACAGAATTCAGATTAACCGCCTAAAAATTATTCTTGTTTAGATAGAAAGGTAAAGGAATTTTCAATTCAAAATCCCATTATTTACATTAAAAGTCGCATCAAGGTTCCTCAAGCTCAAGGGCCACAGCTGAGTGCCCCCAAGTGACATCACACATTCCACAGAAATGTGGGAGTGCCAACAGTACAGAGCAGCAGAAGCAGCATCACATACCCCCAAGGTGAAGACAAAGTGTTTTGTGCATTCAAGGCTGCGCTCAAGGCATATGCACCTTACCCAAGTAATAAAGAAAAAGCAACTGGAAGCAGGGACATGTTTTAGAAAATACAAGTCATATAATTTCCTGCTCACATGGAAAGATGGTAACAAGACCAAAAGCAAAAATGATCCACATAGAAACTGAAGTCTTCACACAAAGACATATCAGAATTATAGAAGAGGTGGGAGACAAGGAAGATTTAGACTCTGAACAAAGAAACACAGCCAATTCTTGACACCATTACCCTTCTTGGCCTCAGACTGGAGTCTGTGGGAGAAATATAAAGGGAGGGGAAAAAGTGTCCAAAACATGAGTCAAGAGACTCCTCTCAGCAATTCTATGCCACTCAAGGTAGAGAATTAGTAATACATACCAGGAAGAAGGAAGCAGGAATCACTGTGCAAGGACAATCCAAAACACTTCACTGAGAACATCTGTAGTGGAGCTGTGCCAGCACACAGATTAAGATGATGCTCTCCACGCTCAAGCCTGACACCTCATCATCCTGTTCAACAAACAGCTACTAGACAACAGTCCCAGTCAGAATTCCTAACAACCTACTAAGTCCTGAGATGCAGATAAGTACTGCTTCCTCTTGTAGAGGAAAGCAGGACTCCTCTCGTTTCAAGCAACCCAACCAATGGGTCTTTCATTAGGCAACTACTATATCATGTAATAACCTTCCAGTAAAATATTTCTAATATTAATCCTCTTCCACTGCATATCACATTGTCATTCACTTTAGTAAACCAAAATTCTTCTGTCCTTGACTTACTAATATTTTGTTTCTATCACCCTCCTTGCTAGGATAGCACAGGGCTACTAACACAAAACACACAAGGTAACTATTACAATGCACTATGCCCTTTTTCAGGCCCCCAAAAACTCAATAAGGGGGAAAAAAAGTACCTTAGTGCTGTTTGCATTAGTAGTACTAGTAAGTATTCACATCAACAATAACTGTGCAAGACCCATGAGTTCAGTCAGCTTGCTAACCTTGGCATAAAAGATACCAGAATTTCTTTCCAGAAGTTTCTTTAAAAAATAATTATTTGAATGCCAAACTTCTGGCAGAGGGATCGCAGCAGACAGGATCATTGCTTGCCTTCTTTAGAACTGGTTGTTACAGCTGCATAAAAGTTAGAAGTGCTGCTCAGAAAGTGGAAAAGTAGGAAACAACCAAACAAGAATCTAGAGGGTCAGTCATGACTCAGAAAAGGGCAAAAGAAAGAAAACTGAGAAGAAGCTGTCAGCAAAGTACACATTTGGCAGAAACTGCCCAGCAACTCAATCTGAAAAGGCATGTCCAGATACTTCGATCCAAATACCTTCTTCATTCCAAGTATCAGGAAAAATATAAATGCTAGTGGGCCACCCTACCCATTTAGAGCCACACTGCCACAAATAACACACTTATTTGTGACCATCAAAATACAAATGGACCAAATTTTTTTCAAAAATTACCCAGGGAAGCATCAACTGTGGACTCCAGAACTGGTATAAAGGCTACACTGAAGAGTTATGAATATTAGGAAATGCATTACAGCAGCCCTTCAGAACACAAGAAAGGGTTTTAAATTTAGCAGAGAATTTCAGGTCCTGTTGCCTGCATCACCCGTAAGGCATTCAAATCTGTATGGGTTTAACCCCATACCACATTCTGAAAAATGACCCAACAACAAACTTAACAGACCAATAATGGACTGGCAATAAGTGCACATTACCAGTAGGTCATTCTTAGGTCCCTTTTTAACATTCCCATTAGCAATTTGAAAGAGGATGGGAGTGGCAAAGGCAAAGAAGCCAGATGACATTTGCAGAGAACACCAAGCTGGGTGGAGCAGTAAACAAGGACAAATATAGAAAAACACACTGGGTTTTTAAATAAAGACCAAAGAACACTTTATACAGAAGAGAAAACGGAGCAGCACTGAGCACTGACCATATTTATACAAACTTCACATTCATAGAACTGATCTTCCTGAAGCCAGGCTTGCATCTAGATAACAATTCTTGAATCAGTCTGTTACCACAGAACAATACTCGAAAGTGTGTCGTGAGAAAAGCTACTTGTAATCACCTACAGGATCTCTTGAAGATTAAACGCTGATTTAGTGAAGGAAAAATTGCTTTCCAAAGGCAGCCGAACGCATGGTATTGGCAGGATCACAAGTAATCCAAAAAACACTACACCAACACTACAGAAATTTATGTGTTGTCAGGAAAAATGTGGTAGATGACAACAAAAACGTTCCCATAGGTGGTGAATTAGCTGGGTCCGTTTCCTCACAAGACAAGATGTAACTACAGGCACATCTGAATGCATTTTATGCCAAACACTACTTTCACAAGCAACTGTTCTGCAACACACGGTGAAAAACGGGAAAGATAGAGCAGACAACACTTGCTGCACATTTTATTTGGGTAAGGCCGGAAAACAACAACAACAATAAAACACATTATTTCAATGCAACAGCCCCAGAAGACAACCGGACCGAGCCCGGACCGCGGGCCCTCGGACGGTGCCGTGGGGGCAGCAAGAGGGGCGAGGGCGATGGACAGGCAAGCGCCAGGAGCCCAAGCTCGGAGAGAAAATCCGGTTTAAGGCGCGCTCAGGCGGGCGGCAGCGGGACAGGGGCTGCTCTCCGGGACTGGGGGACGCTCTCCCCCGGGGCTCCCGTCCCCGCCGGCCGGCGGGAGGCAGCGCCGCGGGTTTCGCCCTCCCGCCACGGCGCCCGGCCCGGGGCAGCACGGCGGCCTCCCCGCTCCCCCCACCGGAAGGCCGCGGTCCCGGAACTCCCGTACAAAGGCCCCGGCAGCGAGCCCCGAGCCCCGACTCCCTGCCGGCCGCGCTCCACCCGTCGCGGCCTCACACGGGTCGGTACCGCCGCCTTCCGGGGCACCGCCGCGGGGCTGGCCGCACCCGCCCGGGAGCGGCGGTNGTCGCCGCCGCCGCGCCGAGCTCCGGCCAGGCGGGCCAGCCGAGCGCCGAGCGGGGCCCAACGGCGGCGGCGCCGAGCGCGGGACCAAGGCCCGAGCAGCCGAGGCTAGAACGCCGCCAGTCAGCGCCAGCCGAGCGACGAGGTCTTCCACCGCCGCCCGGGGGCGGCGGAGAGCAGGCAAGAGCAGTCGAGCCCCGAGAACTGCGGGGCAGCGGCCCTGCCCAGAATTTAAAAACTGCATAATTTAGCTTAGAGAGGTGTGGGATTCTGAAAAAATGCTCTTAACAGCATGACTGTAAACTAATATGTACAATAGTCAGACTATATAAGACCGATTGGAAGTTACTGTTCTAAACTTCCAGGATCAGGGTCGTCCAGGCTTGATAAGAGAAATGGATTAAAAGTGTTCACGAACGACCAGGTGTGAACAAACCGGCTCGGTGCTGGAACAGTGGCTGTGGGGGTCTCCAGGTTGCTGCAGAAACCAGGCACTTTGAACCCCTGAACTTTAGGGGAAATGCGTAGCAGGCGGATCGCAAAGGCTGTACCTTCCTAATACCTCGGCCAAGGGGGAAAGGAAGAGGGCAACATGGAGTCGGAAGTTTAGGATAAAAGGAGGCTGCGTCCTCCAAAATCTTGAGAGACCCCGCGGGGGTATGGCCCAGTGGACTCTCTCCCTTTATTCAAATAAAGTTGCAGGACTCCTCTGTCTCGTTTGTGGACACTGGCTTTTCACAGCGTGATTTTCTGCATAAACCAAATCACAAATCTCAAAGTCATTTGCAGCAAAGAAATTTTTTTCAAATTTTTTTTCAGCCTGGAAAAGAGAGGGCTTTTGGATGACCAAATTGCTGCCTTCCGGTACCTGAAGGGAACTTAGAGGAAAGATGGGGCAAGACTATTTACAAGAGCATGTAGTGACAGGACAAAGGGGAATGGCTTTAAATTGAAAGAGCGTAGGTTTAGATTAGATAGTCAAAAAAATTCTTTACTCTGAGTGTGGTGAGGCACAGGAACAGGTTGCCCAGAGAAGCTGTGAATGCCCCATCCCTGAAGTGTTCAAGGCCAGGTTGCATGGAGGGAGCTCTGAGCAACCTGGCCCCATGTGGGAAAAGAATAAAGTCTTTTCTGAGGGAAAAGAAAAACGTCTAGATGAATTGTTTTGAAGGAAGCTGCTTAGGAGTCTGTGGGGCAAACTGTTCCCTACATTTCCCGAGTGAAGAAAAGGGTACTGACATCTGACTCAGGCAAGAATAGTGTTCAGTGGATTGGTTTTGTCTGGTGTGGCCTGACACAGTTTTTGCCCAAACTGACAAGCAGTGAGATCAGCTTTGAAATTAAACTCTACCACAGGTGACAGTGGCTGAAAGAAGACAAAACTGAGCAGCAGATGTGTTCCAGGAAGTGCCTTCACTCTGAGTTCGTTCTGGCCTCAGCACACGCTGGGAAGAGCTATTCATAGCGTAAATTGAGAAACTCCAGCTTGTCATTAAGTGACAATGTTTGTACCTACACATGTCCAAGTCTCACTTGACCCTACCACCACCCACGCAGCTCATTCAGTGTCTGCTGGTGTTTTGGTCTAGTGAACAGTATTTTTAGCACAGACCGTCAGATGTGATTATGAGCCATCAGGCACTATATACGGCAGCAACTCTTACCCTAAAGATGTTTTTTTAGAAAACAATGCTTGTCTGCTTTTTCTGAGGTAAAAGGAGCAGGACTTTTGCTACAGTGACCAATAGTAGTTCTTATATGATACCGCATGTGTAAAGAAAACTGAATTACATCTCAGATCTTTGTACATAACATTTTACAGCTCTCATCGAGGCTTCTGAAAACGTCTTGCTTACACGTCATCAAGCATGTTTGGTTTTCTGTGAGATAGTAAGTGCTTACTGCCACTGCAAACCCAGCAGACTGTATCTACCCCTGCATCTCCATCCCACACTTTGAAATGTGTCCCATACGCTTGTATTCTTCAAATGTGGGGCATGATCCAAGCTCGCTTCCTCTAAAAGGACAGACCCACAATGTCAGGTGGTTGCACTGCTACTTTAAATAGTTACATTTTTGTAGTTTTCTGCATTCCCTACCACTTTTGTTCCATTTACTGCCCAGTAAACAATAAAATCTAAGAAACAATATTTTCTTAGACTGCTGTCATGAGATCCTTGGAAAAAGATCTTGTACCTTTTAGAAAGAGAACATTTCCAGGAAACTGCCCAGCCTTGTGCCAGCAACAACTGCGTGCATCAGTCATCTTGTTCCACTGAAGAGGTAGAGTGCCAGCAGTGCTAGAGCAGCCTTTCCACACCTCCGCTTTGATCTAAATGGAGAACTTTTGCAATCAATTCAATTTTTGTGAGCCAGTCAGTCCTTGGCGTTTCTTTCATAGCAGCCAACAAGATAACCAGTTTCCTGCAGCAGCAGGTGTATCCAGTGAAAACCAGACTCACCTTCACTAGCCAAATTCCTGATATCTGTTAAGTACCTGACAGAGTCAACCATATCTTAATATCTTGTCCAGCCTTTTTGGGAAAGAGGGAACGTTCAACCCTTCTAGACATATGCAAGCACTAGTGTGTGCCCAAGCAAAATGCCAGACCCCTCCTAGAACACAGCTGCCAGCTTTCAGAGAAATCGCTGGGGTTTGTGAGATGTGCAAAATGGCAAAATGGTGTTGAGCAAAAATTCATACCTGCAAACAAAAAGACAAATGTTTGCTTTGCTGTTCATGAACTCATAAATAGACCAGAGCTCATGTGGAAGTTTAATTTGTGCGAAATACTGTTTAAAAATCAATCATAAATGATTTTAGTTACACAGTGGCATAGAATCATTGCTTTATAAAACAGTGCAAGGTTTACAGATTTTCCATCATTATAAAAGACAATTTTCCCACGGATGTAACTTTAGTCATCGTTCTCTAAGTCAAGTGAAAGAGGAGTCTCTAAGCATCACAAGAGCAAAAATGTAGCAATTAAATTGAATCTCTGGAGAGACTGAGAAAAGTTCAGAAATTTGCCTGCAATGAAGAGAGTAAATTTCTTCTTGTCTCACATCTGCTTAAGTCTTTCCAGGCTTAAAGAAAAGGAAGGGGCATATTTGCTCTGGATAACCTCCCAGATGAACTGTTAGAAACCTTCTCTGTCACAACATTAGCTAAAATGAGTAAGTAGAAGCTCCTGACGAACACGACAGGCTTCCGAGTCCACTGATTCCATTTGCTCATACTCTTCTTCCGGTTGTTCCATGTGTCCTGTGGCTGGTGAAGACCACACGTCCAGTCCATGTTCCAGGGAGATGTTATGAAGCACGCAGCAGGCCAGAATGATGTGGCTGGACTTCTCTGGAGAATACTGCAGGGTGCCTTTGGACCCATCGAGGCAGCGGAAGCGCGACCGAATGGTTCTGAACGTCCGCTCAATGACGTTGTGAGTGGCGGAATGGGCCATGTTGTAGCGGTACTCCGCAGGTGTCTCGGGGATGTGCAGAGGGGTCATCAACCACGTCCGGAGCAAGAAGGAGCTGTCACCTGTTAGCAGGGGAAAGGAGCATGACAGGTTACACACCTACAGTTAGCCACAGGTATCAGCTTGGTTTTCTGGTACAGCAGATACAGAGTAACTTCTTCCTCTGGCTAAAAGAGAAGATACGGAAGAAGTAACTCTGGTTTACAAATGTGACAAAGTAAAGGCATTCAGTTTTAAACAAGAAAATCCTGGAAGATTTTCCACAAAAGAGTTTTAAGAGAATTAATGTTCTGCATAAAACAGGGAAAAACAGCTGGACTAGGACAGTACCTAGAATTAAAAATTGCATAATTCAGCATGGAAAGGTGTAGGATACTGAAAGAAAGCTATTAACAGAATGAATGTGAGGGAGCTCATACAAATCAGACTGTATAAAACACAGATTGGAAGTTACTGTTCTAAGCTTCCAAGGTAAGGGTTGTCCAAAGTGAATCATAAATCTCAAAGCAATTTGCAGGAAAGCAGTTGAAAGTAAATATATCACTTGTGCCCAGAGGTTCTCACTCCTTAAGGAGACAATATATAATAGACTTTCTACTGAAAAAAAGGATGAAAAATTGACTTACCAAGTAGCCAGCCATCCTTATGTAGCTCAGTTTCAAACTGGCTTGTGAGGGCTGCCTGCTCTAACACCGTGCAGTCAGGCAGGCTGCCTGGCCAGTGCGTTTCAGCACTAAGGAGGACTCCTCTGGAATCACACACCATGAGGCAGTTCAGGGAATGGAGACCCTTTCGGTTCACATAGGACAGGTCCTCAGCATTTGGCGCTTTGATTGCCACGTGGGTGCAGTCAACCACTCCCAGCACTCCCGGCATTCCTGCCAGCCCATAAAAGTCATCCTTCAGGGTCTGTACAGTAGCTTCATCCTCAGGAAAGTGAATGAACTGTGAGGCTCTTTCCACCAGTGCCTCGGTTACATTGGCAACACAGCGGCTCATCGAGGCTTGGCTAATGCCAATAGCATCCCCCATGCGAGTCTGGAAGGAGCCAGAGGTATAGAAACCCAACGCAGCAAGTATTTGCGTCTCTGGACTGATGGCCCTGGACCGCTGTGTAGGGCGTGAGAGAGTGGCTCCCAGGAGATCCACCAGGTAGCAAATGAACTGTCGGGGAAAGCCGTACGTGGATACTAGATACTCATCCGTGACATCCTCCAGCTTGAAGCGATCCAAAGTCCTGTGTCCGCGGCCATAGAGCAAGAGGTCGCAGTCAAGAACCGCGATAGGTACGGCCATGGCTGACGGCCAGGGGCGTCCCCTGGGGCTCCTCTCTGACAGAGCTTTCCTAGAGGCTTCACCTGCATAAAGCGAAGGAGAAGGATACTCAGAATACTTATTATTGGTGAGCTTTTCAGACTCCGTTACCATTTTCCTTTTAGTCTAATCATCCAGCAAACCTTTCTACTTCTTTTTATCAGTTTTTAAACACATGGGCAGCCAGGTGGGCTCACCGCGGAGCCGACAACTCTGCCTGGCGCTGACAGGAATTTACCTCCCGTGGCGGAGAGGGAGCTGGAGCCGTCCCCAGTCACCGCCGCCGGGGCACAGCAGACACGAGCCGCGGGCAGCCCGGGCGGGCCGTCTCGCAGCCCCGGGGCCGTCTCGCAGCCCCAGCGAGCGCAGCTCTCCCCGGACCCCACGGGCCGCCCGCCCTTCGCCGGACTCGTCCCAGCCCCTACCCACCCCGCGGCCGCTCCCAGGCGGTCCCCGCCGGCCGGGCCCCGCATTCGCCGCGGTAGATTCGCCACAGGCAGGGACTACCGGCGAGAGCGGCGCTGGGCGCTGCCCCGCTTTTCTCGGCCTCAGCGACCTCCTGCCCCGCCGGACCGCGGGCGCAGCGCGCCGCGGGCGGGCGGGGAGAGGCGGCTGCGTGTGGAAAGTGCTGCTGCGGACACTCAGGCACCTCCCTTCTTCCTTCCCTCCCTTCCGCCTTCTTTCCTTCCCCCCCCGCCCCCAGCGGATGAAA